>PVKU01001499.1:58340-182990 GCA_004027475.1 Anoura caudifer | reverse complement strand
ATCAGATGCACAGTTCAAAATGCTGGTAATCAGGATGCTCACAGAATTGATTGAGTATGGTGACAAAATAGAAGAAAAAGTGAAGGCTATGAAAAGTGAAATAAAGGAAAATGTACAGGGAACCAGCAGTGACGGGAAGGAAACTGGGACTCACGTCAATGGTTTGGAGCAGAGGGAAGAATTAAACTTTCAACCAGAACAGAATGAAGAAACAAGAATTCAAAAAAGTGAGTAGAGGCTTAGGAACCTCCAGGACAATTTTGAATGTTTCAACATTGGAATCATAATGGCACCAGAAGGAGAGGAAGAAGAGCAAAAAATTGAAAGCTTATTTGAAAACATAATGGAGAACTTTCCCAATCTGACAAAGGGAATAGACTTTCAGAAAGTCCAGGAAGCTCCAAGAGTCCCAAAGAAGTTGGACCCAAGGAAGCACACACTAAGGCACATCATAATTATGTTGCCCAAGATTAAAGATAAGGAGCAAGAGCAGCAAGAGGAAAGGAGATAGTTACCTACAAAGGAGTTCCCATAAGATTATCTGCTGATTTCTCAAAAGAAACCTTGCTGACAAGAAGGGGCTGGAAAGAAATACTCCAAGTCATGAAAGTCAAGGACCTACATTCAAGATTACTCTATCCAGTGAAGCTCTCATTTAGAATGGAAGTGTAGATAAAGTGCTTCCTAGTTAAGGTCAAGTTAAAAGAGTTCATCATCACCAAGCCCTTATTATATGAAATGTTAAAGGGGCTTATCTAAGTAAAAGGAGATAAAAAATATGAACAGTAAAATGAGAACAAACTCACAACTATCAAGAATTGAACCTAAAAAATACAAAAACAAAAATGAACTAAGCAAACAATTAGAACAGGAACAGATTCACAGAAATGGAAATCACATGGAGGGTTATCAGCAGGAAGGTTGAAGGGGGAGATTGGGGGAAAAGGTACAGGGAATAAGAAGCATAAATGGTTGGTACAAAATAGACGGGGAGGTTAAGAATAATATGGGAAATGGAGAAGTCTAAGAACTTGTATGTATATCCCATGAATATGAACTAAGGTGAAAGGAATGATTGTAGAAGGGGGTGTACAGGGCAGAGGGGAATAAAGAGGAGAAAAAAATGGAACAACTGTAATAGCATAATCAATAAAATACATTTTAAAAAAGAAAGGAGTAACAAAGAGTTCATTAGTCAGATGGAAGAGAAAGGTCTTCTAATCCGAGGGCAACAGAATTAGGCAAAGACTTGGGGAACTGCTTATGGTTTAAGATGGAAGATGTTGTACATGGATGTGGGGAGGCCTGAGGACACTTAGTGAGAAGTTAGTCTGATGAAATAAACTAAATCTGAGTCAGATCTGGAATTCTAGCATAGGGAGTTTAATTTATCTTATTCCCTTAATTTTTTTTTCATCAAGAATAATTTTCAGCTAAATGCAGGATAGAAAGAAGCCTAATGTATGATGCACCAACTTATTTGACACACTTTATCATCTTCTGAAGTGCTGTTCCCATTTTTCCTATAAAAAAAAAAACCAGACTCACAGTGTTGAGCTATTTGCCCAGGAAGACTCATCTAGAAAGAAAATCCTTATTCTTATTAATTCAATGAAATCCTCATTTTAAAAGACAATGAGGGGGAACATAGGCATGGGAACTAGTACCTGCAGTTCATATTCTTGGCCCAGGTACCCCTGGAGAATCACTCCCAAGTCCCCACTCAGTACCTTGCCTCTTTCATTCAGCTTTGGGGGTATAGAGAATTCAAGGATTAAACTATGGGTAACATTTAGGATGTTAACATAGGAACATAACCTATAAATTATTGTGAACTACCTTTGGTGGTGCGATTTCATGCAGATCATTCTTTGCTTACCTCTGGCCTTAAAAACTTTTTAAAAACATTTTTCAATTACAGCTGACATTCGATATTATATTAGTTCAAGGTATATAGCATAGTGGTTAGATATTTATATTACATAAGCTATAATTCCTTTGATAAGTTTAGTACCCACTGGGCACTATCAGCTTATTCTGTACATAAATGGGTTTGTTTGATTGTTTCTTAGATTTCACATATAAGTTAAATTATGTACTTTTTTTGTCTTTGACTTACTTCATTTGGCATAATGCATTTTAGGTCTACCCACATTGTTGCAACTGGTAAGATTTCATAATGGCTATCTTTAATAAATCAACAAACAAGTGTTGGTAAGGATATGGAGAGAAGGAAACCTTCATGTACTATTGGAATTGCAAATCAGTACAATCACGATGAGAAACAGTATGGAGATTCCATAAAAAAATAAAAAGTAGAACTACCATATGACCCAGCAATCCCACTTCTAAGTATGTATCTGAAGAAATCCAAAACACTAATTCAAAAATATGTATGCATCCTTATGTTCATTGTGGAATTGTTTATGATAGCAAAGATATGAAAGCAACATAAGTGTCCACTGATAAATGATTGGATAAAGATGATGATACAAATGTACAAAGGAATATTTCTTGGCCATAAAAAAGAATGAAATCTCTGGCCTTCTTCATGTGACCAAGAAAATCTTTAACTCCTACCATTAAGAATGCTTTTTGATGCCAACATTTTCAACCAAGAGATTGGATAGCCACAGAGAAACTTATCATTTCATATTCTGACTACTGAAGCCTTAGCTGTATTCAAGGTATGTAATATGCTTAGGATGGTTTCTGCCATGTGATAGATACTCATGAGTATTACTATTGTTATTTTTCTTGGTGTAGATTTTTGACAAGCAAGCTCTCCCACAGGTTTGAACCTGAGACACCAGGTTTATGCCTGTGGCCTTATAGATTCAGTGTGACAGTCATATCAACATAAAAATAGATTCAATATTTGCATAAGAGCTAGGTATGGACAGTAGCAATGGAGTTGCTTGATCATAGGATTATTGTGAGTTGAGCTTGGTGCTCAGGTATGTCTATCTCTCCTCATATTCTGTCCTTTCACTAGGAAAGAAGAAAGTTAAAAGAGTACCTATGCCCAAATTTGTAAAGAGGTCATGAGAACAAAGCTGTTTAATGATCTTCCTGGTGCATAGACAACTTTTTAGGCTGCTGAGATAACTTGGGAAAGAGATACTGAGATGGCTGTTAGAAATATTTTAGAATCATGGAAAATTACAGGAGTTTTAAATGACTGGCAAAGAATCTAACTTTCTAAAGACAAAAGACAATATTTTGATTCCTGGACTGTAAGTTCCATTTCATTTCTCCATAATAGTCTAATATAGATTTTAAGCAGATGGTTTATGAGCATCTTCAGAGGAAGCACACACCCTGATAAATTCCATCTCTCCAAGTTTCACACACTGACCAGGCCAGTTCAGGTCCATTTCTTCTGGAATGGATTGCCATTTGGATGGCACAAGAGGTAATGTACTTGCATCTCAGCCAAGAGTCCTAATACAAATTGATTTTTTTATTTTATTTTAGTGCCCATTATGTGTCAAACACTATAATCATTAAGGATTATTGAGCTAAAAGATTTCAGTTTTATGATGTCAAAGTATTATATGATATTTTTCTCAAACAGTTTCACATGATTGAATGATTGGAAATAATTGATAGGTCAGATTAATCACTAGTTTAATAAATACATTTTATAATGATGTTTATATAATTTTGGATATGGTGACAAAATCCTAGTAGTTGATGGGCCTAGTCCAGAAGATACATTTTGTGTTCATAAAAAAGTTCCTTTGTTTTTTTTCCATAAGATGGCTCTAGAGTGCTTAGTTGTCTTGAACTTCATTTGAAACAATTTTGTTAGATTGTATTGTGACAGCTGTCATGTCAGTGTGCACTTGAAAAAAAAATCAAAATTGGTGAATTTTTGTATAGCCATTTTAATATTGAAGATGGGAGAAAATACCCAACATTTTGATATATTATGCTTTACAATTTCAAGAAAGGTAAAAATGCAACTGAAACACAAAAGATTTATGTAGTATATGGAGAAGGAACTGTGACTGATTGACGTGTCAAAAGTGGTTTGCAAAGTTTCATGCTGGAGATTTCTTGCTGGATGATGCTTTATGGTGAGGTAGACCAGTTGAAGTTGATAGTGATCAAATTGAGACATTAATTGAGTACAATCAATATTATACCACATGGGAGATATTGACACACTCAGAAATATCCAAATCAACAAAGTTATGGTGAGAAATGAAAAATGTGTCTTTTATTTTATAGAAAAAGACTAAATGGACTTTTTGGCCAACCCAATATTTTGGGGGACAAAGACAAAATTTGAAATGAATTGTAATGATACCAAACTTTTACACTGTTTTCTAATTATTTTAAAAATCTACTTGCTGTTTGTGTGTATATATGTGAATGTGTGTATTAAAGGTTTAATATTAATGCATAGATTTTTACTATAAACCATTGAGATATGAATAAAATATATAAAACCTATCTAAAAATATTCTTCTTCCTGTTCAAACAACATCACTTACAACCACTTTTGCACAACCATAAACACAGTCACACTAATCCTGAGAGACAAGTGTGTGGTGAGAAGGAGAATATATCTGAGATGACCAGAAGTTCATTATTATAACCTGTGTACTTTGTTCTAAGGAATCATTTTTTCCCACTAGCTCATGAAACCTTCAAAGTCAAGAACTGTGTATTGTAAACTTAATATCAGATAAAATGCCTGGACCCTCACAAGTTTTCAATAACCACTTTTTGAAAATGTATTTTCCTTCTAAAACCTCAATTTGATTTCATATTTCATTAAGAAGAGCATCCATATTAGTCTTTTATTGCTGTTATATCAAATTAACACAAAGATAGTAGCTTAAAATAACACAAATTTACAAACCTTCTGTTCTAAATATCAGAAATCCTCCCAACCCAGGAATTAATAAGGCTTCCTTCATTCTTGAAGGCTCTCAGGAATAATCTGTTTTCTTTCCTCTTCCAGCTCCTGGGGGCACCCACAATCCTTGGCTCTGGACTTCTTCCTCCATCTTCAACCCAGAAAGTCCAATTCTTCTTCTAGTCATGTTGTCTGGAAAGATTCTCTTCTTTTAAGGATTCATGTGATTAGATAGGCCTACCTGTATAGTCCAGCACATCTCCATTTAATGTAACATATTCACAGATCATGTGATTATGTGTAAGATTATAGCTTGGACATTTTTGGGAGACTATTACACAGCATCCAAATAAAAAAAACAAAGCGGTGTCATTAAGTTCTTAGACTTAACCCAGAATATTCTACTATGCTTTACTTCAGTCTTGAAATTTGTAGCAAAGGACCAGAACAACAAGAAGATTTGGAGTTCTGTCAATCAAAGGGATGTTTAAAAGAATGGGATGTTTATCTTAAAAGAAAAGAATGCCTATATTTAGGGGTGGAATGGGTATTGCACTTTGAGGAGACACAAGATGATTACATCTTCAAAATAACAGAAAGTCCTGTCTTATGTGCAATCAGAGGGCAGAATAGAATTAATTAACTTTAGGGAAGCAGCTTTTGGCAGAAGTTGAGGCCAAGTTATGTGGACATTATTGATGTTCTTAAATCCAACAGTGAGGAAATGGCATGGATGATGATATAGTCTTTCATTTTGTTATTTTTAAAAATATTTTACCCCCCCTAGTTTTTGTCCATGTGTCCTTTATACTTGTTTCTGTACACCCTTTCCCTTTCCCCCTGAAATTCCCTCCCCTCTCCTCTCTAGTCGCTGTCAGCCTGTTCTCAATTTCAGTGTCTTTGGTTATATTTTGCTTGTTTGTTTGTTTTGTTGTTTAGGTTCCTGTTAAAGGTGAGATCATATGGTATTTGTCTTTCACCACCTGGCTTATTTCACTTAGTATAATGCTTTCCAGTTCCATCCATGCTGTGGCAAAGGGTAGGAGGTCCTTCTTTCTTTCTGCTGCATAGAATTCCATTGTGTAAATGTACCATAGTTTTTTGATTCATTCATGGGAGAGAGGTGGGGAGGGCTGAGGCGGTGGGCTGGGTTGGGAGTAAAAGACATAAAACTGTACAAGAACAATTAAAATAAAATTAAAATAAAACAAAACAAAGAAACTCCACAAAATGCATAGTATTCTGTTTATGCTCCTGTTTAAACACCATCACAGTCACTTTTCACCTTTCTTACATTTACTGTTTTTTCTACTAGGAAATAATACAATATCAATTAAAATTATTTAAAAATTTTATTGTTTATGCTGCCCCAACACTAGAGTTGTCCCAATTTTCCACCTTTGCTCCCCTCTACTCAGTCCTCCTCTGCTTCCATAGTCAATTCCCACACTGTTGTCCATATCCATGGGTGCTACATATATGTTCTTTTACTAATCTCTTGACCTTCTTTCAACCAATCCCCACTTCTTTCCTCCCCTCTTACAGCTCTCAGTCTATTCCATGATTCCATGCCTCTGATTCTATTTTGCTCATTAGTTTATTTTGTGCATTAGATTCCTCTCATAAGTGAGATCCTATGGTATTTGTCTTTCACTGACTGTCTTCTTTCCCTTAGCATAATCGTCTCCAGTTCCATCCGTGCTGTTTCAAAAGGTAGGAATCTCTTCTTTCTTTCTGATGTGTAATATTCCATTGTGTAGTAGTACCATGTTTTCTTGTTTTTGTTTTTTTTATCCACTCATCTACTTATTGATGGACACTTTGGCTGTTTCTAAATCTTCGCTATTGTGAATAGCTCTGTTATGAACATGGGAGTGCATACATTCTTTTGAATTGGTGTTTCAGGATCTTCTGGTATATTTCCAGCTGTGGAATCACTGGGTCAAAAGGCAGTTCCACCTTTAGATTTTTGAAAAAAATTTGATACTGCTTCCCACAGTGGCAGCACCAGTCTGCATTCCCTCCAACAGTGCACTAGGGTTCCCTTTTCTCTACATCCTCACTGGCATTTGTTGTCTGTTGATTTATCAGTGATAGCCATTTTGGAAGAGTGAAGTAATTTCTCAATGTGGTTTTAATTTGCATCTCTCTGATGGCTAGTGATCTTGAGCATTTTTTTATATGTCTATGGTCCATCTGTGTATCCTCCTGAGAGAAGTATCTGTTCAAGTCCTTTGCCCATTTTTTAATTGCATTGTTTGTTTTTTGGTGTTAAGTCATATGAGGTATTTATTATACTTTGGAGATTAAACCCTTATTTTATGTATCTCTGACTACAGGAGACTGTTCTGTGTGGCATGGGCCCAGCTCCCATTCACAAAGGACAGTGGAAAGTGAAGTCCGGTAAACAGGACCCATGCCCATGGATAGGTTCTCCTATGGGGAATCAGACTTGCATTGTACCTAGGCCACTTTGAGACTTGCTTTTTGCTCAAACTCCCTCACCCTGAATTGAGGCAGCAAATGTTTACTGCATATCTTTAAAGTAACTTCCTAAAATCTATGCTAAAACTTCTAAGGATGAGTATAACCAGGTCAACCACTTTTCCCTTTACATTTGCACATATCCTTCTTTTCTGATGTAATTAGCAACATCCTTTCCTTTGTTTTCTGTAAAAGGTAACTACCTAAAATGAACCTGTACATAGTAAATGAGGACCATCCTCAATGTAATGTGCCCAGAAAACCAATAAAAGCTTGTCAAGGCAAGGGTCGGCATACTCTCCCCTTAAGAGAGTGGCCGTGTGGTCCTTTTTCCTCCACAGGACTTGGTAGTTCCTGTGAATTTGTCTCGTCTCAGCCACAACACTGTGGACACTGCTTGCCGGTGTCTGCATCATCTGACAAATATGTTCTCTTGTACAATTGGTACCATTTTCATTCTGATGATTGTTTCTTTAACTGTGCAGAAGCTTTTTAATTTGATATAGTTCCATTTGTTTTCCTTTATTTTTCTTGGCCCAGGAGATACATTAGCAAAAATATTGCTACACAAGATATCTGAAATTTTACGGCCTAGGTTTTCCTTTAGGATTCTTATGATATCATGACTTATATTTAAGTCTTTTATCTATTTTGAGTTTATTCTCGTGGATGGTATAAGATGGTGGCCTAGTTTCATGTTTTTTTGTTTGTTTTTTTTTCCCCGTGTACTTGTCCAGTTCTCCCCACAGCATACAGTGGAACAAAATCAGACATGGGCAGTCTTTTAAAGGAGATTTGAACATTAGATGAGGGATTGGCAGAGATGAATTCTCAAATTCCATTTAACCTTCAGAGTCACTGATTCTATGACTTAGAATTCTATTCATGACCTTTGAGTACTTCCAACTGCATGCAGCTGGAGCCAGCCAAGTACCCACATTTTACTGAGGAGCCATCTTTTTGTCCTTACCAAATATACATCTAAAGATGCCAAATTAAGAAGTGGTAGAGTTTAGATGCACCTTAGAAGAGGCAGAGACTTGTTACTACTGAAAAAATAAAATCAATATGCATAGGGAGAGTACAAGTTTTAAAATATTATGCAAATACTTAAAATATTCTCTGGCATATTCAGACATAAAAACTAACAAACCATAGAGCCAAAGTATGAAGAATGATTAGATTCATTGCTATTAGGTGGCTTTATGAATATAAAGTAAGGTTCATATTTTGAGGAAACTGGAAACTTGAATAAAACAAAAGAAAAAGTAGAGAAGATGTTTTCCTCTTAATCTAGAAAACAATATGTTTTTGAGATTTTTTTATCAGCTCATTTTGACATGATTATTTGAAATAACTTGTACTAGATCTGGGAGCTGCTGTAGATAGTGCTGTTTTTATGTCAACAATGTGTGTTATATAAAAGTACATTTTAATAATTTAAATAGTTCATGTTACCATATTCTTGGATCTGTTAATATATATCCGAAGGTCTAGCTTATAAACCTGAAATGTACTCAGTTTTATGTTAGACTATTTGACCCACAAATTATTTCTATCCCTGAAACAGGAATAATTATAACTTCAATTGTGTTCAAGAGAAGTCTTTGTGAGTCTTTATAGCTGCAATTTATATGTCTTCAAAGAGAGTCTTAAGTGTCTTCAGGAGTTTAATGGTCATTCTGGGCTAAGAGGAGCTTGTTCTAGACACTTAGAACTGGGCCAATATTGTCAATGACTTTATACCATCTTCTTTCCACTTATATGGATTACCCAAAAGCAATAATGATTATTCCAGTCAGCTCTTGACACTCCTCTCTATGGTCAGGGGAAGGTCAACTATTTTTTGATTCCCATGGGAGAGAGAAAGCTCCTCAATCAGTTTCCTAAAATAGCTGGCCATTCTCAGCTGCTGGACTGGAGTCCCTCCAGGGGTGAGCAAAGGGAATATAATCTAACCAGTGGTTGTGAGTGACTCCTGAGCAGTCACCAACACATGAGCTAGGAGAGGGTTCTCAAGACAATTCATCTACTTAAAATTCTTTATTCTTGTTGAGAAGCTGGGTGTCTGCCATTGTAAAAATTTTTAACTTTATTTAAAGGGGAACCAGTGAATTGAAAATGAGACTAAATGTTGCCATCTTCTTCGGGGCTCTATTTGGTGCTTTAGGAGTTTTACTCTTTTTGGTCGCTTTTGGATCAGACTATTGGCTTCTTGTGACTGAAGTGGGGAAGTGTTCAGGTGAACAGAATGTGCGTTTCTTTTTCAAACTGTTAATGTATTTCATAGTGGTGAGAATAGCCTTATGTATCCTCTTGAAATCAGAGAATAGCAGTGGAACGTCTATTTCTTTATAAAAGAGATATGTACAAAATTGCTGATCATTCTTATTGGGAAAATGCCTTGTTTTCAAATTTTTCTGTAATAATTTAGATTATATTCCTTGTGTTGACAAGTAACTTCATTTGTGTTCTGTGCAGATAGAGAACATTACTTTTCACCACGAAGGATTCTTCTGGAGATGTTGGTTTAATGGTATTGTGGAAGAAAGTAATTCAAATATCTGGAAGTTCTGGTACAGTAAGTGTATTTTTGCTTTATTTTCTCTTTTGTCTTTATAATAAAAATTAGCAATTTCTTATTTAGTATATGTCATTTTCAAAATAGGATTGAATTCTTAGTTGTAGACTCTCAAGAGGGTGTCTTCCAAAGGTTCATGAAGTGAACTTGCTGTTCAGTAAGTAGAAATGGCTATGTAAATAATTATTTTATTGTAACATATAAATAGGAATTTGGATATTTGTGGTAATACTGAATTATTCACTGTTTCTTTGTTCACTAACCCTAACAAATAGTTACTATTTATAGTATTTTTTCAAGTGACTATTATTGTTATATCGCAAATAAATGTCTTTATTTTTTATTCCATGAATATGAAATAGTACATCCTATTTTAAAAATAGTTAAAAATCCTATTTTTTAATAATGAAATTTAATTACCAGCTTTGGCAGATGAAAGCTTGCTCTGTTTGGGCTTCAATCAAGTTTGTGGGCAATAACAAGAAATTTCTTGCTTTTGATGTTTGCATTCTCTCATAGAAACTTTAAGTTCCTTTTTGAAGTTGAAGAGCTTATTAAAAATATGATGCATTCTTTCAACTATATTCCTTGTATTGTATTAATCTTTGAAAATCAATTTATTGAAAATAGCTAGCCTTTATCTTATTACACCCAAGAAAGAAAAGAACTGTTTATTACCCTAAGCTTATTGTGGGTTGAAATTATTAGTCTGCTTATGAAATACTCCTGTGATAAATCAAAGTATGATATTTACACAACAGTTGAGTTTATGGAATATAAAATAAAAAAATGAGATCATAGATGACTTAAGAAAGCTGATGGCAAGTTTGCATATATGAAAGAAACAAAGTAATGATGAAATGTCATTTTGAGAGGGATATTTGATAGAATATTTTATTGTCATTTACGGGAGGAAAATAAATATGCAATGTGTCAAAAATTATTTAGACTTTGGTAAAATGGAGTAAATCAGAGCATGCAAGAGGAAGATTTTTTTGACTTTGAGAAAGGAAGAATATTTAATTTCCTTTTAAAATGTACACAATGAAATCTTCAAGTTTTAAACAACAGAAAAGTTCTTTCTTGTGGTTTCTTCAAATGCTAAATGTGTATTTGAATTATTAAATTGTATGATCTATCATTTCCATTTTTCCCTAGAAATAGGTTATAGAAGAAATTTTATATTTATTGGAACTGATCAAGGGTAAATCTAAGTTTATTAGATTTTCAAAGCAACTATTTTTTAAAAAATTACTATGCTAGGCATTATGTTAGGAACTAAAAAATATGGTTGTAAAATAAATGAAATGTGGTGCATTCAATTATAAGGTGATATTAAAAAGGCATCCTCTGAATTGAATTATGTCATGAGTAAGATGCTTGGGATACATTCTCTTTCCAGATTCCTGTGCTTCTCAATATGAGATTTTTAGAAAGTCTTTCCCCTTCACTCAATAATCTCAATAATTTTTGAATTTGTTGATCTATCCTACAGTTTTATTTAACCTGTGTATCCCAGACTCCCTATTTCTTTTCTATTAGGACCTAGTCTTCACTCAGGTGCTCAATAACACATATTGTTTTGGTCTCCTCCCTAGCCAATCAGCCACCATCCAAGAACTGCACCCATGCTTACCTGTCTCCATATCCTTTCATGAGAGGCGAGCACAATTCTACCTCCTATGACTCTGCAGTTAGTAAGTACCTCTGTCCACAATATGTCTCTGAGAAAAACATGTCTTTCTGAAAGATGCCCCCCCCAAAATTTGTTATGGGCTATTAAAAATAATTTAACATCTAAAAATAATTTAATATGTATAATTTCAACATTTTCTATCAATCCATTATGTACAAATAATAGAATATCATTTTTAACACACTATAATTCTAACAGAATATAACTTCAGTCTAAAAGTTAAGCTATTATAATTTACTTGCCACTTACAAAGATAAATTTTTAAAAGTGTGTTTCTGATATGAAAATCATGATGTTCATTAGGAAGAACTGCTTCCTAAAGGTGTAAATGACCTACAACTAGTCTTGTAATAGAAAATATTATAGTGTACACCCTGTCTTTAGAACATTTTTTGCAGTTGTTACACATAAGAACCTGACTTTGTTACTATATTTCTACAAAATGACTGAACTTAATGCATGATAACCCACAGAAAGAGAAGAGTCAGATGCCATTAACTGGGAGTCATGATTATGTAACATTTTTTGTCATTTTCATACTATTTGTTCTCTAGATAGTGTATAAACATAGTTTCTATGGAAAGTACATAATATATAGTACATAAACCCTATTTTATAGGAAGTACATAAGCTTAATATGTCAACTTTATTCTCAGCTAGTTTCATGAACTTTTAAATAGAGAGTGTTTATCTTAATCTTAAAAGTAAGGTTTGGTAGAACATTTCAAAGAGAGCTTGTGGGACACAAATCAGGAGCTCTTAACACTGTGACAGAAGATTGAAGTTCTCCACAGGATGCAATTGTCCCTCAATAGTGCTATATTTTTCTGGAGAAATAAAAGATTTAACCACTCATATCCATGATTGGTGATGTTGGAAAGTAAATAAATGTCTCCCAAGTTAGAAAAAAATCAACAAAAAGCTAAGAGTTGGTATAAAATTCTCCAATGGCATGAACAGAACCAAAAATGTTTGTTTTTCAAAGAGAATACATAATATATTTCATGTTCTGAGTAAGTGTATATTAGTCAGGATTCTCCATAAAATCAATAGGGGATACACAAGGAAAAAACAAATAATTGAAAAAGAGATTTTAAGGAATTGGATTATGTGATTGTGGAGGGTGGCAAGTCTACAGGCTTGAAGACACAGATGAGTTGGTATTGCCGTCTTGAGACTGAAGCCTGGAAAGTGGTAAATTTCAATGTTTCAGTCTTGAGGAGAATTCCTTCTTATTCAGAAAACCTCAATCTTTGTTCTTAAAGCCTTCAACTGGTTAAATTATACCCATATTAATTATAAGGGATAGTCCACTTTACTTGTAGTATACTGATTATAAATGGTAATCACATCTATCCAGTGCCTTAATAGCAACATCTAATGAAGTGTTTGACCAAACACCTAAGCATCATAGTCTAACCAAATGACACATAAATTAACCATCACAGAACTTCCATTATTTGTTTTTTCACCTTTCTATAAAATCATGTATTTCCATACACTGTAATTTTGTTTTAAGTTTGTCAAAGGTTGTAGAGTTTGCTTACATCACATCATTGACATAACATTGTATGGAGGGGCTTGAGGTCTGCAGAGTAAATGAACTGAGCTGATCCTTCATGGTGCTTGATCTGCAGGCTTGCTTGTCACAACATAAGCAAAAAGATTGTGACTATTGGTCCTGCAAACGTGTGTGGTGTGATACTCTTTCCCATTATAAACTACATGAGGAAACTCATGCACATTTGTCAAAACATCTTTCATCATGTATATGTTGACCTTTGCATTGCTAAGAGAAGAGATGATACAGGAAAAGTATAAACTATTTTATATTACAAAAAGTCAAAAAAATATTTCTTCCCTGACATTCTTACCTTTATAAAATAATATAAGAAATGGTATAGGGTTGGCTTTCCAGAACATTATGTACCTACACAAATGTTAGTATTGTTATTGTTGATATTGATGTGTTGAGGCCCTATGATAAGTATTGTAGGTACCATCTGTTTTAAAGTAAATTTACTTATTTGAAAAATCTGTACCTCTAGGTAAAGTGGAGAACTTAAAAACAAGGTAATATAAACTATGCATAATAATTATGATGGAGATGGATAGTAAATACATATCAAAATAATTATACTGCAAGTATAATTATAATTATTATGTAGCACAGCATATAATTACTGTATCATTTTTTGGATCTAGAGGCAAAACCATATTCCATTTTTTTTAAAGTAATCAAACTCTTCTTTGACTCATTCACATTAAAGCAACTTTATCAAATGCTTTAAGATGACTGACAGGTGAAGAGGTATGTCCTACAACACAGTGTATACACATTCCATTTATCTTCATAATATTTTACAATGATATCTGACATTGTTTTTGGATGATTTTTAATTATTTCCTTTATCCAAGACAAGGGCACACATTTTATCAGAAGGATTATACCTAACTGACAATATGTGTTTTCTAGTCAGTGAGGCTTCACTAGACTCCAGAGCTTCTCTGTCAGGCATATATAGTTGTCAATTTATTCTGGGTAAATTCAAAGTATTGTTTGTACAATCTGATGGGTCCTAGCCTGGCAAATTATTGGTAAAATGGCTTTGTATTCTTCTGAGATTTTACAATTTCAGTTAGCCAGTATCAAAATCAGTGAACATAATGAGTGGTGTATTATTTTCTGGAAAGACCATTTTAGAACCATCGGATACTACTGGTGAAATTATTCCATTTCATAATATGAAAACTAAGAATGAGACTCAGAGGAATCAAGTGACTTTGTCTTTACACAGCTGATCATTACCAGAACTAATGCAAAATTTCAAGTTTCTTGATTTTGTTTATTGATAAACTATGTGAATAATTTACATTAATAGTTTAGTCTTCTAAATTACAGTGAATAAAAATTCTAATTTTAGTGCTTAACATAAAAAATTTTAAGTGTAAATCTTTTAGTTGAATCTCAGTGGAAGAATGAATTAAATGTATGTTTTTTCCCTACCTTTTTATCTGATCCTAACCTGTGTATAAAATCAGGTCTAATTTAGGGTTTCCTTTACTTTTTATCTCAAATACATTATCTACAATTCAGTTATACTCAAATCTAGAAATTTGAATGGTTGTCCAAGACTATAGAGGACAATCTTAGTATTTTTTAAAATATTTTAAATTTTAATTGTTGTTCTTGTACAGTTTTCTGTCTTTTACTCCCATCCCAGCCCACTGCCCCAACCCTCCCCACCTCCCTCCCATTTCCGCCCCCCAGTTTTTCCCCATGTGTCATTTATACTTGTTGCTCTAAACCCTTCCCCTTTCCCCCTGAAATTCCCTCCCCTGACCCCTCTGGTTACTGTCAGCCTGTTCTCAATTTCAGTGTCTTTGATTATATTATGCTTGTTTGTTGGTTTTGTTGATTAGGTTCCTGTTAAAGGTGAGATCGTATGGTATTTGTCTTTCACCATCTGGCTTGTTTAGCTTAGCATGATGCTTTCCAGTTCAATCCATGCTGTCCCAAAGGGTAGCAGCTCCTTCTTTCTTTCTGCTGCATGGAATTCCATTGTGTAAATGTACCATAATTTTTTGATCCATTCATTTACTGATGGGCACCTAGGTTGCTTCCAACAATTGGCTATTATAAATTGTGCTGCTATGAACATTGGGGTGCATAGGTTCTTTTGGATTGGTGTCTCAGGGTTCTTAGGATATAATCCGAGCAGTGGAATTGCTGGGTCAAAAGGCAGATCCATTTTTAATTTTCTTAGAAAATTCCATACTGTTTTCCATAGTGGTTGTACCAGTCTTCAATCCCACCAACAGTGCACTAGGGTCCTCTATTCTCTACATCCTCTCCAACAATTGTTTGTTGCTTTGTTTATAATGGCCATTCTGACAGGTGTGAAGTGGTATCTCATTGTGGTTTTAATTTGCATTTCTTTGATAGCAAGCAATGCTGAGCATCTTTTCATGTGTCTCCAGATCCTCTGAATGTCTTCCTTGGAAAAGTGTGTGTTCAAGTCCTTTGCCAATTTTTTAATTGGGTTGCTTGTCTTCTTAGAGTGGAGTCATGTAAGTTCTTTATATACTTTGGAGATCAAACCCTTGTCTGTGGTATCATTGGCAAATATGTTTTTCCATATAGTCAGTTCTCTTTTTATTTTAACACTGTTTTCTTTAGCCATGCAGAAGCTTTTTATTTTGATGAGATCCCATTTGTTTATTCTTTCCTTCGTGTCCCTAGCTTTAGGGGACATATCAATAAAAATGTTGCTGCATGAAATATCTGAGATTTTCCTGCCTATGTTCTCCTCTAGGACTTTAATGGTGTCATGGCTTACATTTAAATCTTTTATCCACCTTGAATTTATATTTGTGTATGGTGTAAGTTGGTGCTTGAGTTTCATTTTTTTTGCACTTACCTATTCAGCTCTTCCAACACCACTTGTTGAAGAGGTTATTTTTACTCCATTTTATGTTGCTGCCCCCTTTGTTGAATATTAATTGACCGCAGAGACTTGGGTTTATTTCTGGGCTCTCTGTTCTATTCCACTGGTCCATGTGTCTGTCTTTGTGCCAGTAACAGGCTGTTTTGATTACAGTGGCCTTGTAATACAGTTTGGTATCAGGCATTGTGATCCCTCCTACTTTGCTCTTCTTTCACAAAATTGCGGCAGCTATTTGGGGTCGTTTATGGTTCCATATAAATTTTTGAAGTGTTTGTTCCATGTCTCTGAAATATGCCATTGGTACTTTAATAGGTATTGCATTGAATTTGTAAATTGCTTTGGGCAGTATGGACATTTTGATGATATTAATTCTTCCGATCCATGAACATGGTATATGCTTCCACTTGTTTGTTTCTTCCTTGATTTCTTTCTGCAGTGTTGTGTAGATTTCTGCATATAGGTCTCTTACCTCCTTGGTTAAGTTTACTCCTAGGTATTTTATTTTTCTTTTTGCTATATCGAATGGTATTTTTTTTTTTTTTGATTTCTGCTTCTGCTCTTTCATTGTTGGTATACAAAAATGCTTTTGATTTCTGGATGTTGACTTTGTATCCAGCTGTTTGGCCAAATTCATTTACTGGGTCAAGGAGTTTTTTGGCTGAGTCTATAGGATTTTCAATGTACACTATCATATCATCTGCAAACAATTAGAGTTTTGTTTCCTCCTTTCCAATTTGGATACCTTTTATTTCCATTTCTTTGTCTAATCGGTGTGGCTGACTTCTAATACTATCTTGAATAGAAGTGGTGAAAGTGGACAACCTTGCCTTGTCCCTGATTTAGTGGGAAAGATTTTAGTTTTTGCCATTGAGTATGATGTTGCCTGTAGGTCTCTCATATATGGCCTTGATTATGTTGAGGAATGCTCCCTCTATGCCCACGTTGCTGAGTGTTTTTATCATAAATGGGTGCTGTAACTTATCAAATGCTTTTTCCCCATCTATTGATATGATCATTTGATTTTTGTCTTTGCTTTTGTTTATGTGATGTATTACATTTACTGATTTGTGAATATTGAACCATCCTTGCATCTGGGGGATGGATCCCACTTGTTTATGGTGTATGATCTTTTTAATGTGTTGTTGGACATGGTTTGCCAATGATTTGTTGAGGATTTTAGCATCTGTGGTCATCAGTGATGTTGGCCTGAAGTTTTCTTTCTTTGTTGTGTCTTTATCTAGTTTTGGAATTAGGATGACGCTGGCTTCATAAAAAGAGTTTGGGAGTCTGCCATCATTTTGGATTTTTTGGAATAGTGTGAAGGATAGGGGTTAGCTCTTCCTTAAATGCTTTGTAAAATTCTCCTGTGAAACCATCTGGTCCAGGGCTTTTGTGTGTCAGGGGCTTTTTTATTACTGCTTCAATTTCATCTGCTGTTATAGTCTGTTCAGGTTTTCTGCTTCTTCTTCATTGAGTTTTGGAAGATTATCTATTTTCTAGAAACGTGTCCATTTCACCTTGGTTTTCAAATTTCTTGGCATACAGTTCTTCATAGTAATTTCTTCCAATCCTTTGTATTTCTGTGGTGACTGTTGTAATCTCTCCTCTTTCATTTCTGATTGTGTTTAGTTGGGACCTCTCTCTTTTTTTCTTGATGAGCCTGCTTAAAGGCTTGTCAATTTTGTTTATGTCTTCAAAGAATCAGCTCCTGGATTCATTGATCCTTAGAATTGTGCTTTTAGTGTCTATGTCATTTAATTCTGCTCTGATCTTGGTTATTTCCTTCCTTCTACTTGCTCTGGGCTGTCTTTGTTGTTGTTCCTTGAGTTCTTGTAGGCATATGGTTAAATTTTTTTTTGAAATGTTTCTACCTTTTTTAGATAGGCCTGTATCACTATGAACTTCCCTCTGAGAACTGCCTTTGCTATGTCCCATACATTTTGGGTTGAGGTGAGTTCATTTTCACTTGTTTCCAGAAACTTTTTGATTTCCTCCCTAATTTCATTCTTGACCCACTCATTGTTTAATAGCATGCTATTCAATCTCCATGATTTTGAGGGTCTTAGGTTTTTCCCCTTGGGGTTGGTTTCTAGTTTCAGTTCCTTGTGGTTGGAGAAAATGCTTGGTATGATTTCAATTTTCTTGAATTTGTTGAGGTTTGTTTTGTGCCCTATCATGTGGTGTATCTTTGAAAATGTTCCATGTACATTTCAAAAGAATGCGTATTTAGTTTCTTTGGGATGAAGGGCTCTCTCTATATATCCATTAAGTCCATTTCATCTAGAGTGTTGTTCAACATCATAATATCTTTGTTGATATTTTGTTTGGAAGATCTGTCCATTTTTAACAATGGGGTGTTAAAATCCCCTACTATAATTGTGTTGCTATCAATATCTTTCTTGAAGTCCTCTAAGATTTTCTTTATGTATTTAGGTGCTCCTATGTTGAGTGCATATATATTTACAATGTTTATGTCTTCCTGGTGGATTCTTCCCTTGAGTGTTATGAAGTGACCTACTGGGTCTCACTTTATGGCTCTTCTTTTGAAGTCTATTTTGTCTGATATGAGTATTGCTACCCTGGCTTTTTTTCCTGTCCATTTGCTTGGAAAATTTGTTTCCAACCCTTCACTTTGAGTCCATGTAGGTCTTTTGTCCTGAGGTGGGTCTCTTGTAGGCAGCATATGTGTGGGTCATGCTTTCTTATCCATTCAGCTATTCTATGCCTTTTGATTGGAGCATTTAATCCATTTATATTTAAGGTTATTATTGATAGGTACTTATTCATTGCCATTTTCATACCTGTGTTCCTCTCTCTCTCTCTGTTTTCCTTCCTTTCCTTAAAGCAGTCCCTTTAGTATCTCTTGCAGAATTGGTTTGATAGTGGCATATTCTTTTAGACTTCTTTTGTCTAGGAAGCTCCTTATTTGGCTTTCTATCTTGATTGAAAGCCTTGCTGGGTAAATAAAGTAGTCTTGTTTGCAGTCCTTTGGTTCTCATTACTTGGAATATTTCTTACCATTCTCTTCTGGCTTGGAGTGTTTCCATTGAGAAGTGAGTTCCTAACCTTATTGGGGCTCCCTTGAATGTTACTTCCTGTTTCTCCCTTGCTGCCTTTAAGATTCTCTCTTTGTCTTGGAATTTTGTCATTTTAACTATGATGTGTCTTGAAATGGTCCTCTTTGGGTTCCTGTTGATTGTGACTCTCTGTGTTTCCTGGATTGGTGTGACTTTTTCTCTCATCAAATTAGGGAAGTTTTCCATCATTACTTTTTCAAATAGGTTTTCTATCCCTTGCTCTTCTTCTTCTCCTTCTGGAATCCCTATTATATGGATATAATCATGTTTCATATTGTCTTGCATTTCCCTTAATCCCTCTTCATTCTTTCTAAGCCTCTTTTCCTTTTCTTGCCTTTCTGGGTGTTTTTTTTTTTTTTTTCCTTTGTTCTCCAACTTGCTGACTTGATCTTCTGCTTCATTGATTCTGTTTTTTATTCCTTCCACTGTGTTCTTCAGTTCAGAAATTGTATTCTTAATTTCCTCTTGGCCCTTGTTGATAGTTTCTATTTCCTTCTCCATGTTGATATAGTTTGCAGTGAGTTCCTCATAGCTTCCCTGTAGTTTCTGGTAGCTCATTGAGAACTCATGGAGCTTCCTGACAACCATTGCTTTGAACTCAAAATCTGATAGTTGAGTTGCCTCCATTTCATTTAGCATTCTTTCTGGTGCTTCCTCCTTTCCTTTCATTTGGGATTGTTTCTTTGTCTTCCCATTGTGTGTGAGACTTTTCTTGTTAGCCTCAGCTTCTTAAGTTGATCTATTCTGGCTCCCTTGGGTTTATGGTGTGAACTTCTGTGGTAGAATACCTATGAGATTCAGTGATACAGTCTTCTTCTGGTATCCTGGTGTTCACAGCTTCCATTGCCTCAGCTGTTGGGATGCCCCCTCTTTGGGACCAACTCTGGTTTTTTCACAGCTCCAGGGTTTTTTTTTTTTTTTTTGGTCTCACTCATGGGTATTTAAAAACACAGGAAAAAGAAATGAAAAAAGAAGAAGAAAAGAGGGAGGAAGAAGAGATAAAATTGGAAAGAAAGGAAGATGGAATAAAACAAGAAAGAAGTAAAGAGAAGCCAAAAGAGTTGAGGGGTAAAAAGGATAAAAATAATAGAAAATAATAAAACATATTTTAATAAATTATTAAAAAAGCAAAAACAAACAAAAACAAAACAAAACAAAAAGTCTTGCTGCTTTCAAACTTGCCAAATCGGTTTTTCTGGTCTTGCTTGCTACAATGGCTGAGGGGTGACAGTATCGCTTTTCTCCCTCTTCAGCACTCAGTAAGCTTTGGGCTACTCTCCCCAGGGCTAGCCCGCGGCCTCTCTGCGCAGGGCCTTGGGGTGTGGGCTCTGGTCCTGCTGCTGACCACGCACTTTCCCCAAGTTTATGGGTGTGATCTTGGGTCTCCCACAGATTGAGTGTGAGCTCAATCTGTGGGAGACTTACGGGTGTGAGCTCTGGGTCTCCTATGGGGTTTACACGCTGTCCTTGGTTTACCAGTGTGGGTTCCAGGCTTTCTATGGAGCATGTGCGCTGTCGGAATTTACGAGTGTGGGCTCCGCGTGTTCCCCGTGTTTTGCGTGCTCACCCTAGGTTCACAGGGGTGAGCTCCAGTTTTCCCATGGATTGTACACACTCCCCAGGTTTACGGATGTGAACTCCGGTTCTCCTATGTAGCGTGCACACTGCCCGAGTTTACGAATGTGGGTTCTGCGGATTCCCTGTGTTTTGCGTGCTCACCCTAAGTTCATGGGTGTGAGCTCCATGTTTCTGATGGATTGTGCACACACCCTGGGTTCACATGCATGGGCTCCGGTTCTCCCATGGATCACTCACACTCCCTGGGTTCCTGGTGCAGGCTTCCACAAAGCCCCCTCCCCCATCGCGGGTGCCTGTGGTTGCAGGGGCTCCAGCGTGCACTCCATCCAGGGCTGTGCATGGGTGCTCACAGCCCCAGTGTGTTTGCCACTCAGACCTTAACTTCTTTCTCTGTGACTTCAAGCAACCAGGTCTTTCCCATTGCTGCTCAACCCTTGTTTGGCTGGGGAGTGAGGGGTTGATCTGGCCCCCTCACTAGGGCCCTGTGGCAGACCTGGCAAGCACCAGGCCTGGGGCTTCAGCCACCCTGGTCTCCATGCTGATCCCTGGGCTCTTATTGTCCTGAAGAACTCTCCTTACCATCTGGTTTTTCAATGTCCGCTACAGATTTTGATCTCCTATTTTCATATATGCTGTGGTACTGTTGGCTGTCTGCTCTGTTCCTCTGTAGATCAGCTAGGTTTTTCTCCTGTGTGTAGGGGGAAGTGGAATCTGCCTCCTCCTACCATTCTGCCATCTTCCTTATCCCAGGAAAAATATCTGCAAGGGGATTTCTGGGCTTCAGCCCCATGTGGTTAGCTGGCTGGGAAAATTTGGGACTGTGTCTACTGTGAGGGCAGTGGGCTGCAAACTGGACAAGTGAGAGTTGAGTACTTGAGATTATTTATAGCCAGGCTGTACATAAGTATTGTTTTTTGAGGTACTTTGTATAATTTGAAGTCATTAAATTCTATTTCATTTTGATATCTGTCAGAAGTTAGATTTTCTGGTTTGTCTCATGACTAAAGTCAGTTACATTTATTTAGTATCATTTGATAATGATATGCTGAACATAGATTAATTTTCAAGATAATTTAACCCCTGAGTGAACTTATCATTTCTTTTTGATGTCCTCCTAGCCTTTGACCACACCTGTATGAAAGTGCTCCTTATACTTAACTGTAACTCTATGTTTATCTCAGTTTCTTCATGATTTATTGCAACCCCCTAAAGGCACAGAATGTAACCTATTCAACATCTGTATTCCCAGAACTTAATATAGCACCTGGTACTTAGTAGATGCTTAAATATTTGAAAAAATAACAATGCAAAAATTACAGATAACATTTTCAGCAGTTAAGTATTTTAATTTTATTTTTTTGAAGTAGAACAGTTTTGGAACTAATTTCATACTTGGCTTTTCTCTTGAACAGAGTGTATTGAACATAATTGCATCTTTTCTTGATGGGTTACAGCAAACACATTCACAACAGGGTAGCTACCATGACCTTCTTTGAATTCCTTAGAAATACTATTTACCTTCTTGTCCCAAGGCCTTTGTATGTTCCATCAGAGCTCCCTGTATACTATTTTTCTCTTCCATCCTCCTCCTCCCTTCATTTCTTTCACAAGGCAGCTTTATCCTCAGTTTTCCAAGGATGTCTTCCTTGCCAGTAGCCCCTTACCCCACTAATACTTGTAGTAGACCAAGTTCTGTTTTATGAAACTCATGCTTTAATTTGGTAAATCATAGCCCAAATTTTAATTATTTATCGTGTAAATATTTTGTTCATGTATTTTTCCCCAGTTCAACTCTAAGCTCCTACAGTGATGATATCTTTTATGTTTGGCTCACCATTATAACTACTTTAGGCTGTTATTTTTAGTAGAATAATAACTACTTTATTTTTAGTAGAATTATAACTACATTAGGTTGAATATTTTTTTGTAGGATGAAAATATCTTACAAGTTTTCATTATTATACTGCACTGTGGTACTAATAGTAAGCCTAAGAAACTGCTGATGTATTTAGGAATTTTTAAAGACTTTACTAAATAGACTTAGATTACTCTTCAATTTTTTTCTTCATAAGTTTTGTAGTTTTTAGGTCTTCAAAATTGTTTTTAGATGTCAGCTGTCCTTTGCTTTTATTGTCAGTGTTTATTTATTTACTATTCTCTTCTGATATTTTTTCCTTCACCGTTATACAGTAAATGTAGGGTCAAGTGTATGATGTAGGACTAGAATCAGAAAGGCTGCTAGGCAAGATATTTGTCAGCAACACATTAAGCTGTAAGTAACAGAAAATAGACAGGAGCTATAGCTTAAGACTATTTTTCTCCCACAATAAGATGTTCAGAGGCAGCTGCCATAATGATACTCTCAGGGACCCAGACCCTTTCAAACTTTCCTCCCATCATCTTTGACAGATGGACAGTTGCCGTCATGTTCTTCTGTCTTCAGAAGAGCAGAACTGTCCCTGAAATCCTCCAGCAGATTTCTGCCAATGCTTTCTTCATCAGAACTGTGCCACATGATATTTTGTTAGGCTTGGGCACGGAGTTGGCTTTCTAGCCACCAGAATAAGGCAGGAGAAGGGAGAAGGTTTAGGAGTGAGTGTTGAGTGTTTTAACCTAAAGGATCCTCCTCAGAGGACCCTATTAGGTGTTGAATGAGGGTGGAACAGGAAAGGTAGAAATAAAATAATTGATATAAATAATAGTTAATGTATAAACTCAATAGTCAAACAATAGACAGCTGGAGAAATCTTGGATGGTGAAGAAATTACCTTTTGAAGAAGGTATAATTCACTTTAAACAATATAAATAAAAGGTAATATGGTCACTTTCCAACAACAAATATTGTTTTAGTGTATTTCTTTCTAGTCATTTTATATGCATTTGTACATAGTTTTAATCATTGGGAATAGAAATGTATATCTCACTTTTATACTTTTAAGATAACACACATTTCTCCATGTTTTTACCTAATGGTTTCCTAAATTTTAAATATGTTAGATGCTACCTCAACATTAAAAATAATTATATTCATGTAACATTTTTCATAATTTTTGTTAGTTTTTTGGATTATATATTTCCAGGAGTGTGAATGGTGAATAATAAGATAGGAGTGGATTTTTATTATTGTGTTACCATGCCATAGTACTGACTTGTTTGACAAATGGTACATGAATTGATGTGGACCCCGGCTTGTGGGGTTCGCCACATTGTGGATGAGGCATGAGAAATTCACACAGACTACTGAGTCCTATGGAAGAAAAGGGACAACATGGCTTTTCCCTCAAGGGGAGAAAAAAACCTCGGCCCTCACCTGGACAGGCCTTTATTAGGTTTCTTGGCACATTACCTGATGGTCCTCATTTACTATGCACAGGTTCTCTTTAGGTGGTTACCTTTTACAGAAAACAAAGGAGACAATGCGCTAATCACATCGGAGAAGAAGGATATTTGCAAATGCAAAGGGAAAAGTGGTTGAACCGGTTATACTCCATACTGGGGAGTTTTAGCATAGATTTTAGGAAGTTACAGTAAGCACTTGCTATCTCAATTCAGGGTGAGGGAGTTTTAGCAAAAGCAAGTCTCATAACAATCTGGGTACAATGCAGGCCTGATTCCCCACGGGAGAACATATTTGTGGGCGTGAGTCCTATCTGGGTCCATGCCATGCAGAACGGTCTCCTATAATGAATGACTTCAACTAAGCCAATTTGTCAAGAAAAACAGATTATGAGAATCAAGAGGAAGGGCTTGTTTTGAATTGGAGGATGAGGATTTATTTTGGATTTAGATGTATTAAATTTGGGTTGATGGTGGAACAGCAGTAAATAATTTAGGGAGTAGCTCGATGTGCAAAACTGAATTTCTTGAAAGATATTAATTAGCTCAGAAGATACTGATGAGGAATTTCAGAGGTAGTTTTTGATATGAGATATAATCCTTAAGAAAAATAATAGGAAAAAAGTAATAAAATATCCACAGTACTTAGCAGGAGAAGGAAAGAAATTAGGACAGTCCATAAAATAGAAAGAGAATGAAGCATTGAGAAGCAAGCTGATGAGCAGGCTGATGTGCTGTCAAAGGAGGTGATGGAGGACAGAGTCTTGGGAAGTAGATGCTGGTCCTCAGTGTCTGATGCAGAGTGAATAAAAATGAGAAGGGAACAGGAAGGAACTGGATAATATGCCAATAATGCAAAAGTTCTTGTGGTCCCTGATAGCTCCTTCCCACCAAAGGATCAGCTGTGGAGGTCCATACAGGCAGTTCTTCCCAGGCACCTCCTTCTACACCTAGACCCACATGTCCTGCTACATGGGCCTGAGACTTTCAGATCTTTGTCCTGTATCCCAGTACTGCTCACTGCCGATTCCCTTGGATTAGAGTGGAGAGTTTGCCCTCTTTTTTGGTAATGCCCTTTCTATGCAGGAAATCATTTCATTTTCCTGTACATTTTGTCACCTGAGGATCTTCCTGAGAGCCAAACCATACCACAGGCTTCCTCTTACTTCTCCCCAGAGAGGAGGTCGAAAAGCAGTGATATTAAAGGGGCAGAGCAACAGAATTCTGGGAAGGTGAAACCTCACACTGGGATGCTTAGGGAGTGGGCAGTGAGGAATTTGAGACCTTTGCAATTAGGCAACATTTGACGTTGGAATAGTTACCAAAAGAGCACAGCATCACAGAGTACCAAGTGCATATAAAATAGTCACATATATACACACACAACATCTTGCTTCACTGTACAAGGCAAAATAAGATGAAATATAGAAATGAATTATATTTGGCAGCTTCAAACAGCAAAGAAATGAATTAAGATTTAAGTCCTAAGTTAGTTTTAAGTATTTAAATAAATGAGGAGATATGTCTAATTTTCTTGGGGTGGTTTCTTGCTTCCAGATCAATTACACTGGTGCAGCTGGGTCTCATTTATTTATCTTTTTTTTTTTTTTTCATGTTCAGAAGTAGGGAATCTGACATTGTCTTAAATTTACAAAATAGTTTTAAATACTTATTCCATTCAGCTTTAGGTGTGTAGGAAAAAAACATACATTGCAAAATGTAGTGGAACATACAATTCAGTTTTTTTTGGGGGGGTGTCATATTTAGAAATACCTTAACATCCACTTAATTTCCTACTAGTCATTCAGTCATTTGGATCATGTAGCTGTGGTCACAGATACAGCATGATTTTACAAGGTGGCTGCACTTCCTGTCTCTGGCTGGCTTTTCATCTATATCCCAAGCGTAGGAACCCTTGGATTCACATTCAGCTACTGCTCACAGGGCAGCTCATTCAGCTTTCCAATGCTGCAGTTCATGAGGATACAGTGGCTTCTCAGTTCCATGGCCCAACATCAATGTTATATTTAAAAATAACTTATTCAGAGGGAATTATTTTGTGTTTTCTACAATTTATTCATGGACTTCAAAGGATTGGTTGGCAGTTCATGCAATATTTCTCTAATAAAGCAGACAATTATTTTCTGTAAAGAAGAATGTGTGGTTATTTATCATATTGTGGCTTGACTTCCCTTCATAGAAGACAGGCCCCAATCTCTACGGAGACTTCTGGTGATATCTGGGAAAATGTTGGCCACACTTGGAAAGAAGATCTTCTCTAATGATAGGGCATTTCTTGGTGCTCTAAACCAGGGTTTCTCAACTTCAGCAATATTGATATTTAGGCCCATATCATTACGTTTTGTGGGGCTGTCCTATATGTTGTAGGATATTTATTTAGCAGCCTCCTTGGCCTCTACCTACTAGATACCAGTAGAACCCTTCAGTCGTGACAATAAAAAATGTCTCCAAACATTGCCAGCTGTCCTGGGGTGAGTGGGCACAAAATTGGTTCTGATGAGAACCACTGGGGCATTCTAGACATTTATTCCTAGCACTTCTGACCCAGCACCCAAGATCTTCTTTAAAATTATATTTATACTGCCTACACTCTGTGCCTAGCTCCAGTTCTTGGTCCAAAGCACATAAATAATGGTTGGTTTCCATTTGCCTTTTTTTTTTCCAAGCAGAATATTCAGACCCAAAGTAAGCTGGTCTAAGCCTGTCTTATAGTTAAATATTATTGCATTTGCTCCAAGCTTTGGATATTTTTTAGAAGAGACTATTACTTAAATTCAATTAAAAAGATTGAATACTATGTGCTTTGGTCCATTTTGGATGCTTCAGAGTTAGCCCTAAAATTCTTGCCTGCATTGAGTTTTCATTATATGGGAGGCAGAAAATAAAATAAGTCAGGCAAATATTTTAAGAGAAATAAATTGGTGTAGGGTATGTGTGGGGTATATTAAATAGGGGGACTAAGGAGACCTCACAGAGAAGATGATGTCTGTTTGAGTTGGCCAGTCATGGGTTGAATAGAGCTGTGCCATTGAGCTGTGCCAGCAATTTTAAACCCTTGTACCACAATAATTTTTAAATTATGCGATATCTGACTATTTAGTCAGGGGAACTGACCTCTTTTCCCTTAGATTATCAAATAAAAAATTACAATAGCCAACACAACAATAGTTGTCTTGTGGGAATGAATCAAAATTATACATATGTATTTTTATGTCAGATCAGCAAAAATATATATTTTTTGGTGTGCCACTGAATTTTAATAATTAGTTTATGTGTGCTGAGCTAAGCTGTCATAGTTCTCTGATTTCTCTCTTTGGGATTATACAGAGAGTATTTAGCACAAGGACTGGTCAGTGCAAGAGTTCCCTGGGATTATAAGCTGCACTTCCAGTCAACATGTCTGTGTTTACCACCTGGAACCACTGCATCCTAGCTCTGACTTTCTGTCTCCATGAAATTCACTGCACTCATTTGTAAAAAGATGGTAAGTATAGTGTCAGTCTCACACCATTGTTAAAATGAAAAGTGATACTAATACAAAAGCTTAGCAGAGTGGTTGTCATGTAGCTATTTTTATGACAGTATGTCAATTTAGGACACTGAAAATAAGTCAACATCAGGGAACATGAATTCATTATAGCTCCTCCTTAGTAACATGCTTCCTGCTCTTTGCAGTGTGTGTGTGCACATGTGCACATGCAGTCACATCCAGCCTTTCGCAGAGTTTTTGGCAAAAAGTAAGGGCTTCAAAAATAGTGTTTGTTATTATAATCATGATCATTGTCATTCTAGTACAAGAGAGTTAATATTACCATCCACACTGGCCAAGATTTACCACTATTTATCTGGTAATATTGATTAAAGTTTATTTTAAAAATATTTATTGAGCACATACTAAATGCACTTTTCTAGGTTCTGGGAAACAGCAGTGAACAAAACAGATGGACATCCTGCCCTATGGAGCTGATATTTTAGTGAGACAAGAAAGACAAAGCAACATAAATAAGTCAATTATATAGTAGTTGGAAGATGACAAGTGCTCTGGTAAAACATGAAACATGGGAAGAGGCTGGAGACTAGGAGCATGGGGTGTGCATGTTGGGGTGATAACTCCATAATGTGGTCGAAATGAAACATGCCTCTGAAAAAGTAACATTTGAGTGGAGACTTGAAAGTGAGACAGTGAAGTATATGATACCCAGAATAATGTTCCAGTTCGACAGAACATCAGATGCAAAGGCCTAGAGGGGCTGGGACACACCTGATATGTGCAAATGACAGAAAAGAAGTCTGCACAGCAAGAAGAGTGAGTGAGGGGAGAGTAAAGGAGATGCTCAGAGAAACAGAGGGTACCAGGAGGGGCTGAGCCCATGTGACCACCTTGCTTTTTAGTCTGAGGGGGATTGAGTGGGAGATTTGAGGAGCGACTTGATTTATATTGTACAAGAATCTTAACAAACTGTAGAAAGGCAACCGTGGAATCAGGGAGCCAGGAATTTTGCTATATTTTAGATCACTAAGATAAGGATATTAGTGTGGAAATATTTGTCTGATTCTGGACTTGTCATTTAAAATTATTTAACAACCAGTAAGGAAATTATAAAGTGGCTAATATCTGTAAATCAAGACAATAGAACAAAAAAACCTCTTATGTTTAGACTATTAAACACCTTACAATATCAGGCTTGGATTTCATTTTGTCCTATTTTTTATTGTTAGAAAATACAGACATTTTCAAACATTTATAGAAAAACAGAGAAAAGAGTATAGTAAATCCATATATTGTCATCACCTGGCTTCAATTATTATCCACATGGTTTCTAAAGAACCTTTATTACAGTGAGTTGGAGAGTCCTTTATACATTCTAGCTAAGTTTTTTACTGGCTATATGGTTTTCAAATATTTTTTTCCACTCTGTAGCTTGTATTTTCATCACCTTAAGGTCTTTCACATAGTAAAAGTTGTGAATTTTGTTGAAGTTCAATTTATGGAGTTTTTCTTTCATGAATCATACCTTTGGGGTCATATCTGCAGGACCAAGCCTCAGGTCCTGCAGATTTTCTCCCACTTTATTCCAAAATTTTGATAGTTTTATATTTTAAATTTAAATCTATTTTGAGTTGACTTTTGTATGAGATATGCAATTTATTATTTTTCAAATGTATGTCTCATTTGCATTCTGTCTGTACCAGTCTGCATTTCTACCAACAGTGCACTAGGGTTCCCTTTTCGCCACATCTTTGCTGGCACTTGTTTGTTGATTTATTAATGATAGCCATTTTGGAAGGTGTGATTTTAATCCTCATTGTGGTT
Organism: Anoura caudifer; assembly: GCA_004027475.1. Classification (NCBI taxonomy): domain Eukaryota; kingdom Metazoa; phylum Chordata; class Mammalia; order Chiroptera; family Phyllostomidae; genus Anoura; species Anoura caudifer. The sequence continues at coordinate 153,585 of PVKU01001499.1, read as the reverse complement.
TTAATTCGTATCTCTCTGATGGCTAGTGATGGTTGAGCAACCTTTTCTGTGCCTCTGGGCCCTCTCTATGTCCTCCTTGGAAAAGTTTGGGTCCTTTGCCCATTTTTAAAAATTTTAAAAAATATTTTATTTATTTACTTTTACAGAGAGGAGAAGGGAGGGAGAACAGAGGGAGAGAAACATCAAAGTATGATTGCCTCTCCCACACTCCCTACTGGGGACCCACCTTTGGCCAGTTTTTTAATTGGATGGTATTTCTTCCTGTTGTGGAGTTGTGTGAGTTCTTTATATATTTTGGAAATCAAACCCTTGCCCTAGGACTTTCAGCCAAGATGGAGGCATAGGTGGACACACTGTGCCTCCTTGCACAACCAAAATTAAGGACAACAAAGATTTAGAAACAAGAAAACAACCAGAACTGACAGAAAATTGAACTGTATGGAGGTCTGATAATCATTCATCCAGACCGGTAAGAGGGGTGGAATCATGGTAGGAGGAAGCAGAGGTTGATGGACCCGGGCATGCAGGCAGTGGTTGGAAGACCCCAGGCATGCAGGCAGTGGCTAGCAGGCCCCAGGTGCACAGGCTGCGGCTAGTGGACCCCGGGCGAGGGGTGGCAATGGGTAGACCCAATGAGGCCTCACAAGGCGGCTGGCTGACCAGGCAGTCCCACATTCACACGTACATAATCCAGGTGAAAATGGGGAGCGAGACAGACCTTGCAACCCAGGGCCCCAGGGCCAGGAAATAAAACCTAAAAACACTGATTCAAAACATTTATGGGGGTTAAGGTGCCGGGAGAGACTCCCAGCCTCACAGGAGAATTCGATGGAGAGACCCACAGGGTCCTAGAATGTGCAAAGTCCACCCACAGGGAAACCAGCACCAGAAGGGCCCAATTTGCTTGTGGGAAGTGGCGGAAAGGACTGAAGTATGGGAGAGAGCTGAGAAAGCACCGTTGTTCCCTCTCGGACCCCGCCCCCACATGCAGCGTCACAACCCAGGGACTGGGCTGCCCACCCTGGGGAACACCTAAGGTTCCGCCTTTCACTACATAACAGGCATGACCAGATGGAAACAAATAAACAAACAAACAAAAACCTCAAAATGGCTCAAATGGGAGAACAGATCAAAGCCCCAGAGTCAATTCATCTAAGCAACAAAGAGATAGCCAACCTATCAGATGCACAGTTCAAAGCCCTGGTGATCAGGATGCTCAAAGAATTGGTTGATTTTGGTTGCAAATTAGATGAACAAATGAAGGCTACAATAAGTGAAATGAAGGATAATGCACAGGGAACCAATAGGGATGGGAGGAAAACTGGGACTGAAGTCAATGGAGTGAACCAGAAGGAAGAAAGAAACAAACAAACAGAAAAGAAGGAAGAAACAAGAATTCAAAAAAATGAGGAGAGGCTTAGGAACCTCCAGGACATCCTTAAATGTCTCAACATCCAAATTATAGGGGTACCAGAAGGGGAAGAGGAAGAGCAATAGGTCGAAAAAGGAGAACTTCCCCAATCTGGCAAAGGAAATAGACTTCCAGGAAGTCCAGGAAGCTCAGAGAGTCCCAAAGAAGTTGGACCCAAGGAGGAACACACCAAGGCACATCAGAATTGCATTAGCCAAGATTAAAATGAAGGAGAGAATTCTAGAAGCAGCAAGGGATAAGGGGACAGTCACCTACAAAGGAGTTCCCATCAGAATGTTAGCTGATTTCTCAAAAGAGACCTTACAGGCAAAGAAGGGGCTGGAAAGAGGTATTCCAAGTCATGAAAGTCAAGGACCTACATCCAAGATTGCTCTATCCAGCAAAGCTGTCATTTAGAATGGAAGGGCAGATAAAGGGCTTCTCAGATAAGGTCAAGTGAAAGGAGTTCATCATCACCAAGCCCTTATATGAAATGTTAAAAGGACTTACCTAAGAAAAAGAAGATAAAACATATGAACAGTAAAAAGACAGCAAACTCACAGGTATTAACAACCACACCTAAAACAAAAGCAAACTAAGCAAACAAGTGGAACAAGAGCAAAAACACAGAAATGGAGATCACATGGAGGGTTAGCAGCAGGGGATCGAGAGGAGGAGAGAGGGGGAAAAGGTACAGAGAATAAGTAGCATAGATGGTGGGTAGAAAATAGGGGGAGGGCAAGAATAGTGTGGGAAATGTAGAAGCTATAGAACTTATAACACATGGACATGAACTAAAGTGGAGGAATGTGTGTGGGAGGGGGTGTTCAGGGTGGAGGGGAAGGAAGGGGGGAAATGGGACAACTGTAATAGCATAATCAATAAAATATATTTTTAAAAAAACCTTGCCCGAGGTATCATTGGCAAATATATTTTCCTATATGGTTGGTTCCCTTTTCATTTTGCTGATGTTTTCTTTAGCTGTGCAGAAGCTTTTTTAATTTGATGTAGTGTCCTTTGTTTATTCTTTCCTTTATATTCCTTGTCCTGAGGAATGTATTGAAAATATTTCTTTGTGGGATATTGTAAATTCTCCTGCCTGTGTTCTCCTCTGGGACTTTAATGGTGTCAAAACTTATATTTAAGTCTTTTATCCATCTTAAGTTTATTTTGGTATATGTTGTAAGTTGGTGGTCTAGTTTCATGTGTTTGCATGTACCTGTCCAGATCTCCCAACACTGTTTGAAGAAGAGGCTGTTTTTACTCCATTTTATGCTCCCGCCCCTTTTGTCAAATACTTATTGACCATAGAGACATGAGTTAATTTCTGGACCCTTTATTCTCTTCCATTGATCTATGTTTCTGTTCTTCTGTCAATACAAGAGTATTTTGACTGTAGTGGGTGTTTAATATAGTTTGTTATCAGGTATTATGATTCCTCTTTATTCTTCTTTCTCAAAATTGCAGAGGCTATGTGGGGTCATTTATGGTTCCATATAAATTTTTAAAATATTTGTTCTATATCTGTGAAATATGCCACTGGTATTTTAATAGGGATTGTGTTGAATCTATACATTGCATTGGATAGTATGGACATTTGGATGATGTTAATTCTTCCACTCTATGAACGTGGTATATGCTCCCATTTATATGTATCTTCCTTAATTTCATTCTTTACTGTTCTGTAGTTTACTGAGTATAGGTCTTTTACCTCCTTGGTTAGGTTTATTCCTAGGTACTTTCTTTTTCTTGTTGCTATTAATGGGATTTTTTTCCCCAAGTTTTCATTTTCTGGTATTTCATTCTTGGTGTACAAAAATGCCTTCAATTTCTGAATGCTGACTTTGTATTCCAGTGCTTTGCCAAATTTACTTATTAGGTCAAGCTGTTTTTTGATGGAATCTATGGGGTTCTCTATGTACGCTATCATGTCACCTGTAAACAATGACAGTTTTCCTTCCTCTTTTCCAATTTGGATGCTTTTTATTTATTTTTTTCTTCTCTGATCATTCTGGCTAGAACTTCCAATACTACATTGAATAGAAGTGGTGAAAGTGGACCGCTTCTTCTTGATCTTCAGGGGAGAGCTTTCAGTTTTTGCCAATTTAGTATGATGCTGGCTGTAGGTTTCTTGTGTATGGTCTTTATTACATTGAGGTATGCTCCTTCAACTCCCACTTTGCTGAATGTTTTTGCCATAAATTGTTACTGTACCTTATCAAATGTTTTTTCCACATCTGTTGATATCACTATGAAATCTTTGTCTTTCTTTTTGTATTACATTTATTGATTTGTGAATGTTGTACCATCCTTGCATTCCTGGGATGAATCCCACTTGGTCATGGTGTGTGATCTTTTTAAGGTATTCCTGGATGTGGTTTGCCAATGATTTGTTGAGGATTTTAGCATCTATATTCATCAGCGATATTGCCTTGTAGTTTTCTTTCTTTCTTGTGTCTTTACGTGGTTTTGAAGTCTGGATGATGATGGCCTCATAAAAAAAAGATTGATAGTCATCCCTCTTCTTTGATTTTTTGGAATAGTTTGAGAAAGGTAGGGATTAGCTCTTCCCTAAATGTTTAGTAAAATTCTCCTGTGAAGCCATCCAGTCCAGGGCTTTTGCGTACCAGGAGTTTTTTGATTACTGCTTCAATGTCACTAGCTGTTATTTGTCTATTCAGACTTTCTGCTGCTTCTTAATTCAGTTTTGGAAGATTACATGTCTCTAGATATTTGTCCATTTTGCCCATGTTTTCAAATTTCTTGGCATTTACTTGTTTGTAGTAATTTCTTACAATCCTTTTTATTTCTGTGGTGTCAGATGTAATTTTTCCCCTTCTGTTTCAGATTTTATTTATTAGGGTCCTCTCTCCTTTTTCCTTGATGAGTCTGGTTGAAGGCTTGTCAATTTTGTTTCCATTTTCAAAGACCAACTCCTGGATTTATTGATCCTTTGAATTTTTCTTTTAGTCTCTATGTCACAGGTGCTGAACTCATTTTCACTGGGGCCACATCAGCCTTGTGGTTGCCTTCAAAAGGCCGAATATAATTTCAATTCCTTAACAGTTAAGGAGTAATTACACTTATACAGTCCTAAAATTATTTCAGCCCTTTGAAGGCAACCACAAGGCTGATGTGTCCCCCAGTGAAAATGAGTTTGACACTCCTGTATGTCATTTAATTCTGCTCTAATATTGATTGTTTCTTTCCTTCTATTCAACCTGGCTGTTTGTTGTTCCTCTAGTTCTTGTAGATGTAGGGTTTGGTTGTTTATTTGAAATTTTCTATCTTTTTAATATAGTTCTGTGTTGCTATGAACTTCCTTCTCAGGACTGCCTTCATTCTGTCCCATAGATTTTGGGCCATTTGGGGTTCATTTTCATTTGTTTCTAGAAACTTTTAAAATTTCTTCCATGATCTTGTTGTTAACCCATTCATTGCTTAATAGCATGCTATTCAGTCTCCATGAGTTTGAATATTTTTGAATTTTTTTCCTTGTGGTTGGTTTTCAGTTTGAAGCCTTTGTGGTCTGAGAAAATGCTTGATGTGATTTCAATTTTCTTGAATTTGTTGAGGTTTGTTTTGTGTCCTATTATGTGGCCCATCTTTGAGACTGTTCTATGTGTATTTAAAAAGAATGTACACTTTGCTTCTTTGGGGTAAAAACTTCCATATGTATCAGTTATGTCCATTTGATCTGGGGTGCCATTCAGTGTCTGACCCATTTTTTTTAATTGGGCTGTCTGTTTTCTTATTTTTGAGTTTTAAAAGTTCTTTGCATATTTTGGAAAATAATTTTTAATAGATTTATGTTTTGCAAATATTTTATCTCTGTCGGTAGCTTATATTCTTACTGTCTTTAACATTGTCTTTTGCAGAAGAGATGAAGTTTTTGATTTTAATAAATCCCAACTTATCAATTATTTCTTTCATGGACTGTTATTTTAGTGTTGTATCTAAAAAGTCCTCATCATACCCACAGACATCCAGGTTTTCTGCTGTATTATTCTGTAGGAGTTTTTAGTTTTGTGTTTTACTTTTTGGTCTGTGATCCATTTTGAGTTAATGTTTATGAAGTATATAAGTTTGTGTCTAGATTAGTATATTGCATGCTGATGTCCACTTCTTCCAGCACCATTTTCTTTGCCCCATTTTATATTCTTTGCTCCTTTGTCAAAGATCAGTTGAATATATATATGTATGTGTGTGTGTATATGTATATCCTATCTATTATATTCAATCGATCTATATGTGTGTATTATTTTGTCAATATCATAATGCTTGGTAACTGAAACTTTATAGTAAGTCTGGGAGTCAGGTAATATCAGTCTTCCAACCTTGTTCTTGTGCTTTCATATTATGTTGGCTATTCTGGGTCTTCTTATAAACTTTAGAATCAATTTGTTGATATCCACAAAACAACTTGCTTAGATTTTGATTATTGAGATTGTATTGAATCTATAGATCAAATTAGGAAGAAGTGACATCTCGGAAATATTGAATCTTTCTTCTCATTAACTTGGAAAATCTCTACATTTAGTTCTTTGTTTTGTTCATCACAGTTTTGTGGTTTTCCTCATGTATAGCTTTATATATTTTATAGATTTAGACCTAAATATTCTGTTTTGTGGGGGGTGCTAATGTAAAAGGTACTGTGTTTTTAATTTGAAATTATAATTTTCATTGCTGGTCTATAGAAAATCGATTGGCTTTTGTATATTAACCTTGTGTCCTATGACCTTGCTATTATTAGTTCCCTGAGTTTTTGCACTAATTTTTAAAGGTTTTTCTACATAGATGATCATGTCATCAAATGAACAGTTTTACTTTTTTTCACAATCTGTATAACCTTTATTTATTTTCTTGTCTAATTGCATCAGCAAGGACTACTGTGTGATGTTGAAAAGAAATGATAATAGGGCACATCCTTGCCTTGCTCCTGATCTTAGTGGAAAAACTATGAGTTTATTATTTAGTATGATATTAGGTGTAGTGTTTTTGTATGTATACATTACCAATTTCAAGGAATTTCCCCTGTATTTCTATTTGCCTGCATTTTTTTATTGTAAATAAGTGTTCTTGGACTTTCTCAGAAGTTTTTTTTTTTTTGCATGTATTGATATGATCATGTGATTTTCTTTTCCAGCCAGTTGATGTCATGGTTATATTAATTGATTTTTTAAATATATTGAACCACCCTTGCACACCCAGGAAAAATCCTGCTTAATTATGGTGTATAATTCTTTCCTCTGCTTCTATCTTCTAAAATGTTATAAAGAATTGGTGTAATTTCTTAAATGTTTCGTATAATTCACCACTCAACCAATTTAGACTGGAACTTTTTATTTGGGAAGGTTATTAACAATAGATTTAGTTTATTTAGTAGATACAGGTCTATGTTTACATAATCTGTTTCTTCTTGTTTTAGTTTTGGTAGATTGTGTCTCTCAAGCATTTAGTCCATTTTATCTACACTATCAAATATATGGGCATAGAGAATTGCATAGTATTCCATAATATCTTTTTAATCATATGTAGTGATATCACTTTCTTTCATTTTTGGTATTTATTTATTATTTGTAATGTTTCATATTTTTCATTACATTTAGTCCCCTTACACCCTCCTCTTCTCTCAATCTAATATTAGTAATTTGTGTCATTTCTCTTTTGTTTTTAGCTTGGTTAGAAGCTGGTAAATTTTATTGATCATTAAAAAAGCTCTTTCCATTTTGTTTATTTTCTCTATTTTCTGTTTTAAAAGTCAATGGTTTTTGCTCTAATATAATGTTTTAGTTTATGCTCACTTTGCATTTAAAATGTTGTACCTTTTCTAGGTTCTTAAGGTAGAAACTTAGGTTAGTGATGTTAGATCTTTCCTTGTTCCCAATATATTCATGCAGTACTATAAATTTTCCTCTAAGCAATGCTTTCCTTGCATTCCACATATTTGGATAAGTTGTGTTTTCATTTTCATTTAGTTGAAAATATTTTTAAATGTATCTTGATATTTCTTCTTTGACCCAAATGTTATGTAGAAGTGTGTTTTTTAACTCCACATATTTTTTGATTTTCCACTTGTCTTTTTTGCAATTGATTTCTAATTTAACTCTTTTGTGGTCTGAGAGCAGACATTATCTGATCTCTGATCTTTTAAATTTGTTAAGGTGTGCTTTATGGCCCAGAATGTGGTCTACCTTAGTGAGTATTCCTTGTGAGCTTGAGGAAATGTGTATTCTGCTCTTCTGGGGTTAAGTTAGTTACATGTAGTTGATTGTTGCTGTTACAGAGTCCATCTATGTTCTTAACTGATTTTCTGCCTGTTGGATCTGTCTATTTCTTCTAGAGAGGTATTGAAGTCTCCAACTATGATAGTGGATATTTTCTTTCATCCCTTTAGTCCTATCAATTTTTTCCTTATGTAGTTTGATACTCTCTTGTTAGGTAAGTGTATATTAAAGCAAAAGCTATTCTTTAATTATGTATTTATATAATTTATATTCAATGTCATTATTGATATATTGGGACTTAACCCTGCCATTTTAAATTTATTTTATCCTTGTTCCGCATTTAATTCTATGTTTTTCCCATTGTTATAATAAGTTACTTGATTTATTTTAAATTCCATTTTATTTTGATTTATATAGTATTTTTGAGTATATCTTTCTCTACTCCTGTCCACTGTTCAGAACATCAAATGAGTTTTTGTTTTTGGTTATTATATTTGTTCATTTCTAAAATTTCCTTTGTTTTTTTCTTTTTTCATATATTTTATTGATTATGTTATTACCGTTGTCCTAATACTTTTCTCCTGTTTATTCCACTCTGTCCGTTATCACCCTCACCTTAGTTCATGTTCATGGGTCATGCATATAAGTTCTTAGGCTTCTCCATTGCCCATACTATTCATAACCTTGCCCTATCTGTTTTGTATCTATTATTTATGCCCTGTACCTTTTCCCCCATTCTCCCCCATCTCCCTCCTTGCTGATAACCCTCCATGTGATCTCTATTTCTGTAAATCTGTTCCTGTTCTAATTGTGTGTTTAGTTTGTTTTGTTTTCATGTTTTTAGGTTCAGTTGATGATAGTTGTGAACTTGTTGTCATTTTACTGTTCATAAAATTTTGATCTTCTTCTTTTTCTTAGATAAGCCCTTTCAACATTTCATACAATAAGGGCTTGGTGGTGATGAATTCCTTTAACCTGACCTTATCTTGGAAGCACTTTATCTGCCCTCCCATTCTAAATGATAGCTTTGCTGGATAGAATAATCTTGGATGTAGGTCCTTGCTGTTCATGACTCTGAATACTTCCTTCCAGCCCCTTCTTGCCTGCAAAGTTACTTTTGAGAAATCAGTTGATACTCTCATGGGAGCTCTTTGTGGGTAAATATCTCTTTTTTTTCTTGCTTCTTTTAAGATTCTCTCCTTATCATTAACCTTGGATAATGTAATTATGATCTGTCTTGGTATGTGCTTCCTAGGGTCCAACTTTCTTGGGATTCTCTGGGCTGCCTGGACTTCCTGGAAGTCTATTTCCTTTACCAGATTGGGGAAAATTCTCCTTCATTATGTTTTCAAAGAAGTTTTCAGTTTCTTGCTCTTCCTCTTCTCTTTCTGGCACCCCTATGATTAGGATGCTGGGACATTGAAAATTGTTCCAGAGGTTCCTGAGCCTCTCCTCACTCTTTTTGAAGTCTTGTTTCTTCATTCTCTTCTGATTGAATGTTTATTTCTATCTTCTGCTCTAAACTATTGATTTGAGTCCTGATTTCCTTCCTGTCACTGTTGGTTCCCTTTATTTCACTTTTCATAGCCTTCCCCTTTTCCTCTATTTTGTGACCATACTTAACCATTTCTGTGAACATCCTGATTATGAGTGCTTTGAACTCTGTATCTGATAGGTTGGCTCTCTCTTCATTACTTAGTTGTCTTTTCTCTGGAGTTTTGATCTCTTTTTTAATTTGGGCCATATATTTTTGTCTCAGCTTGCCTGTTGCATAGTAAGTGATGGTGTCTTAGTTATTTGAGGGGGGCTTTCTCCAGCAAAGTCCCCTTGAGCCACTGTAGATGAAAATAATGATTTATCTCAGCTATACAATCTTGTTGCTCCAGTGGGAAAAGAGTTGGCAATTCCCTCTAGTAGAGAATGCCTCGAGCCCTTCTCCTACATGGCTTTTATTAGGGTTGGGAAGTGCAGGGGATACAGCACACTTGCATAGCTTATCAATCAATGTGCAATGGGCTATAGTTATAAAAAACTAGCACTATCTATAGGTAACAATTAAAGAAACACACAGATCTTTTCAGGTTGGGGTTTGTAAGACATGCAGGTACCAGTTGGCTATAAAGGTGCATATCATGAAGTAGAGAGTTTCACTCCTTATGCCTTGAACTCAAGCATTTGTGTTATACTAACAGGTCTTATTGCTGAGAAGAGCTGTCTTCAGAGGACAAAAATGCACATTTCAGGCCTGATTCCCATAGGACCCTTGGTGTTAGAATCCAGTCAGGCCTGCCACCTGTTGTATGACCTGGTTTTCCAGGGAGACTTACCAGCCCTTTCAGAGCTTTCTCTTGTGGGGCTACAATCTCTGAAACCACACCAAGTGGTCCCCAGTAGGTATTCACCAGGGTGGGGCAACCCACATTGCTACATTGTGATGCTGTATGTGGGGGAGGAGTCTGAAAGGGAGCAATGCCACTTGCTCAGCTCTCAGCCGACTTTTAGTCACTTCCTCTGCTACCCATAAGCAAATTGGGCCTCTCTAGTGCTGATTCTCAGGTGGGTAGGTTTCTGTACATTCCAGAACCCTGTGGATCTCTGCAACAAACTCTCCTGTGAGGCTGGGAGTTTCTTGCACCACCATGGCCCCCACATATTTTTTCAGTCAGAGGTTTTCAGGCTTTATTTCCCCTCACTGGAACACTGGGTTGCACTGTCTGTCTTGCTCCCCAATTATTCCTCCCTGTTTATCCTCATGCAAATGTGGGACTGCCGGTCCATCAGCCACTGCCTTGCCTTCTCTGCAAGCTGCTACCTCACCCTTCCTGGTCCTCCAGATGCTGCCTTGCCATGAGTACTTTCACCCTGACTGCCCATCTTTGCCCATCCTACAAGTCTTTTCTTTAACTCCCTGATTGTCAACTTCCATACAGTTCAATTTTCTGGGAGTTCTGATTATTTTTCTTTTTAAATTTATTTTCATCCTTCTTTTGGTTCTGTGAGGAGGCAAAGTGTATCTATCTACCTATTCCTCCATCTAGGCTGGAAGTTTCAGGTTTTTCTTTATATCTTCTATTTATATGCCGAGACTTTTTTTTTTCCTTTAATTTTGTTCAAACATGTCCTTCTTTCCCCCTTTGAGAAATTTTTTCATGGCTTACTTACAGTTTTGGTTAAGTAATACTAACACCTCTACTCTATCTGTTGGCATCTGTTGTATGATCTTTTTTCATTTAAATTGAGATTTTTCTCATAAGAATAGTCAGTTTTTTTTTTTTTTTCAATTAAAACCTGAGATTTGGGGGTATTATATTGAGACTCTGGATATTCTGTTTGTTTGTTTTTGATACTGATCTGGGAAGAGTGGACGTTGCCTCAGTAAATCTCAGGTGGGAGTGGAATTCCAGGTTTCTTACTTGGTCTGTGTTGACATGAGGAGGAGCTCTTCTTTGTACTTCTGGGCAGTCATGAGATTTCTGGCTTCCTACTATGGTTCCAGTGATGCCGTCCTGGTCAGAAGGATCAGGTTTGGATCATTGTAGCTTCTACCATGTCTTCCACTGATATGGTGGGTATTCAGAGGTGGCCTCATTACTACTGGTAGTGGTGGAAATTTTGACTCTTTGCTAGGCCTCCTTTAGGGGAGGGATATCTTATTTCCACTTTGTAGTGGTGGAAAACCAGGCTCCCCACATTGTTTCTACTGTTTCTTTGAATTGTGGCTTCATTATTCCTTGAGAGATGAAAGTCTTGACTCCTTATTCAGCTTTTTCTGCCCCATTTTTGTGTGCCTGTGTTGTCGTGGTTGTGGAGGGTGGTAGGGGCAAATTGTTATAGCCCGTCAAGGGTTGTAGACTCATCTCCCCTCTTGGTCTTTGCTGATCAGAGTGCAACTGAGGGCCAACACTTTTTTCTGTGGTGTTTAACTGGTATGGAATGGATATTTTCTAAGTTCCTGGCTTGCTATGTGGCCCCCTCTTGCTCCTTTGGATAAATAATTTTGTTGGGAGCTTATTTTTGTCTGTGATTATTGGCATTTTTTGGTTTCTGGCTTTTTTTTTTTTTTTTTTTTTTTTTTTTTTTTTTTTTTTTTTTTTTTTTTTTTTTTTTTTTTTTTTTTTTTTTTTTTTTTTTTAATCTCCACTGACACCATGGGAAAGGGTCTGAACATTGTCACCTGGTGGTGATGAAAATCTCTTTCCTGAAAGCACCCCTGTTTGAGGGACTTGGAGTGTTCATTATGGTCTGATAATGGTAGAATCTAGACCCTCCACTCAGACTTTGTTGAAGTTTTCTTCTGTGGTGTTTGCAGTTGAGCAGTTACTATATAAATGTTTTATGTCTTGATATACTGCCTCTTTCCTGCTGCTTTGTGTGGGTAGACCACACTTTTGTTGTTGGTGTCTGTAGCTATTTCCTGGTTATCAACTCCTCTAGCTTCCAGTATGAGATGAATGAGGCCAAAAGAAAACTCACATAACTCACCATTGTGTCATTCCTTGGATTCCAAGTTCTCTTGTTGATCTGCCTCTTCTCTTCATCTTTCTGAATCTTCTGTTTATTTCATAGATAATCTCCAGGGATTTTAGTTGTGAATAAACAAAATGATAGGGAAAATATGTCTGCTCCATATTCTGGAAGCAGAAGTTCACTGTATCTGCTTTTGTTGTGAAGGAAGAGCTGACCAGATTTGCTAATGGAATGGGTGTGGGGTGTGAGGGAAAGAAGTAGCAATGATGGTGATTCTTTTGTTCTTAACAACTGAAGGGGTAAAGTTGCTATACTTAGAGATCAGGAAGCCTGCTTTTAAAGTGGGAGCTTTGGTAGATTTCAGACATGTTAAGTTGAAGATGACTAGTGGATATGGTATTAGGCTTTTGGATCATAGAGTCTGGAGTTAAAGGTGGAGGTCTGGGCAGGAACTGTATGTTCAGGAGTCATTCCATGGAGGTCTATTTAGAGCCATGGGGCAAACTGAGACTGTCAGGGGAGTGGGTATAGAGAGAAAGGAGGTCAGTTCAGGGGCTGAACCCCACAGTGTTTTATGAATAAGAGGTTAGGGAGAAGAGGAACGACTTGCAAAGGAAACTGAGGGAGGGCAGCTAGGGAAGCAGGAAGCAACTAGGGGAGTGTGGTGTCCTGGGAACCAGAAAAAGAAAGTTTTTCTCAAAGGAGGAGTGGTAAGCTTGGTCAAATGCTGCCAAAAAGTAGAGTAAGGCATAGAGTGAGATTTGATCCTTGGATTTAATAGGCTGTCCACAGAAATTTGATCTTATGTTTTGCAAACTGGATTTTTTCCTTCTCAGGCTCACTACCACTATTTCCATTTTAACAGATCTCATTTTGTGTAATATCACTTTTCTTTCTTCCATCTGTAAATGGTAATATCTAAATGATAAACAGAAATACTGTTTGATAAATTACATGAGGAATGGGAACCAGTGAATTTATCAATAACTGGAGCCATAAACTGCTCAGAGGCACCATCACAATTTTTTCAAAGCTATTCATTTATATCCTGATTTCTTATTCTGCTTATTGAAACCTACTAATCTATTGGAAACTGTATAAAAAAGAGACACCTTATTTTTTTATCTTAAAAAATCACTAATGCCACAACAAAGTGATTTACTTCATTTTTTATTACAAATTAAATGCATCAGTGGTACGTACGTGGGGTTCTATTATGTGCAGTCATTGTGACATAATATACTTTACTTACATACTTTACTTACATACTTTACTTACATACTCTGCCCTCTTGTATCTTGGTGACAGCGCTGTGAAGTAGGATTTATTGCTGCCATTTTAAAGCCAATAAATCTGAGATTGTTTAGATTTCCCAACACAAAGATCATGCTTTGCAGTGAGCTGTCTGCATTTCCATAATGACCTTCTTGATAACACTATAGGGGGAATTGTTTCATGCACCTAGCAAGCAATATATACTTTAAAACAAAATCCATTTGTTAAATAGGGAAGAATTGGTAAGTTTTGTTATTACTTTTTAGTTTTGGTATGATGAATCAATAGCAGTTTTTCTTTCATTATTAAGTTTGGAGGCATAGAAATAAAATGAAAATGACTTTTAAATATAGTTATTTTATTTTTATAGAGTTTTTTTCCCTAGTATTCAAATTCATTGCTTCAGGTCTTTGAGTGATCAAGGCTATTATTCACATCAATAAAATATTGGTTTAGTATTGTTGAGGGAGTGAAACATTTTATGGGAAGGAAAGTGCAAATTTGTTTCCAGAGGAACAGCTGCTATTGAATAGGCAGGTATTTGCTTTAGCAGCTTGCTTTGTTGAGTTAAATAGAAGGAAGTCTTCCAAAGACAGTACCCTATTACTGCAAATAAATACATAAAACCAAATAGTACACTAGACCATGTGCAGTGTGGCTATGGAAATGCTATGTTTGATCTTTACAATGATTTTCTGCTTAAAATGGACAGTTTTAGAAGGCTGGTCCTTTTGAGCAGAGATTTGGAAATTCAGTTTATTATCAAAAGGAAATATTAACTATCTACTTGCTGGGACTCTAACCAAAAGAGTTGGCAATAACTTTTGAGACTTTGGGTTCTTTCTTTTTGTTTAAATCAAGAAACAAACAGATGATATAGTATTTGTCTTTGACAGTAACCAAACGGAAGGGGAGAGGGAAATAACGTGGGAAAGAAGGGAAAGGGTTGTAAATGAACAGGTTTAAAGGACCCATGGACAAAACCAAAGAGGGGTAGGATTGAGGGTGGGAGGTGGGGGGAAGTTGTGGTGGGAAAATGAAGACAACTGTATTTTAACATCAATAAAAAAATAAATAAAATAAGCTGTTAAAACATTTATCAGTATGTATTTTGTCAACAAATATTTTCTAAAAGTTTGGGTATCATTTATCTAGTGAAATGAGCACTTGATCTGGAATTATCTTTGAATAAGTGTAAGTTGTTTTCATATATAAAAAGTAAGATTGCATCCTGAAAAAAAAAAAAAGAAACAAACAGAAAATGAAGGAGGTTCTTCAAAAGATTTCCTTCTGAAGAACACACAGCACACAGTTGGCCCGGTCAGTGAGAACTCAAGGCTGCCAGAAGGCATTTCTAACACATTTTCTCAGACTGAATAAGCCAAGTTAATGGAAGATGCCAAGAAATGTTTAGATGCTGTACCTGGTGAATACTGACTTTGAATATCAAAATCCATGTTTCCTGCTAAGTAGAAAAATGTGGCTCTTAATCTGTTTGCGAATAAGCATAGTGAGAGTGTTTGTTCTGGAGTAAATGAGGCATCCCCATCCTGGCAGAGATGCCAGCTATGTCCCAGCTATCCTGTCTGTACCTAAAAGACACTCATCTTACACTGGTTGTGCTTGCACTCCTTGTGTGCATGATTCACATCCCAAATTATGCAGGTCCTTATTCTGAGCCGGCCAGGATTCTTCCACAGCATTTGCCATTAGGGTCAGATCATTACTTGCCAGTACAACCCTCTTACCCCAGCAGCCAATGGTTGCTCTCATCATAATACTTTCATTTTCTTCTTAGAAACTTTTTAAATTTATTTTTATTCTAATTCTTTGATAAGATTTCCTTGCCCATTTCATTTTCCCCACAAAGCAGGCTTTTTTTTTTATATATAGACAATTGAAAATAATTACAGCAAAGTCTTGCTTACTCAGTTGTAAGTATTCTATTACAAGTATTCAAAGGCCCTGATTCTTCATTTTTATATCATTCAAATAATTTGTCTCTATAAGATTCTAATACCCTAGAAGTCACATTGTGACTGTATTGATTAATCATTATTGATTGTTCACTAGTTACTATGAAGTACTGTCAGAATTTTTTTTGGTTGCTTTATCTCATAGTATTTTACCCTTTTAAAAATATATTAGGAAAACATAAGTATCTGCAAAAAAGGGAATATATGTGTTTCTGCTTTTTATTAGTATTTCTTTCTCACTGAAAATACCCTACTCCCCACATGGAACCAGACTACAAACATTTTGTCAATGGCTGGAATACTGATAGATTAAAGCAACAAGTGGACAAAAAGCCAATGTTAATTTACTCAGTGATTTTTCATATGATATAAAGTTTCATACAACATGGGCAAAAACGTTCCAATGGGAAACAACCTATAAGGACCATCTTTATCTGACTTCCACTTTCTCTCTGGCCACTTCCTCTTCACTAAAGCTTTTGCTCTTTCTGTGCCTTTGTGCTAAACTTTTGGCATGCACCTGCTTTCCTCCTTGGTTTCCTTTGCTGCACTTTCTAATCTCTGCCTTCATTTCCTCCACTTCTGTTCTCCCCCTTAAAAACCACCTCCTCCAAGAAGCCTTTTGTAGTATGCCAAGATTGGATCAAGTACCCTTTCTCTGTTCTTGTGTAATATACCTTAGAATTTTCTCCTTGCACTTGGCATAGCTGATAGTCATCTGGTTGTATATTTATTTCTCTCCTATTAGACTGTTTGATGGCACTTTTTTCCATGTCATATCACCAGTAAGTGCTTACCTAGCACAAGGTACAATTTTTTTAATCAACTACCAATTTGAACATAAGTGGATGAAGGAATTAGAATTCAATTTAGTTGTTAATTATTTCTTTTTGGTTGTTTTATGATAAATAGAAGGGAAAATACCAAATCATTTTAGTATATGGAATTTCTAAACTAACTTTTCTGATGCAGACACAATAAAAACTAGTTTTGTTCCTGTCCCTAAGAGAAAGACTCCTGGATATACAGTTGTTAATTAAAAAAAAAAAAAATTCCATGGAGAAATGTGACTTCTAGGGTGTTAGAATTTTATAGAGACAAATTATTTGAATGATATAAAAATGAAGAGTCAGGGTCTTGAATACTTATAATAGAATACTTACAACTGAATAAGCAAGACTTTGCTGTAAATATTTTCAATTATCTATAAAAAAAGCTTTGGGTTAGCAGAGTCAAATCTAACATTAAAGAAGTATATAAATGAAGTGGTCCTCAACATGCTTTTTTCATCGGTTGATGTAAAGGATAACAAGTCTTATCAGATATAGATAAGATTTTTTAAAAAGAGAATTGGTAAACGAAGAAATTTGCCTCTTCACTGTCATTTTTAGAGTTGGGCAGGAACACTTACAGAACTTCTTGATGTTCTTGATTGATTTTTGTGTGCTGGTATTCAGAAGTGTGAACAGTCCTCAGTACTCTTACTTAGTACCTAGGTGATAATATTTCATCCCTGATTCCTTCAGTCCTCTTTCTTAAATGCCTGATTTTCCCTAGCATGGATTTCAGTGATAAGGACTTTTAACTATTGTGGTAATGAGGCCAAAACCATGGATTCATCTCTGTTTTGAATGAGTTAGTTTCACTCTGTTCCATGGCTATTAAATACTCCATCAACCTTGGATGTATACCTTGAGATTTCAGTGGAAACTGAGTGATAAATTATTGATTACTTGCTCATTTGCATTTTCTTGAGAATCTATTACACACCAGGCATAAAACTTCCCCTGGGTATATACAGATGAAAAACACCGAGTCTTTACCTTAAGGAATTCATAGTCAAGAAGTGGAGGTGGATATATAAGGGAGGAAAGAATACAGAGCTAGGTCCAGTGACTGGTATGTGTGAGGAACACTGATTGAGTCTGGAGACCAGGTACTCTGCTCAGTGTTGATCTGCATTAACTCTTTCAACCCTTTTAACACCATGATAGGTATTATTATCATATTTTAAGGAAAGTTAAAGTGAGACATGGATAGCTAAGTAACTTACCCAAGGTCATACACTTGGAAAGAGGTATTCTAGTTCTTGAGCCTATATTCCTACTGATTTTCCACTCTCCTGCCTTTTGGTAGAGATAAGGGGTAGCTTCACTATGTCTTTCAAGGAGGGAAGAATACTTGATTAGACATCAAAGGACAAGTAAGAAGGTTGTTTATTCCAACTAGGGGAAACAGTATTACAAAAGCCCAGAATCATGATAAGAGCATTTTCCCTTAGGATAAGGGGAAATCCTTATCCTATAAAGATAATTTCAGTGTTTCTGGAGGATGAGGGATGAGGCACCAGAGGGGAGGATTTGAGCCTGGAACACTTAGATGGAATAATGACTATTTCAAAAAAAAAACAAAAAACAAAAAAACACCACAGCAAACATAGATATTAATGGTATCTGAGACTGAGCGCAGAAGGCCCTGAGTTCAACTTTTGCTCTTGCCATTTACTGATTATTTAATTTTTGGAACATTACTTAACCTCTCTGAGCCTCATTTGTAAAGTACACAATAGGGATTACTGTGATGACAGAAAAAAGACTTCCAGTAAAGGTTGAACCACTTCATAGGTACAGCACCTTCTCATTAAAATTCAGAACTCTAGAGAGACCAAAGATTCAGTGGCTCTCAATGTGGCTTCACATGTCATTCTCCTAGAGGTCTTAAAAAAAAGAAAGGAGAAGTTTGCTTGTGCTCACCCTCAGAGATTCTCACAGAAATGATCTGGTTTGGAAACCTGGTTTGTGTATGGTGTTAAAGTCCTCTAAGTGGCTCTGATGCTGAATTAAGGGTGGGAGCCACCAGTTCAGGTCCTCTAAGGCAGCAGGGGTTAGGGAGGGGAAGACCTGGGAGCTGGAGGGTAAACCATGGGTACTCACCTTGCCCTTTGTATCATCATCAGAGTGACTTTGTACATAATACTTCTTTAAGGAAGTAAAGGACTTTTTCCCCTACCCTCTTAGATTCAGTGACCGGGATCCTACAATCAGACCATAAAAAGATATATTATCATAGAAAAGGTTTAATATATATATATATATATATATATATATATATATATATATATATATATATATATATGGAGGCCTTCATAGGAAAGTGAAGACTCAAAGAAGCAGATAGGCCTGAGAGCTTTTATACCTTTTAAACAAAATGACAATAAATGTGCAGATATGACAAGACAAAGGGGAAAGGAGTTTGGTGTAGGGGTGGTAAATTGTGAGAAGGTGACTAAGGAATACTTAGGGAAATTAATGCATGATAAGGGTTATTTTAGTAAGACACGTTTGCAGACATATCTTGGTGCTGACTCGCTCTCTTCATTGCTATAAACTCCTCCAGAAGAGGAAATTCACAGAAGTTCTCATTTCTTAGAGGTTTCTGCTTTCAGGTAACTAAGGAAAACTAGAAGGTTTCTTTCCATGCATGTTGATTCTCATTTGCCATCATTATTTTTATTGCAGACTAGAGTAATTCTTATGCCAAAGTGTTATGTATTGGGATGACATATTCTGATACCCTTACCTTCACTCTGAGAGTGTTGTTTACCTCACTACTGTGACCTTGAGGGTGCTGGTAGCTGCTCCCATGAATCTGCATCCCACTGTTGCTGCTGTTGCTGCAGCCAACCCCCATGTACTTCTGGTACTGCAGAGGCACCTACTTAGCACCTATGAACCTCCTTTCCTAGCCCCCAAAATTGTTAGGGGGAGGCAATGAGATAATGACCATGGGTTTCCGCTTAAACCTGGAGAGTTCTCTGCCCTTGTGAAGAAACACTTCCTCCATCTTTGGGGACTTTCCCAAGGTCACAGACAGCAGGGCAGGTGAAGGCCCTGCTCCATCTGCCCAATGCACCTCCTCTCAGTTATTCCTTCACTGCCAGTGTTTACAATAGGGAGGTAAATACACTCCATACTGTTCTTCCACATTCTTTTTGTCCTGAAAAAATCAGTGGATTGTGCTGAGCATGTGACTTGGCTTAATATGTCCACAGTCACAGAGCTCTGACTGGACATACCGTACAACCTTTCCTTCTGCATTGGTTTGGTATTACTGTATTTTTAAACCTGCCCAGTACTGCCAAGACACGCAGTATATGGAGATGCAGGCAGGCTTGCTGGCCTTGTAGCAGGAGAGTCTCACTTAGAGCTTCAGCAACAAACACAAGAGGCTCTCTCGTTTAGAGCTGAGGATGGTGAAGGGGGTGGCATGTTTTGTTTAGGCTTCATTTAAAGCATTTTATAGCACTTCATGCTCTGTGTGCTTGAGGATGTATTGAAACATAGGATTAGCTTTACGAACTAGCTTTGTGAGGTGCCTGGGGCAAGATAGCAATTTTTGAAAAATGAATAAAACAAGTTTATCTTTAAACTGCAAATACAATATTTACATTGTATATACATAACAAAATAATTTATCAAAAAAACTGAATTTGGAATTGTGAATCATTTAGGTTGACTTTTTTTCCACTTTGTATGAAAGAGGGTTTGTTGTATAAATTAATTTTATGAAATCAAGAGATTTGTAAATATTTTAACAGAAAAAAACTGTTTGGCATAAAAATAAAAACCCAGGAAGAAAGTCTTTACTTTTGCTGGACTCTTAAGACCTGTAACAACAGTATCACTAAAGCTTATTTCATCTTTATCTTGATGGCCTAGTTTTAGGAACCTCTTGGGTTGCTTTAATAACTATGTAACTAGTTTTCCTTGTTCTATCCTTGTTCTTGCCAGCTGATTCTTTATACAGTTGCAAGAATAATATTCTGATACAAATGTGGCTAAATTTTTTTCTGGCTATAATTTCTGATTAGTGACCCCCAGCATATCAAGAGGACCTATATGATAAAGGCATGGTGTAGGAGAGCTTGACTACCTTTCTAGGTTCCTTGTTTTCTCTTCCCCTCATCTACCTGGGTAATAGTTGCCACTTTGTCTTCCCCCCACCCATAGGACTCTTTCCTCTGATTATTGTGAACATTCTCCTGCCTTCTTCCCAATGAAATACTAACCAAGCCAGGATGGTGTAGCTCAATGGATTGAGCGCAGGCCTGTGAACCCAATGAAATACTAACCAGATGGTAAAACTGAGATCTTCTCACTTCACTTCAGTCCTGAAATAGTGGCCTCCATGCAGCAGACTGCTTGGCTCCATGCTCTTCTGTGCATTCCTCTGCTAGGACACCTAGCTCACAGTGTTAATCTTACTTGCTTTATCCTCACTGGACTGAATTTTTGAGGGCAAGGCTTATGTCTTATTATAGAGGATTTTAGTGCCTAGCACTGAGAGAGCCATCAAGATATGTTTACTAAATTTAGTGGCTTCTGGTGGTCAGCAATGTGTCCATTCACAAGCAAGCTGTCAGGGCCCCTCTCCAGTGTCCCTTATAAGCCACTAGTTTGAGCAATTGGCTAGGTGTGAAGGTTTGGAATGGAACTTATTCTCAAATAATCTAGTTAAACCTTTAGGCTGCTTTTGGCCATTGTCTAAATTAGTGAGGTCTTACTGCTTGCTTGTTTATTACATTCCCACTGGAAAAAGAAATATGGTAGGGTTTTAGTTTTCTAACCCTTTACATGGAGTTAACATCAGATGCCAGTTCTGTCATTAGCTTTCCATCTGTGGCCTTCACACATGCGCGCGTGCACACACACACACATTACTGTGTCTAATTACTAGTTTATTTTATTTTGTGGCTATCACTGTCCTGAAGGTTTGGATGATTTTTTTGTTTCCCCTCTGAAGGAACCTTAATAGATATCTCCTCATACTTCATATTTATGCCACTTTGGTATTTAACCTTTTACATATACCCCAGATATGAGCTCTTTTGATATATATTTGAATCTGAAATTTGAATTTGCAATGCTATTAATAATCTCTTAAGTACTTTTTGCGAATTAAACTCAGCATGAGGGGCATAGTTTTGTATTCCATATACACTTTTTTTTAACAAACTAGAAAATCTCTAATGATTTGAGGTCTCTTTTCTCTACTAAAATAACGACTGGATAGCCTTCAAGTGAAAACCAGAAAATACTGAATGTAAGTGAAAATATTATAAAAATATGAAATGATATATTTATATGGACAATATTAATATGAAATATCAGCATAGTTCTTGACTGATGATTCTAGATCTACTAGAATAAAATCGCTAAGCAAATTGGTAGTAAAAGTAATACTGTAAGGGTAAAATTCTATTCAGAAAAATAAAGTGAGGACTCTGGAAGAACCATTTCTATAGCATCTGTTGTTAAAGTAGTTACTAGTGATATTCCGCATTATAGCACTTGTCAATCAATGGCCATAGGCACCAATTTGATGCCAACAGATATCCCCAATTTGGGGCATGGTGAAGAAGAAAACTGTTCAGTACAAAACAGCTCAACTGTCATACAGCACAGCTGTGAAAATAGCAGGGCTACTATGTAGCCCTGGGGTCAGGTTCCTCTCCAGCTAGAGAGCTCTGCTCTGCTGAGACATATTCAGTGTTTCAGCTCAGCCAGGAAGACGCAGTCCTCATTCAGTGGAAAAGGAAAATGCACTTTCAGAGCCACAGGGAGGTGGTTTATATGGAGAGAAGTCCTTGCCTTTTGGTCCCTGATTGATCTGTCCTCATGTAAATAAGGACTTCAAATCCTTTATGCTCAATTGGTCTAAAAAGCACTGTCCTTACTGGTCAAAATAGAGCCACTCTGATTGTCTGAATCTGTGCAGCTCTGATTGCATGGGGAAAGACTCAGTCCTATTGGTATAAATAGGATTTTAGGACCTCCTTTATAAGGGCTGGTGCTATTTTTTTTTTTTTTTTTTTTTTTGGTGCCAGCAGACCCATTATGTTGTAAGCGGGTGGAACCTTAGGTATTTGCCAGGGTGGGACAATCCTCTGCTTTGTTGTGGCACTGAATGTGGGAGAGGGGTCAGAGAGAAAACAATGCTGCTGGCTTGCTCCTGCTCTAGCACCACTTTCCAATGAACTCTCTTGTGAGACTGGGATTTTCTCCCTCTTCCATAAACCCCTCAGGATTTTATGGCCAGAGGTTTGGAGTCTTTAGTTTCCCAGTCAGCCAGCCCCTTTTTGCTCACACAGTCCACTGCCTTGCCACAGGTTCTCTTTGCCTGCCCAGCTTCCTGTCTTTGTCCCTCCTACTGGTATGGATGAATGTTTCTTTAACTTCTTGATTGTTGGAGTTCCATGCAGTTTGGTATTCTAGCAGTTCTGGTTGTTTATTGTTTTTAAATTGGTTTCTATTCTTCTTTTGGTTGTGCAAGGAAGTGAAGGATTTCTACCTATGCCTCCATCTTGGTTGGACCTCAAAATGTGGCCCAAATGAAAGAAAAGATCAAAACTCCAGAAAAAGAGCTAAGCAAGGAGGAGATAGACAACTTATCTGATGCAGAATTCAAAATGCTGGTACGCAGGATGCTCACACAACTGACTGAGCTCTGTCACAAAATTAAGAAAGAAATGAAGGCTACATGAAGTGAAATAAAGGAAAAACATGCAGGGAACCAACAGTGAAGGGAAGGAAACTGGGACTCAAATCAACAATCTGGAACAAAAGGAACAAATAAACATCCAACCAGAACAGAATGAAAAAACAAGAATTCAAAAAAATGAAGAGAATCTTAGGAAATTCTGGGACAACTTTAAACATTCCAACATCCAAATTATAGAGGTGACAGAAGGAGAAGAGGAAGAGCAAGAAATTGAAAACTTATTTGAACAAATAATGGAGAACATCCTTGATCTGGTGAAGGAAATAGACTTCCAGGAAGCCCAGAAAGTCCCAAAGAAATTGTATCCAAGGAAGAACACACAAAGACACATCATAATTAAGTCACCCCAGATTAAAGATAAGGAAAGAATCTTAAAAGCAGCAAGAGGAAAGGAAATATTTACCCACAAAGGAGTGCCCATAAGACCATCAGCTGATTTCTCAAAAGAAACCTTGCAGGCAAGAAGGGGTGGAAAGAAGTATCCAAAGTCATGAAAGGCAAGGACTTACATCCAAGATTACTCTATCCAGCAAAGCTATCATTTAGAATGGGAGGGCAGATAAAGTGCTTCCCAGATAAGGTCAAGTTAAAGGAGTTCATCATTATCCAGCCCTTATTATAAGAAAAGTTAAGGGGGCTTATCTAAGAAATAGAAGATCAAAAGCTACAAAGAATAAAATGACATCCAACTCACAGCTATCAACAACTGAACCTAAAAAAAAAATGAGCAAAAACTAGAACAGGAACAGAATCACAGAAATGGAAATTCCATGGAGGGTTATCAGTGGAGTGGGGGAAGGGGAGAATGGGGAGGAAAGGTACAGGAAATAAGAAAAATAATTAATATGCATAAAATAGATGGGAGGTTAAGAATAGTATAGGAAATATAAAAGCCAAAGAACTTAATATGTATAATCCATGAACATGAACTATCTGGGGAGGGGAAATACTAGAAGGTGACAGAGTACAGGGCGGAGGGGGGATAAAGGAAGAAAAAAATGGGATAACTTCAATAGCATAGTCAATAAAATACACTGAAAATTAAAAGTAAATAAATAAGAGCTGGTGCAGATGGCAGGAATACAGTGCAGGCAGGCAGGTCAGCACAGAGGCTTTTCTGTGAAGTGCAGTTTGTGTGAGAGATCTCTATGCAGAAATGGCTGCTAAGGCCTCTTTTTAAAGGTGTGAGCCCAATTGGTGACCAGGAGCCCTTCTTAGTAGGTATCTTTTTTTTTGTCAGGGTTCACATACTTGACCAAGGAACACTTGTTTTAGATGAATTCACCAATTTATCTACAACCAACAGAACTTCATTTATTTGAAAATAGTCATTAATTCTGGCTTTGCACAGATTCTGATAATACTTTCTTTTGATTAATATAAATTGTGATGATATAGAGTATATGCAAATTTACTTACATCATAAATCTTGCTTCATGTTCCAATAGGAACTAATAGAATTTAATATTGTTTAAACATTGAATTGTATTTAATGGTACAAATGGATTTTTAGAGATATTTCACTTGGAGCAATCCAAAGCTTAAAAAGAGAAAGCCTTGTAGTTTTAATGGGCTCACATAAAGAACAACTGTTTTCTAAAACACATTCAAGACATAGGATTCTTAAACAATATAAATTACAAAAACATCCTAACCAAACAGAAACATGCTTCCCACCAAAATTTCATAGTTGTATATATTAAAACCAAAAGCATCTTCCTTTCCTAGATCTGTGACATTAGTAGATAGATATCTTTTAAGTGTCAACTGCATTCTTAACAAAAACATGTTATTAGAATATATGTAATAATAATAGCAAATATATTTGAGTAATAACTGCATGCTACTGTTCATATATTTCCTCCGTCCTTACCATAACCTTAGGTGAAGGATATTGTTTTCCATATTAGAAAACTGATATTCATCAGAGTCAAAAATTAGTAAGTGGAGGGGGTCCAATATAATATTTGACCCCCCAAAACATTACTTAGTTAACTTTATATTGAAAATTCTCTGATGGCTTCAGACTTATTTCAGGCAGTGAGAGAACTCTACCCAATTCCACAGGATGAATCTTCATTACAAGAGAACATTTTAATTCTGGAATCAAGTGGGCCACATATGCAAACTAGTTAATATAATTAGCTAAGAAACAGGAAGTTTCAAGAAATTTTGAAATAGTTTTAAAGTTATGCAATTTTGAATGTTTAAATCTAGGGCAGAAAAATAAAGCATGTGGTCAGGGGTTGTAATAGGGCATCTCACTCAGAAGCAATTTCTGTATGGTCACAACTCTGGACAGCCAGATCTCCCATTTCCTTAAGCACATATCTATTACTTCTGCCTTTTACAGGGGACTTGGAATAAAAATTGTGGTTATTTTGCTAGAGCAAATTAAAAGAAAGGAACTAGCAGATTTCAGGAATAACAGCAGATCTGGGGAACATTTATTCCCTTGTCTGTCTGGCTCTCTTTCTCACTCTCCTTCATCAGGTGTTTTCTCTCTTCCTTACAGTGACTCTGCTTCTCTCTGTGCAGAGGCTTGTCCTGTTTACCCTGCATTCTCTGTAGCCTGATTCATAATTCTTGCCCTGTTGCTTGCATATGACCTTGGCTTACCGTTAGTTCTTTTGGACCCAGCTTATTCATAAATGGTAAATACTTGGATTAGTCTAATTCCAAAACCTATATTTCTTTACTGTATTATGCTGACTATATTTTTTAAATTTCAATAATCAAATATATTTTTAATAAAATAAGATGTGGAAAATAGTCTACTATATTTATGCAGGTATTCACCTTTTCTGTTATCTCTTACTTTATTTTTGAAGTTTCAAAGGAACTCTTGGATCATTTCCCTTTAGTCTAAAGAAATTCCTTTTACATGTTTTGGAGAGCAGGTCTGCTGTGACAAATCCTATTTTCCTACCTGAGAAATGACTTTTTTTCACCTTCATCACTCAAAGACATTTTTGCTAGAAGTAGAATTTTAGGTTGATATGTTTTCTCTTCTGGTACCTTAAAGATGTTCCATTTTCATCATCTTCTTTTTTTTAAAAAATCCTCACCTGAGGATGTGTTTATTGATTTTAGATAGAGAGGAAGGGGGAGAAGGAGAAAGAGAGAGGAGAGGAGAGGAGAGGAGAGGGGAGAGGAGGGGACAGGAGGAGGGGAGAAAAAAGAAGGGAAGAGAAGAAACATTGATGGGTTGCCACCCAAATACACCCTGACCAGGGATCAAACCCACAACCAGGTATGTGCCCTTACCAGTAATCAAACCTGCAACCATTTGGTGTATGGGATAGCTCTCTGACCAACTGAGCCATCTGGCCAAGGCTCCACTGTCTTCTGGTTGCCATCATTTCTCCTGAGAAATTTTCAGTCCTTGGAACTGTTGGTCCATACATGTAATATTTCATCTCAATCTCCTGTCCGCATTTTGGCTGCTTTCAAGACTTTTTCTTTGTCCATGGTTTTTATTAATTCTATTATATGTCTGAGATGATTTTTTTTTTTTTAGTTTATTCTTTTTGGAGTTTGTTGAGTTTCTTGTATCTGTGTATTTATCTTTCATCAAATTTGGGAATTTTTCAAGAATTGTTTCCATGAATATTCTTTCTGCACTGACATCTTTTTTTTTTTTTTTTGCCTCTTCTTTAAGGACTCCCATGACAGAAATATGAGATCTTTTGATATGGTCCCACAAGTCTCTAAGACTCTATCTAGTCAGTTTTGTTTTCAATCTCTTTCAGATTGTAATCTCTTTACAATCTCTGTTCAGATTGTATCATTTCTATTGCTCATTCTACAAATTCACTTGCTCTTTCCTCTCTCATCTCCATCCTGCCATTGAGCTTGTCTAATGAATTTTTAATTTCAAGTATTGTATTTTTCAACTCTAAAATTCAATTTAGTTCTTTCTTTATAGACTCTCTTTCTGTTCATTTCAAGAGTGTTCGCCTTAGTTTATAAAAATGCTTCTAATAACTACTTTAAAGTTTGTTTACTAATTCACACATTTGAAACTTTGGGTTGGCATCTGCTGATTGATCTTCCTTTGGGAATTAGTCAAATTTTCATGGTTGTTAGTATATCAACTAATTTTGGATTGTATCCTGGATATTTTGAAGATTACATTGTCAGACTCTGAATACTGTTAAAAATTTCTGTCAAATATTGATGTGTTAGAATGGGCATTCAAGTTGCATTGTTTGCTCTTTTCTTCTGTGATACTATTTTCAATGTCAATACAATTTTCAGCTGTTTCTACATTATTTGGGTTTGATAAGGCATGCACCACTCAAAGCTTGCCCTGATTCTTTGGTGATTTTTATCACCAAAAACTGTAATTCAGTTCTTAAAGCTTTTCTTTGTACTTCTCTGGGCATTTTCAACACTTGGGCAACTTGAGGAGTGAGTTCATTCCTTCCATAGGTTCAAACACAGAAATAAATTCTCTTCTCCAACTCTCTTGTCTGTGGGGATTTCCCTTCATCCTCTGACTTCTAGGACTACTTTACCCAGTTTTTCTGGTAAGAAAGTTTGGGTGCTTTTAGAGTTTGGCCTCCTTTGCTGTGGCATCATTCCATGTAATTGCACCACAGTGCAAGGCAGCAGGGGAAAGAAAGAACATGTAACACCGATTCACCTACTTTTTGCACAATGGGGACCAAATTATTCAATAGAAAGAATTAAATCATCATTTGGGATTATAAATGTCCATGCCACTACTGGTGTAGCAATGCAGATCTACTCTAAATTCTTTTTACCCTCACCTGAGGTCATGCTTATTGATTTTAGAGAGGGGAAGGATGGGAGAGAGATAGGAAGAGAAACATCAATGTGAGAGAAAAACATCTATCAGCTGCCCCCCAACACACCCTTATTGAGGACTAAACCCATAACCCATATGTGTGTTCTGACCCACAACCTTTTAGTTTACAGGACACACTCTAATCAAGTGAGTCACCAGCCAGGGGTGCAGATTTATTTTGAAGCTGGCCTTGAGTCAGGACTGTGAGAATAAAAAGAAACGGAAACATGGGGATTTTCTCCATACTTTGGCTTGTAGGAGCCCTTTATCCTGCTTCTACAACCAGAATAATGACCTTAACTATGTTTTTTGTTTTGTTTTGTTTTGTTTTGTTGGCACCTTTTACAAAATTCCCAACTTGACTTGACTTTAGGACAAATCCAGGAGGAGATAAAAAGGAAGAACAGGAAAGAGTCTTTGTAGCTTAGTTGATCTCTGCTATAGATTTGAGTTCCTTCCTTAATTCACTTGCTATTTTTTACTTTCTGGGTTTCTCAGCTAGTTGTTTGTCACATTTGTCCAGTTTTAGTGTGATCATGGGAGTGACAGAATGGGTTCTGTGTTCCCTGAGCAGTCTCTTATTAAGGTTTGTATCATTAGTACTTGCCATAAAAATTACCCTGTAATCGACAGTGAAGTAAATGAAGTGAATGAAAATCACAGCATTGACTCGTAACATAAATGCCAATCTTTTAGTCCTGTCTTCAAGATTCAGTTATGCCATAAAAGTCTTTTCCATTTAACTGCAGTGACTGCTCAAATTCCCATCTTCCCATCCAGTCTTTTCTAAGATTCCACTTTGAAAAGTGGAATAAAATCAGTCCACTGATTTTTTTCTTTGCCAGGTGGGCTTGTTGGGGAAAAAAATCATTCTTTGCTTCATTATAAATTTTTTATTTTTACATAAAATTATAATTTTAGTGTGTTTCACTAAGCTTTTCTTTGCATCAAAAGGAATTTATTTTAGTGTTTTAGCCTTTGGGAAATGATAACTTTATTTAATAGATTGGTATTATACTGTTCAAAATCTATTATTAATTCATTTTTATTTGATTATTGTGAACATGTCACCAAACCCACAATCACTTCTCACCATTTGCATCCATTAATTCAAACTTACTGCTCCTTAAATAAGCAATCACTAAAACTTCTCATTTTGAATCTTTTTTAAAAACAAATATTAATAGAAAGTAGTAAACTTTAGAATATATCTAATTTAAAATCTCAATGTGTTTACAGCTTTTTAAAAATTTTGCTTGCTATTTTTATTATAAACATTATCTTATTAGGAAGTAACTGACTGTTATAAATATGATTTTTCCATATTTTTTGTACATTTGTTATGAAATACCCATATGTGACCCAAGGGGTACTTACTCAAGAGAACTCTTTCTAGAATTCTAGGTGTTCCCGCTTCTAAAATAGAAAAGCTGAGTAAAAAATTGAGCTACCAAAGTATATTAAGCATGTGTGTGGTGCAAATTCCTAGCATGAGTTGACTGAAAGTTGATTCCACTGAGTCCAAAGTCTCTAATAAGGTTTCCATTTAAAGATAAGTCAGGGCCTGTATCTTGTAATACCACCTGGCAGTGCTATGACTGATATTAGAAAAATGAAGAGGCAAGAAACACTCTGTGTCACAATCTGTTGTATTTAAAATCTAAGTGTGCGTATGTGTTTTTTTTTTCTATTTTTATCCTGGGGTCTCCAGTTTACCGTGGTTTCTGGGCAGTCCTGATGTTCCTTGGGGTAGTTGCTGTGGTCACTGCGAGCTTTTTGATCATCTGTGCAGCCCCCTTTGCCAGCCATCTTCTCTATAAAGCCGGAGGAGGCTCATATATTGCTGCAGGTATGTATAGTGCTGCGAGCATGCTTTCTAGACACAGATTTTCTCCTTATCATTGTATTTTTCATTTATAGTTTTAGGTATCAGGCTTCTAGCAGTAGGAATACAATTATATTCATGTGTAATATTGATAGAATGCTAACTATACATCAGACATTTCCCCAGGGACTTTGCATTTCTCATGTGCTAACACTTAATCAGAGCAGTAGTTTTTGTTCATTGTGTTTGCATATATGAAATCAGACAATAGAGGGGAAATATCTGTTCAGAGGGCCTTTTAACATCTCTTGTCCTATTAACTTTCTCTCTGTAAAATGGGGTCATAATGTTTCTATGTAACATCAGGATATAGGTAAACTTTTCCGTGTTCTCTGAGAAAGATATGCCATGATAATGCTCAAAACTCTCATGATGTATTTACCCATAGGCAAAAGACATATTTGTCTACAATGTCACCGTTTGGTTTTCTTAATTGTGGTTCATGTGCATTATCTAAACACATTCTCTTTATTGTAAAACCTACAGTTATTTTAGTCAGCTTTCCAAGTAGACTTTCTAATTCCTAATAAAAAATCATAGTACAAATGAAAAAATAACTGAATAGAGGAGTCTTGTAAATTTTAAGACTTTTTCATTTAATTAGGAAGTAAAAGACAGAACACTAATTTAAAAACATAAGTCTAAGGTTATTTGTAGAGATAATAATTCTAGAAAATTAGACAGCTTCAGTGTAACTCAGACTAAACTTTACATGATAATGCTATATTGTAACATCAGATTAGAAGGACAAAGAGTTTCTCCATGATATGGCAGTCAGAGTGAAGAGAAGAAGCAGAATGAATAGCTTTACTATTTTTATAATCATTGCAAAGACAGCTTATGATGTTGGCCATCACAATTTAATCAATGGCCAGTTAACAAAGAGTTTCTTTAAGTACATATTTTGCATAATACTGTGCATATTTCTGCAGAAAGAATAAAAATAATAATCAGATATGGATCTTCTGCTCAAGGAGCTAAAAAACAAAACAAAACAAACAAACAACCACTGAGAACAAGAGCCCTGTTTAACCTACTCTGTCTTTTGCCTCTTATTTCAATTCTTTTCTCCAGATTTACCCATTTGAGCTCATAATTTTTTAAATAACATTAAAAAATTAAAATATAATTTACATACTACAAAATATACTATTTTAAAGTGTATAAAGTACAGTGGTTTTTAGCACATTTACAAAGTGGTTTAAGTATCAATATTTGATTCTGGAATATTTTTATCCCCCCACAAAGGAATGTCATCTTCTCCTCTGCTCCCATCCAAGCCCCAGTAACCACTGATTTACTCTCTGTCTCTACAGATTTGCCTTCTCTGGACTTTTCAAATCGATGGAATTGCAATATGTGGCCTTCTGTGCCTTGCTTCTTTCACTTGGATCTCATAATTCATCATCTCTCTTCTTTAATTCATAATTCTATAAGACCAAACTCATTATGACTTAATACTGAGCATCTCTTTTACCACATAGTTTTTCTTCCCACAAACCACATTCTGCCCTTATTTCATTCAAAGGTCTAGTTAAGGTGAATCTTTTTCCCTGGTCTTCCCAGAAATAATAGTTCCTTGCTAAAATATGTAAATCTGTTTTCTTCATTCCTTGACTTTTTTTTTTTTATCTTTGTCAACAAATGTTAGGTATAATAACAATAGTTTCATACTAGCACATCATGAGCAGCACAATTAATTGAAACTCAGAAATGCTCTGATCCTTAGTTTGGTCTTA
This sequence comes from Anoura caudifer, assembly GCA_004027475.1. Classification (NCBI taxonomy): domain Eukaryota; kingdom Metazoa; phylum Chordata; class Mammalia; order Chiroptera; family Phyllostomidae; genus Anoura; species Anoura caudifer. The sequence continues at coordinate 122,232 of PVKU01001499.1, read as the reverse complement.
GGGAATTTTGTGTGTTTGTTTATGCTTAGTGCTTTTGAAAAAAAAATTAGCCATTTTATATTTTGTGTGAGAAAGTAGTAGTATATCCAGCTAGACTTTTCAGGGTGATAACTTTGTAAGGTATATAAATGTCAGATCATACTATTATACACCTGAAATTAATGTAATATTGTGTGTCAAGTATATTTTAACAGAATTTTTAAAAAGAAATTACACTTGGCCAAGAACCTTGTAGAAAGATAAAGCATTTACTACATACTCATGTGCCTGTGACAAGTGGACTTTATTTTTTCAGCGAATCCTTTGTTGCATGTGAGTATGAGGCTGAGATTCTCCTTGCTCAGTTCTTCATGCAAAAGACCCTGGGAGCTGAGAGTTGTCCAAGATGTTCTGGGAGCCCATTCTGAAAGTCCCAAACTAGATGATTGTGAGGATACTTCCTTTAAAATTTGACGTAATTTCCTTCATGGCTTAGTTCTTTATTGTTTATGCAGGACTTTCTTCCCCCCAAGATCAGAGACAGATATGCTGTTGGATAAGATAAAATATTAATCAGTTTCCTGACTGAATTGACTCAGCTTATCAGTTCAGTCAGGAAAAATGATGTTCTCAGGAGTAACTAAAGTTTACTTTCCAGTAGCAATTTCCACCATGAAACACAACCTTTTAAAGTAGTTTTGGGACCTATAAATCATCCTTACTCTTGAGTAATTATTGACAGAATTATTTTAAAAATCTTTCAATTCTCTATTATTTACATTCCCAGATAATATGAATAAGAAAGTTGTTTTTTCAAAGTTGAAGATGGAAACTTAAATGCTATGCTCTACAGGGATGAGGGGAATATGAAATAAACAGCAGGTTTGTCAGCCAGCCAAGTTTTCTTCTGGACCCATTTAACTTGGAACCATGCATATAATCATTTACTGAGTTAAATGGAATTTATAGTGTTTTGGGTGGTTTAGATTTTATATTTAAAAATGAAGAAGTTTCATTCCATGCACCTAGTGTTCCAAAATCTCTTTTGTTTTAGGCCTTGTTGTCATCCCCTGACTGACAGAGTCTCTCATGCACCTTACGTCAACACTGTGCTCTGATGGGCAGTTAGGAGCAGGTGCAGTGTGGGCTGTGGTTGCTGTGGCTATTTTATCAATGCCACAAACAAGACTGGACACTCCCTTTATTTGGGTGATGACCTTAGAACAGGGCAGAACCAAATTCTAAATGGTGGTTGCTGGGTGTACACACATAGAACATCTTTTAGCAACAGTAAGATTGTTTTGGGGCATTCCACGTGGCTGGGCATGCTTGTGTTACAGCTGTCAGTGTAAGGGGTGGGGTCCGTGGTATTCCTCTTGCTGTGGCACCAGGCTCAGAGCAAGGCTTGGGGGGCATATGTTTCCACTCCCTGCACTTGAACAGAACCCTTCTCAGTCAGGCCAGGCCATGTGTTCCCCAGAGAAGTTCAGTTCCAGACCAAGTATGTGGTAATTGTCAAGGTGTTATGATGCCAAGCTTGTATTTCAGTCAACCTCATCACACACCTCCACAATAACTAAACAATTAGTGACTTTTTTGCATTTTTAAAAAAATTTTAATGTATAATACACCATCTGTATATTGTGTTCACCACCCCAAAGTCAAGTCTCCTTCTATCTCCATTTATCCCCATTTACCCATAAATTTGTTTTAATGTGGACTTCTGGAGAACTCTTAGATACAAAAGAGAGGACTCTTATCTTCTCCTAATCTGTGATATTGGAAGTGGTAGGAAAGATGCAGAAAAAGGTTAGAAGGGATAAACATGGCTTGATAAAGGTTTAGAGTTATGTGGAGAAAATTACTATAAATCTGAATATTTCTAATACCTGTGCAAAGAGACATCAATAGGAATTGCTGCTCATCAGCAAGACTTCTAAGTGTATAAGAAAACATAATGGCATGATCTGGATGCTTGAGACACTGGCATTAAGTGATAAGCCACAAATACTAGAAATTGTTATTTTGTCAGGATATTGAGGGAGAAAGAATTTTCTATCACAATTGAAATCACCTTTTCCTGAATAGCAAACTGGGATTATATTTTTCTGCTACAAATAGAGTTTGACAGAGTCTCATCTGGAAAGAGGTGCCTAAATCTCAGCTAAATCCCTTGTTAGAGCTTCAGGTTGGTGAGGCTGCATACACATCTTATGAGTCAGGGGTTACAGGATGCACTAGTGGGAGGAAAGGCCTCTTCTTTGTAGTCAATTCTTTGGAACGTGGCAGAGGCACAGTTGTGGTTTGACTGCTGGCTGTCTGTGACTGCATGGTGAGCTCCTCACCCAGACAGTTAATGTTTACTCACCAGGACACAATCTAAGTGAATTGGGTAAGTCCTGTACCATATGAGACTAACAGCCTGAAACACATCCTTCTATGGCCATGGCTGCTCCCTTATGGTCCCAAGGACAATGCTTTGAAGAAGCATAGTGACATGAACCTTTGTAAGAAAGTAGTGTAGCAAAGGTGAGTGGTTATGAAATGAATATGAAATATTCATATATAGCAGGTAATACTGACTCATAAATAAATTTGTGGTTGGGTTTCCTTTCCCTTTAATAAGATCTATGGTATTTGTGGCAGCACATAGGTAAACCACATTTATTCTGCATGAGATAAAATGGATGCATACCACAAGAGGCTTCTCCCCATCTTAAAAGAGAAAAGGCTAACAGAAGCCAAGAGACATACTTCAGATGTTTTTAGGAGGTACTCAGGATCCTGCCCAGCCCCTCACCTCTTCCTCCAGATGAAGCAGAAGATGGCAGCAGTGGGAGCAGGGAAGAGTGTGTGGAGGAAACATAGACCCAGAGCAGGCAGGGATTAGGAAAGAATTGCTGACGGCCCAGAGGCAGGAGTTCTAACCTTACAGGCACACACATGCCCCTGCTTGCACCTGCTGTCCCCATGTCTGTATAGTGAAAGATCTGGCTATAAACAGCTGCTTACCCTGGACAACAAGCCTGGAAGAGCAGTGAATTCTTGCCAGAATAGTTTTTCTAAAATTTCTGTGTCTTTCTTAGCATGAAGGAAGTAGGTTTCCCCAAGAAAATCACAAGCATAACTTTCCAAAAAGGAACAGAGAATTTCATCAAAGTCCAGAACTGAACATTTTATTCAAAGCTCTCTCTGGCTTGTTGGAAGTGAAAACTGGAAAGGAAAGAGTGATTAATAGAAACTAGGGTAGTTTTATATTAGCAGATGTACTTCTTGTAGCAGAAGCATTGTCTCTGATTTTATGAACTGTAGAATGGTGGTTTGGATGTCCTTTCTGCTCCTTTCTCCTTACAATGCTTATCAGTTGAAATGTGTGTAACAGGCTGTTCGACTCAGACTTGTGCTGACTTCTAATAGGGCACCAACATGGCAGATATATGATGCTGAAATGAGAAGACAGGATCTCAGTTCTCTGAGTCTTAACATCTCAGACAGACAAAAGCCATGGGAGGGAGGGAGAGTATAAAGAGGATGGAAGAGACACAAAGTGATTTCTCTGTGGAGAGCTGCTGCTTTCTGAGTCTCTACCATTCCTGGTGTCATGTCTGTGTCTTTTTTTGGAGGCATTCTGGGTTATGGTATAGCTTCTGCCTTGACAAATGTAGGGAGTGAGAAGCCAGGTCAGTAACAGCTTTGGTGGAACTTTTATGGAGAAACTGGAAGTTCCAACTTGAATAAATGTTTCCTACTCCTTTGAAAAAAGTGTATCTGTGCCATTCTTCTGAGAACTAGAGTGACAGGCCTGGCAAATGAATGCTTTTACTCACATACCATATTATTATGGGATATAATTAACCTCCACACTGAAAGGGATTGTTCTCAAATGTACAAGGTGACAAGATTTTTTCTGTCCTATACATATGATCTCTGGGTTGGGTGTAGGTTTGTCATGGTGGAAAGACAAAATAAGTTTCCATTTACTTCATTATCCTTTTCCAAACCATGTACATCGTTAACATCTACTATTTACTGAATACTTTAGGGGATTTCATTTCTTTGTAAATACTCTGTTTTATTCTACACCCTTCCACCCAAATAGTCACTTTGTGCAAAAATAACCATTAGTGAGTGGCTAAAGCATATTGGTTTCTTTACTAAATTTTGTTATGTATTTTCTGAGAAGCGTTTTTCTTTACACTTTCTTGTGTAATAACATAGGTACAGATTTGTCTGAATGATCAGATCAACAAATGCTGAGTTCTAGAAAAAATACTTACTTCCTATAACTAAGGGACCACTGGGGAGTGTCAGGTGGTTTGCTTGACTGGACACTTGAAGAGGAAAATGTCCATAATATATTGGATTCACCTGATATTATTCTTTCCAGGGTTCTGCACCGGGACTGTGAAGTAACTGGTGCCCCCTGGTGGAGAATTTTAGTAAGACACTGGCAGAAGCTGTTGAAGCAATTTTTCCCCTCACTTTTTCTCTCATGAAATCTCAGAACTGGATGCGAGTGTCTAGTTTATTCTCTTACCTTTTGACCAGTTCTGAAATAGGCCAGTCAAATGAGAAGCTCTGATGCTTTAACATATTTCATGGAATACTATTTGCCAGCCATTACTTCCATTATTTCCCCATGAAATAGGTACTGTAGTAGGTACTTTCATTATCTCTATTTTTGCAATGGAAAAAAAAAAAAAAAAAACAGACAGAACTAAAAAAACTTGCTTAAGGTTATTTAGCTTGCAAAGTGTCAAGTTCTCTGGACAGTAAACTTAGAACTGGGGCAGTTATAATCCAGGAGAAAAATTAATGGAAATTGATTTTGAGAAAATGAAGACTGGAGAAAAGCTGAGAATGCTTTGGTTGACCATTATGCATTAGATTCATAGTCACTAAAATATGACATCTAACACTGATCATAATTTAATTATAACAAAAAGCAATTGCATACTAACTTAACAAAGAAAGAACTATTATAAAACACAATTTAAATTACTTTTAAGAAGTCCTAGCTTATTTCCCCAGAGAAACTACATTTTTAATGAAAAAAATAATATATAGGGTCTGGCACAAATAACACCTCCTTTTATTACAAAATCTTTTATTACAAAATTATAAGTATATAATTCTATAATATAGCAATATCGCACTCAAGCACACCATATGACATTTTAGGTGAAATGTTCAAATTAAAACTGTAAATTATTGCACCCATGTTATCACCCTACCAACCACACTTTGGTAGGCCTTACTTCTGCCAGACCCTGTATATGAGATTACTTTGGAAGTATATTACAATATAATGACAATTATTACTCTTCAGAAATTGTAGAATTGGCTAATTTTTCTTTCTCCATCACATACCATTTAGGAAAAACAGTATACATTTTAGCCTCTGGAATGGACCTGTGAGAATTCAGCCTGCACTAATTGATGCCCATGTTCCCTCCTTTAGCATGACACATAGGACTCCTGAGATGTAAAGAAAGCCCTCAAATACTGCCATTTTTAAGTATTATTAAAAGTTAATACATGTGAAAACTGGTTTGCAAATATTGTGACATAAAATTTTAAGTATTTATGTTTAAGATGTTAATGTTCTATTCTTTTAAAATACTATATAAAAGTAATTAACCCATAGATAACTTAATTTGCAGATGTTATCCAAAGTCATGTATAAATGTAGGGCTTAAATCAAATAATTCTAATGGACTCCAATGTCATCCATAACTTCAGGGACACTATGATTCCATATCAAGGGCTCAAATCCCTTGCCAGTTCTCAGTGAGTCTAGCTCTTTTAGGCCTCTCACTTTTGTCCTCTAATTTAAAGCCTAGAGATACTTCCTGAATATCTGAGGGGCAACTCTCTTTCCAAAGGAAGTCCAGAAAAAAAACAGGCTCAAAGTTGATATTCTGGTTCCTAGGTTGGGGGTTCATTTTATAATGACAGTTCATAATATTCAGCTATATGTCATATTTTATATGCTTCAAATAGTGCATAATGAAAGTTTTAGAAAGAGAATTCAGGAACTGAAAATAACCAGTCACGCACAGAAAAAAAATCTCTGTGTTCTAGGCACCTGGAGAGTTTAATTGGTCAGCAAGCACTATTTAATGACTGTCAAAAGTTTTGTTGACAAACTGATGTTTGAGGAAGATGATGCTAAGGAAGCATTTAAAAGAGTTTAACTGTATTCTTAGTAAGGCTTAGCAGGGTTGCTCAGGTATTGGGGGATTAGATTGAGCAGTTGTGTTTCAGATCATTACCATAGCATCAGTAAGCCCAGCATTATTTAATCAGTTTGATATAAGATCATGTTTTGTAAAAATATTTTTTGCCATTTTTTCAAAACCATTTGTCTAAGGAAATGTATCTGTAATTTGAAGATTCTGTATTTGATTTAGAACATCACAAACCAAACTATTCATAGTAGCTTACTAAATTCACAACAAAACCTAGAAAGAGCCCAAGTGTTCAGCAATAAATAAACAAAGAGATTGTGGTGTATGCACACAATGAAATACTGTTCAGCAGTGAAAAGAAGTGAACTGCTAGCTTATGTAACAATGTGGATGGTTTCTCAGTTATGCTGAGTAAAAACAGCCAGAGAGAAATGACTACATGCTGTTAAGACTTCATTTCTTTGAAATTCTAGGTAAAACTATGCTGTAATGATAAATTTTTTGGGTGGTAGAGTGTGGAGGCCTGGAGATCCTCTCTGGATTGACAGGGCTGAGTATTTTCTATTTTTTATGGGTTGTTGGTTACACCAAAATTTACATTTATTAAAACTCATCAAAACATTCACTTAAAATTCATATTTGTTGTATGTAAATTACATCTCATTTAAAGGAATGAGAAAGAGAAACAATAAACCTGAATGCTTTCTACCGATTAGAAAAATTTTCAAACCATTAGAGCTTAATATCTTTAAATATTACTACTGTGTGGTCATATATAAGATATGTTTATGTGAAGACTGTACTTTCTGCAAAAGTCCTTTGAGGGGCTGTTGTCAGTTTTGCTGTTTAAAGTTTCTGTGCAGATCTGCAGAAGGTATTTGTTATGTATTTCTTGAGGAATTGGTGTTTTCTTTTTTTTTTAAATTTTATTTTAATTGTTGTTCTTATACAGTCTTCTGTTTTCTACTCCCATCCGTTTTCTTTTAGAAAATGATAGTAAATACATAATTTATCATGTTCCCTTTCTGTTCTTTCTTATGAGCATCTCAGATCTAGGCTGAGCATTCCATTCATGCTGCCATCCTTAGCACTCTTACCCAAGCTTGACTTTGTCTTCATTTCTATAGTGATCATGAACTCTCCCCCTGCCTTCCAGGGAGTTCCACCTGGAGAAGAAAACTATTCTCTTTCCAACTCCTTGGGATATATTCCCCATTGTGGGATGTTTTTGAATGTCTTCAGCCTAATGTGTCACACCTTCTGTCAGAGTTTTAGTCTGAGTTATGTCTAAAACTTTTGATCTTGGTAGACAATGAATTTCATTTTCATCTTCTGAAACTAGACACATTCGGAAAGCTGATGCTATTATCCCTAAAATTTTATGAATCTCACTTTCTAGTTCTATGTAGATGCCCTTTTTGAATAGCGCCCTATCTCTAGATTGTGTGTCCTCCAAGATAGGGATTCTAATTTACATTCACTCTAACTTCCTTCATAATACATTATTCAGACTATGGAATTCTTTGGTCTTTTGTGTGTGGAAGCATGACTTAAAAGAGGCCATTGAATCCTCTTGAATTTAGGATTCTTCCCCAATAACTGTCCATGATTCAAGTTTTTAAGACATGTTTCAAAGGCAAGTCAGTTATTTCTAAGCAGTTAAAGGTGAAGTTTATTGTTTTTTAGTAACTAACAAAAGGCTTTTTGTTTTTCAGTACAGGTCTATGCACTTTTAGGCAAGAATATAGGGGTTTGGCTATTTTTTGTTTAGAAGAAGAAAGTTTTCATTTCTGTGGCTAACTTTCTCTAGGAATGCATTTTTAAAGTCTGTTCCTTTAAAATATAGTATCTTTTAACTGGAGGGCATTATGCTAAGTGGAATAAACCAGGTGGTGAAAGACAAATACCATATGATCTCACCTTTAAGTGGAATCTAATCAACAAAACAAACAAGCAAAATATAAGCAGAGATATTGAAATTAAGAACAATCTGACAGTAACCAGAGGGGGAGGTGGGAGGGGATAATGGGGAGAAAGTGGAGAAGGGTTTTCAGGAACAACTATAAAGGACACATGGACAAAACCAAGGGGGGTGAGATCAGGGGTGGGAGGTGGGGATGGCTGGGGTGGGGGGGAGAGGTGGAGGGTAAATGCAGACAACTGTACTTGAACAATAAAATAATTAAAAAATAAAATATAGTATAAAATATCTTTTATAGTATACCTCCTTTTTCTGTTCTTGTTTCTAAAAAATAGTCATCCACACAGTATTTTTTTTCTCAATTTGACTTGGCATTACAGAAATTCTTTTGTTCTTCTTTTCACATTGTGATTGTTTCTATATTGTTTATCATTAGTAATTGTGTTCCTAATGGTCATTTGTGACTGAATTTTGTTACTTTTGTTTCAGAAAAAAATGACTTCCAAATTCAATTCATGATATTAAAAGGAAAGTTTTCAACTCTGTATGATTTCAAACTTGCGTTCATGTTGTTAAGAGAGAAAAGTTTTCAACTCAGTATGAAAATCCAGCTATTGGGTTTCCCCAAAAGTGTTTTGTCTTTTTTTTTTTCTGTATGATGACTGTAGTAGTGCTTAGATTAACTTAATTCAAAACAACTTTGTTAGATTGTATTGTGACAGCTGTCACACAAGCGTTCATTTAAATAAACTTATCAAAATTGGTGAATTTTTGTGCATCCATTTTAATATTGAAGAAAGAAAATATGCAACATTTTCAGTGGATTATGCTTTATTATTTCAAGAAAGCTAAAAACACAACTGAAACACATAAAAAGACTTGTGCAGTGTATAGAGAAGGTGCTGTGACTGATCGAATGTGCCAAAAGTGGTTTGCGAAGTTTCTTGGTACTATTGACATTTTGGCCAAATAATTCTTTGCTGTGGGGCTGTCTTATGCATTGGAAGATGTTTAGCAGCACCTCTACCTACCCTCTACCCACTAGAAGCCAATAGTGGGAAATAGCCAACATACTCAAATATGCAAATCAATACAGTTATTGGTGAAAATGAAAAATGTCTTTTATTTTATAGAAAACTGAATGCACTTTTCAGTCAATCCAATGCAATCACAAACTCAGAGTGGTTCTTCCCGCACTGCAGATGAGAAAAGCCCCAATAAGCTTTGGGTGTGACTTAACTATTTGTCTATGATATTTTAATAATCTCAGATTTTTATGGGATTTGGGGCCACATTTTAACTATGCCTCCAGTGAGCTATTTTATGAATTTTTGTTGGGATAATAATTAAGGTTTCTCCATTATATTAGGATTTCCTCAGAAGAGATTCTCCATTGAATAGGTGAACCAAATCAATAATATTATTGTTCATTATTAGTAACAATATTCCACCAAGAGAAGATGTATCTTTCTAGGTGTATGAACACACATACTCTGTCCCCATCCCCAACATATGCCACAGACTTCCATCACCCTTTTTGTGTTGTTGTTCATTTTGTTATTTGGAAATGTTTTCCAGTTTACATAGCAGTTACAGGTCTTTTTACCCAGACCCATTTCAGCAGCTGTCCCAATAGTGTATTTTATAACAAAAAGATCCAGTCTGGGAACATGCTTTGCATTTAGTTGTTGTGCAATGTGATTCTTCATCAAACCAGAATAAGTCCTTCTTTGATCTTCATGACTTTGACTCTTTCAAAGTGTACAGGCCCATGATTTTCTAGAATGTTCTTGAGTTGGTTTGTCTGATATTTCCTGTCAAACTGCATTTAGGTGTTTTTTTGGCTGTAGTATCATAGTAGTGATACTATGTTCTTCTCATTGAATTAAGAAAAGCTTTCCCTTCTCCCCATTTATTTATTCACTCTTATTTATATCCTTTTTGTTCAATGATATATAGTGTGCCACTATCATAATTTGTTTGATAATCAAATTGTCTCAGAATTGGCTAGGGGAAGCCTCATCAACATGGCTTCTGAAACATCCCCATCATTCTTTGAGTGCTGTATTAGTTTAGTATCACTTTAGTATTAGTGCTGTAAGATGTTTAGTATCACTTTTAGTCTCTACCCACTAGAAGCCAAGAGTGGGAGATAGCTGACACATTCAAAATATCCAAATAAATAAAATTACTAGTGAAAACAAAAAACGTGTCTTTTATTTTACAGAAAAAAATGTAATGGACTTTTTGGCCAACCTAATATAAAACTGTCAATTTAATGGCAGGGAAATACTGTTTTACCCCATGGGCAAGGTATAATCATAAACTGATCAGAAATGAATTAAGTAGACTATATCTTCAATTAGTGAACAAGTTAAATATTGTAGTGATAGAAATACCTATTATTCATTGCTTTCAGGATGAAATTACTCTTTAAATAACAGCAATATTTATTTATTTATTTATTTATTTTTAACATTTTATTTATCTTTAGAGGGGAAGGGAAGGAGAGACGGAGAGAAATATCAATGTGTGGTTGCCTCTCGTGCACCCCTTGCCGAGAACTGGCCCGCAACCCAGGCATGTGCCCTGGCTGGGAATCGAACCGCGATCCTTTTGTTCACAGGAACATGCTCAATCCACTGAGCTACACCAGCCAGGGCTAAATAACAGCAATATTTAAAGGTTGATTAATTCTTCCTTATTAGGAACCATCTTCTACATGATTACCTGCAATACATTTTTGTAAATATTCTAAATTCAGAAGTGGGTTTTGAAACTTTTGAGAAAATGTGTATCAGGCTATTAATTTTTCACAAATGCAATTTTCTTTTTTTAATAAAGTATCTGCAAGTGCAAGAGATTCACATGATGTAAAGAAGATAACTTTCATATTAACAACTAATAACAAAGGTTTACAATGTGTTTGCATTGCAAATAGTATGCAGATCACTAAGTTAAACTTTTACATTATCAGAGAACATTGTCTATATAGTTGCTGAAAAAAATGTATTGAAATGCTCAGGGTTGCTAGACAACACATGGCATTGCCATATTGTTGTCAAAATCTGAGGTATGGCTTCATAGGAGTTTGCTTGCAGGCTATAAGTTTACTATTTCCCTGTAATACAATTATTTTTCAGTGGTTAAATTGCTCTATTTTGTGCTCTAGTATTTGCATTTGCATTACAGACAACAGTGTGAAGGATGTTTCTTATTAGTGAAGCATCTATGTTGATTTCTCCTTGCTCTTGTGTATCATGATTATAAGAAAGTTGAAGCTCTGATATGGACACACCTTGACATATTTACGAGTTCTTCTTCTTTTGTGTTTATTTATTAAGACTGTTTATGAAATTGATGACCAAAAGGGAAGGGACATCCTAAATAGTGTAGGAGCACAACTAACTCCAGAAGGGTGACTGATGGCCAGGCTCTTAAAGTGACCCTCTCCTGCCAATATAGCTCAGTCTCTGCTCCTCTTCACGGAGTTCTCTTTCTCCTTCCAACAAACTGGCATTTAGAATATGGATATTTAATACCTGATGGGTCAGTTCATTATCTTTGACATGTTTGGATTGAACTTTTGAACAAATAGCAAGTGACCTTAAGTGTGTTTTGCTTTAGGACAAATTTAAATCCCTCAGGATGTGTGGTTTGTTCATGGGACCTGTCACTACTCACTAGTGAAATAGCTTAGCTGATGCTCCTGAATTTGCAGGTCAGTGTGACCCCATTGCTCCCTTCTGTTATTGTGGTCACAGTAACATGAAAAAGTATATGCTTAGTGGCATTCTCAAATTTTAGCACTCTTGAAGTCATTCTGTCAATTTTGTTAAGACCAAATGTCCAACACTATATTTTCTCTACTCTTACAATTCCAACAGTATTTTTGAACAGGTGTATTACAGTTTCACTGAAACTGTTGATAAATTGTGATATTGCCTTCTTGTTCTTGGTTAAGCTCATTCTTTCCTTCCTTCCTTCTTTCCTTTCTTCCCTCCCTCCCACTGTCCTTCCTTCCTCCCTTCCCCCCTTCTTCACTCATCCTTTTCTTTATTTAATAGGCTCTTGATCTGAGACCTGAGATTTTCCTGCTCCACAGAATCTTTATTTTTAGTCTCCTCCCTCATTCTTTTAGGACAGTGCTCCTTTATGCTCTAGCATATATATTTTAGCATATATATTTTAATTTTAAAGAACCATGTATATTTTTATGTTAGTTTAGTGCTTTTATATCTGGTACTTAATTTGATTTCTATTATCATGACCATGTTTAACTGTAGCACTAATTATCTGTGTTATAATAATATAACAATAGTCAGAAAGACCTGAGCTAAAAATGAGCTTAGAAGATTACTAGCTGTGTTTACAGATATTTAAAACTGGGGGTTAACAGTACCTATTTTACCAGTTCATTGTACATAATGAAAGAAATAATTTATTACAAATAATGTATTCCAAACCAGACATAAGTAAAGAAGGATAAATGTTAGAATAAATTCCAAGAGGCAGGGATCTTTAATTCTTATGTGCACAAGCTCCTAATACAGTGTCTGGCACATAGTAAGTACTCAATAAATACATATCAGCTGTTGCCTTGTCTTGGTTCTCGTACTGATATAGCCCTCATCTCTGCTTTGACAATTAACCAAATGATGTGCATGTAAAGTACATAATAAAAGGTCTGACACAAAGTAGGTGATCTAGTTAGAATTATATTTTTAGAGACATATCATTAGGCAAATGATGGGTGAGTGCTCTTAGGAAAACATCTTCAGAAAGACTAAAGGTCTTTTGTTTTGTCTTTCTCAGGCATCCTGTTTTTCCTGGTGGTGATGCTGTACGTTATCTGGGTGCAGGCAGTGGCTGACATGGAAAGCTACAGAAACATGAAATTGAAAGACTGCTTGGATTTCACACCTTCTGTTCTGTACGGCTGGTCATTTTTTCTGGCCCCAGCAGGGATATTTTTTTCTTTGCTCTCTGGCTTACTTTTTCTAGTTGTTGGAAGGCATATTCAGATACATCACTAAACAAACTGTTGCCACCAGTGTTTTCTTGAGATCATATTTTATTTTTATTTAGTGATCCTAGCATAGAATTAGTTGATGTAACTTTTCAGTTACTATTTAAATTAATCATTTTACTTGTGATTTTTCTCTCATGAGAAGACACTAGAATCTCTTCAGATGCCAACATGTTTCCATCTGTTTGAGTGTTATCAAAAACCTATTTTGTTTTTTTTAGGGAGAAGGTAACATGATATCCTTTCATTGCACCTGTTAGAGTTCACACAGGTTGAAAATATATACAGGTATAATAATAGCATAATATCATCAGCTGGGGAAAATCAAGATTGATTTGAAGCCTCCCTCTTGGCATTTACTTCTGTTGCTACTTAAAAAATAATCTTTGTAGAATAATTAAGAATGTAAAACAAATGTCAGAGAATTTACTCCACTTTCTTTCCACACACATACATATCCACACATATGACTCCTGTGAGTATCATTATTTAAAAATAGATAGCAGATGTTCTTGTAGCAGGAGCCACACAAACTCATCAGTTAAAATGGGCTACAACAAAACCTTTTCCACTTTCTTATCAACAGTAGTTTGATTACCTAATTTTTCACTTAATTGTGCATGCTTACATAACATTGAATTGTATTTGAAAGTAGCAAATCTGTACATCAAATATACAGCAAAATACATATAATGTAGATTGGATTTTGAGAACTTAATATGGGTTAATTACATATTTAATATAGTTGAAAATATACAGTAAAATATAGTAAAAACCAAGGGACTTAGCTTACTATATAATTCTATTTCATATTTTAAAGTTCCGATTTAATTGCTTTCTTATATTGCTACTATGTTCAACTTATGAAAATTTATTGATAAACTGTGCTTTAATATGCACAACATACTCCCATATGAGGGTGTTGATACCTCACTTTATTGAAGTCTATGAAATAATAACTTTTCCAAGACTTTATGGTTTGTAGCTATTCTGATCATTGGATTCCCTTAATTATTGTCCCTCAATTTCTTCATCTTTATATCAGGAATTTAAACATTTACAATTCTATTTCCTTTAATCTCTTTGAAAAAAACTTTCGCTTTTTTGCAAGGGGTGGGGTTTGGGGTGAGGGTAGAATAATTCTGTGTAGACATTTTACATATCAAAGATGTTTTCTTAGTACTAATTTTGATTAAAATCAAATCCATCTGGGAAGCCTAGGTCATTTTTTCACTTTGGAAACCTCCACCATGGAGGAATTGGTTGTTCATGATGGAATAGAATCCAGCATGGTGGTGAGCTTTTCCCAGGAGCAGCATTTCATTGCACAGCTGGGTGGATACAGAGGCAGGACTCAGAGATGAACTGAGAGGCAACTAGAACATACTGTAGAGTTGAGGGACTGTGGTTTCCTTCCAACTGACCCATGAGAAGAGGTTGCCAGAGTCTTTACCACACAGCTTGTGTTTTCCATTAACCTCATTTCAGTGGGAGGGATTTCTGGAGGAATAGCAAAGGTCTGAAGTATCTACAGAATTATGAGTGGCATTTTAGTGTTTAGGGACAGTTAGGAGTTGCATGTAGTAGAAACAAAGAAACAAAATAAAAATATAACAAAGTTGTAACTGGTTTCTCAAGCTATTTCAATTACATCATAAATAATTTTGTGGTACTTTCATTTATCTTTTTCTGTTTCAGTTTTATATTGATTCATCCAGTTCTTTGCTTTTGGCTTGATGATTAGAAAAATAATTACATGCTTTTCTCTGCATATTGACTGTGTTATTAAATTATGGCATGCCATTAATTTCTCCAGATGATGTTAGATGTACTTGATTAATTCATGTCATCTGTAAATACAATTCTTTTTTGTAGAACTTTGGAATGGAGCTTATTTCTGTGTATTATATGTCATTTAAATTTCACATACAAGCTTCTTTCAGTAAAGTTTTGGATATTTATAAATTTTAGATGTTTATCCTCACTTTCTAATGTACTTATGCGGCTACCATATATTTACCATAAGGCAACTGTCTGGATATCTGATGTGCATGACACTTTTATACAGATCCATACTTTGGAAGAATTTTGTGGTTGTAATGCATCAATTATATTAATGCTAATGCATTTCCTGATCTACCACCAGTGATTGCAGAAGGGATAAAAATGAGTTGTGTTTGTTTTCATGAGTAAAATATACTGAAAAATAGCAGAGATATACGATATATTTTTCTTAATGGTCATATGTCTGATTTGGGATAGTATGTTTTCTTTTATTTTCCTATTGACTATGTTAATTAATTTTCAGAAGATTCCAAAGTGTTGAAATCTTGAGTGTTGATTTTGCATCATAAACTTTTAATTTAACAAATATAGTATTTTGGTGATAATTCTAGAAGTGAAATAAGAGGGAGTGAATCATGTCCCTGGACTTTGGTGAGAACTGTGATCTCTCCATGTGGCATTTGTTCAGTGGATTTCCTTTGGTTGGGTAGCAGGTAGCAAGCATGTGCATCGGCACTGCCTGGGAAAACCACACAGAGAAGCCGAATGATGGTGTTTAATTTGGTGTTAATACCCTCACCCTCAATTTAGGGGGTGAGGGTAGGACTTAAAAATATTATTATGTGTGCCCTTACTGGTCATTTAGTCACTTTTATGACTAACCTATGACATATATTTGTTGAAAGTGAAGATTAAATCCACTTATCAGGGTACATGGTAGAGGAGGTGTCAATATTTGGTAATTATCACTGGTCCTCAACACATGTGTGTGTGCATGTGTTACAAGTTTGGGTCAAAAGAGATAAAGTGAATGATAAAATGAATATGTTTAAGATAAGCAAATTCTAAAAAATCATCTTTTCTTGGGGAACAGTAACATAGCTGTATTTCCCTGAGTGCCATTTTAACTGTTTAACTCCACTGATGATGAGGTGTACTCAGTTCAACACAAAACTCAATTTATATGTTCATGAAAGTAGCCAAATTAGGCTTGTAAGAGACTTGGAACATCAGAAGAGTTAGGTAAAAATGGGATGTTAGTAAAAGTAAGCTGGGCATATGTGTGCAGGTGGCTAGCATTGTGGGGAAAGACCAATAGTGTTGGGGTTATATGGCAAGGTATAGGAGGACTGTCTCAGAAAAGCCCAGCCATGTTAATATAAAGAAAATGGTTTATGCAACATCTATGTAACCTGGCAGCCAAGGAGAGTGGACAGGAATAGGTATGTGTGAACAATGAAGATTTCACTATACTAGTCAGCAGGGGCAGTAAATGCCATTGAGTGAGCATGTGTACTGTATGGCCATCGCATACAAAATGACTGAGTGAGTAGCAATGAATCTGCATCATATTTTGCATTAGGCTTGAACATCCATCTGCAGAAACTATTCTGATGATTCAGAAGGCTTTTGGGAATGATAAAATGAGTATAGCACAAATAAAAGTGTGGCACAAATGCTTCAAAGATGGTCGAGAATTTGCTGAAAGTGATCTATGTTCTGGATGGTCTGCAACAAGCACAACACCTGAGCATGTTGAATGTGTACAGGCTGCAGTCAACAAAGATTGATGACACAGCTGACTCAGCCCCCATATAGCCCAGATTTGGTGTCCTGTGATTTCTGGCTTTTCCCAAAACTGAAATCACCTTTGACAGGGAGGAGATTTCAGACCATTGATGAGATTCAGGAAAATTGTCAAAATAGGACAGCTGATGGAAATTCTAACAAGGGATTTTGCAGAGTGTTTTGAACAGTGGAAGAGACACTGGGAGAACTGTGTGAGGTCCCAAGGTGCCTACTTTGAAGGGATCTGAGGCATCATTGCCCTATGTACAATGTTTCTTGTATCTTCTTCAATAAATGTCTCTATTTTACATAGCACATAGCTGGATACTTTCTGGACAGACTTCATGTTAATGGGTAAGGAGATGGGTCCCCAATTTGATTTTGGTGGGACTCCATCAGCAATTTGGGGTCTTACACAAAAGAAATGATAATAGAAACTAAATGTTTATTGATTATCTGAAGGAATGAAATATATTGAGGCATTTTCTTAGTAGTGATCAGTGTGGGTAGAAAAATTCCAACAAAAACTTAGGAAGATAGTATATGAGGTATGTTAAAAACCAAAGAGGGTGGAGAAGTATTTACCGCCACACATATTATAATGAGCATAATCTAAACAAAGGATTATTTAACCTGGTTAGCAGGAAAAGAGGAAAGAAAGAAAAGTATACAGTTAGCATTTAGAGTTTCTGAACTAGCAAACCAAGGCAAATGCTAGCAGCTGTGTCTTCAGGAACATTTGAATCCTCCTGGACTAGTACTTATTAGAGAGAATAAGTCTAAAGTCACCATGGAGAAGTACTAAGTCCCACTTTGCCTTTTGAAGGGTCATTTTTCTTACCATTGTATAGCTGATGTGAAACATTGAAGAGGCAATTGGTTGGTTGAACTTTTTTTCATAACATGTGAAGAATCACATGATATGTCTAATAATTCTATTTTGCATATATGTATGGATATATATAGTTTATAAGATATCTATAAATAAATTAGAATGATTTTGAGTTCATTAAGTAATGATGATTTTTCTGTTTCACACAAATGGCGAGGAGAGTTTACATTGGCTTTATGAAATAAGCATGGCTGGAGTAATTGGTAACCTGCACTGATCCTGAATACTATGTACATAATTTAGCACTGGGGGATGACTCACTGGGGTAAGGACTCACAACAAAAATTTTAATACTCTCATTCTTCTGGGAGTCCAGGTGTTATTCCGACATATTCACTAAAAATGTAGATGGTTCCTTGTGGTGGACACTGGCAGTGTCCGCGTCATTATGGATGAATTAAAACATACACACAGACTACTGAGTGTGGTGGAGAAATAAGGATGACAGCATGGCTTTTCTCTCAATAGGAGCAAAAGCTGCAGCCTCTGCCATGACAGGCCTTTATTCTAATCATCTTTCCTCACATAACAAGATGGTTCTTTCTCACTATCCCAGTTACAACAAAGGAACCAATGCCACTCATTACATCACAGAAGAAAGACATTAGCAAATGAATAGGTAGCTGGTTACACTGGGCCTGCAAGGTCCTTGCAGGGTGAGGGGGTTTTAGCAAAAAGCAAGTGTCAAAACAGCCTAGGTGTGTTGCAAATCTGATTATCCACGAAAGAACCTATCTATGGGTGTAGGTCCTGTGCATCTCTGAGTGGGAACTGGGCCCCACACCACACAGAAAGGTCTGCCACAGTTCCTCCTTTATGTGGCAATTCCTTTTTTCTTTGTATTTCTTTCTCCATTTCTCCTGAAAAGAAACAGTCACTGTTAAAAAATTCACCAATGCCTGCAGATAGCATTGATATTGAAAACTATCTAAACAAATAGGTATTTAAACAATATAGCTTTTAAAAAAGTTATAAGGTCCTGACTAGTATGGTTCAGTTGGTTGGGCTCTCATCCTACACACCTAAATGTTGCTGGTTTGATTTCAGTCAGGGCACATATCTAGGTTGCGTGTTCAATCCCTGGTCAGGGTGCACATGCTGGAGGCAACTTACTAATGTTTCTTTCTCACATCGATATTTCTCTCTCTCTTTCTGTTTCACTCTGGCACTCTCTCTCTCCCTTTCCCTTCCTCTCAAATGAGAATAAAATTATCCTTTAAAATAATAAAAATGTGCTATGTAAAGAATTATGCTTACTGCCTTATATTTTGGTGTGGTTTATACAAAGACACTATAAGAAATATTGATATGTCATCTTCACTCCCCCAAAAAACACAAGAATAATCTTCTCAAGAATTTTATTGGTATATATACATATTTGAAGAGATGTCAAACAGAAAGTTGAATTAGCCTGTGTGTGTATATGTGTGTACACATATACCCAAATACTATGTATGTTTGTATGTATTTATTATGTGGTATGTATACACATTTATATAAAATTTGGATAAAGCTGTATCTATATGTAATTATGAATGGATACACATCTGAATATGCACACATAATTTTCATATCTATAATGTGTATATATGTATATAAGAAATGCCTGCATTTAAATTATATGTGTATATACACATACCTAAATTTCTTTCTATCTCAAGCATACCTGAGCTTTAAGTTTTGCTGACAAGTGGGGTACATTTCATCCTTAGGATATTGCAGCCTCTCCCAGTGGTGAGTTGGATACAGGAGAGACTCAGTGACTGGTATCATTGCCTTTCTCTGTCTTTTTTTTTTTTATCCAGGGCATATGTGGTGATGCATGTGCAATGGACTGGTCATGTCTTACCCTATGAATGCACACAGGCAATGACCCTGTCTTCTATCATCTTCTAGCAATGGATACCTAGCAATCTGATAGCTGTTGATGCATATCTTTAATACTTATAAATTTTGTTTTATAAAATATTTCCTTTCTAAACAACATACCTTGATTTGTACATTCATTTAATTCCCCTGCAGAAGATTAAGTCAAGGGGATTCCCCATGAACACCTTATTTATGTCACCTTAAGGAGGATCCTGTGGTATGGTGGGAAAAGTGAGAAATCTGTGTATGAAGACCTCCATTTCAATCCTTAAAACTTATAACTTGACAGTTTATTCCACCTCACCTTGGCTCGGTTTCTTCATCTAAAATATTTACAAGTTTATTCAACAACAGTAACTGTGTTACAGATAATGCTACATATTACATATATTTTACTAAACAGGACAGATATGATATTTTCACTCTTCAAGCTAGGATTAAAGGAAAGTATATAGATAACAAATAAGTAAACCAAAGATAATTGAATTTATAAATGGTGATAAATACTTTAAAGTAAAATAAATGAGATATAATGACAGATAAAACCATAATTGATAGATAGTCAGGAAATTCTTGTAAGGAAAAAAATCTGAATTGAAGGAGAAAATTCTGAGTACACTGACAAATAAAAGGCATGAACGGGCTATCAGGATGAAAAGTGGTAGTACAAACTTTTTCACGGAGGGGCACTAGTGGGAGAGAGAAGGTCTGGAAGTAGAAAAGAGTTTGGCTTATTCTAGGAACAGGAAGGTGGCTTATGTGGCTAGGCACTAAAGGGAAGAGGTTTGTGATGAATTTGGAGAAGTAAGAAAGGACCAATTATACTGAGCCCTTGACCCATTATAGTATATTTTGAAGGAAAAATTTGAAAGAAATTGCTGGTGGATTGGGCATGGGATGATGAAGAGGGACAAATCAAGACTCCCTCCAAAATTTTCTGTCTTAAACAAATGACTAGATGGAGGAAACTGGAATAAGTCAGGAAAGAAACAGGCTTGGTAATAAAAGAAATCCATGTTTCATTTTGATGATGTAATGCTTGAGATGCCTATAAAGTGTCCAAGTTGTAATACTGTCACATAATTGGGTATAAGTGTCAGGAGCGCTGAGGAGCAATTTGAGATGGGGAGTCACATTTGGAAGTCACCAAATTTAAAGTCACTGGGAAGATGAAACGTTTCTGAAGGATGAAGAGAGAGAGTAATTCTTTCTGCACTGGAACACCCAACATTTAGAAGATGAGTAGAAGAATGACCCAGAGAGAGGCCAAAAATAGACATAGAAGGATCGATGGGAAAGGTGATATGAAGAGAGAATGTTTTGAGAGGAGACTGAGTTTGTATCTTTACCAACTCTGCTGAGCTGATGACTAACATAGGGAAGGAAAGGTAAGATCTGGCTATGGAAGCTTGGAAGTTGTTTGTGGCAACAACAACAGGAATCTTGGCATAAGTTGGGAACAGAAGTCAACTTTGAATGGCTTGGGGAATGAAGATTCTTGTGCAATTTCTAGAAGAAGATCATCTTTGAAGGAGAACAAAGAGTCATGTTTCTAGATAGAAGAGATTGTGAATTCAGAGAAAGCATTTTTAAGACTTGGGAAAATGAGAACAAGTTTTTGTATTTTGAAAATGATTTCTCCAGAGAAGTTAAGGATGTGAGGATGGATCTGAATAGAGTGGAGTCATGGAGCATGCTAATGTATGCATGGAGGGACAATGGTGACTGCCTCATCTTAAAGGAGGTCACATATCTGAAAAAGCCCAGAATGTAGAAAGTTCTTGTTATGTTAAATTTGAAAATAAAAAACAAAAATTGTATTGTCTATTTACCATGGTTCCATCATTAGGTCTTGGGGTTGTAGAAAGTTCAGCAAATCACCCTATATAGGTCAAATACATTGTTTGTCAGCCAAGCATGTAAATAAGAATCCAGGAAGTCAACACAATTGAAAGATCAATCTGATAAAACTGAGTAGGAGTAGAAAATGACAACAGACTCAGTATGTTAGGATGTCACTGAGTATCTAGAAGATCCCATCTTGCTAGTGAAGTCAAGTGCTCCCTGACTTGCTTCTCTAGATAAAAATTTGAGAAAGGGATTTGTTGCTTGTATCTGATGACTTTAATTTTATTTATACCTAGTAAAATCCTAGTGACTGTCAGAAAAGACATCCTCTGCTAGGATGGGGATACTCAGCTTCCTGTTTAAGGGCAATCAAAAGACACACCAGGTACTGCACTAGAAACTTGGATCTGCATTTTGCATTATTTGTTTTCAGTTATCCATTTTTGATCTCGGAAAATACCCTAAAATAAAAGTAAAAGTACAGTATATGACAGAGGAGTGATGAAATGAAATGATCAAAAAGTGGATTTTAAAAATTGTCTTCATTTAGATTCTGAGAAATTCTAGTATATCTGAATTCATTAGTAGTAAAATTAAAGAAGTTTATTTTTTTCAAGGGAATGTAGAAGAAATGTCTTTACTGCTTTCTCTATGTAATTAGCCTGAATGACTACTAGCACCTTCAGTGAGATATCTCAAAGTCCCTGGGAATAGAGGCTACATCTTGTTCTTGTAGATAGTGGTTTTTGATCTATTGACAGCATTATCAATACATGTTTGACTTCTGATCCTTTTACACGTGCACATGATTGTGCATAGAGAGCAAGATGTTCTAAATTAACCTGGATGCTTCATAAGGTTGTTTTGTTAGTCATAAATGGAAAATCTGAAAGCCTGCAATTTTACTACCTATCAAGCTTTCAGAAAAATACACTTTCCAAGACCTATTCACAGATACAATAGAACAGAAAATAAAAGATGTTAAAATCTTTTAATACTCCAAGCTGTTTTTTCTTTCCAAAAAAACACATATTCATTAGACAATTCAGAATGTACAAATAGGCAGAAAGAAACACATTTCACCCATAATTCCACAACTAGAGTCAAGCAGTATATATTGTTCTAGTAGGTAACAGAAGAGAGTCATACGGAAAAAAGTTTTGTAAGCTTCATTTTTTACCTAATACTGTATAGCGTTAACAATTTTGTGTTATTAAATATTTCAGAGATCATCTACTGTCTTTCAATAGCAGCAAGGAAGCACAGTTCAGAAGCATGCCGCCTGATCTGTGTTTGAGTATTCTACTCTAGGGAGCCTGCTGGTTTTAGGAGTTACTTTGGACATATTTGTAAATGGAAGAATAATAGTGACCATCCACTCTAGATTATTGTGAGTTAAATAATTGTAGACCATTGAAAATTATATTAGAAAAATAAAGAGTAGATGTGGAAGAGGGGATGGGGGGATAAATGGTTGTGGAAAAATACAATCAAATTTTAGAAAATCAAGATAAGATTAACAATGGAGATAACTAATTTTTGAGCACTTCCTGTGTGCAGTAGCTTTTCATACATTGTGTAGTGGTGCCATTCTCACTAGGGAGCTGAGGGAGTGGAAACTGAGGGGGTATACTTTTCCAAGGCTACCCAGCTAGGAAGCAGTAGAGATTGGTTTCTAAGTGTTTGAAAATTTGTGCTCTTTCTATAACACCAAATAGATTCTCCTTACCAATGAAAGGAAAAACATTTTGAAGGTATTTGGGTAAAAACAGAAAGATATCCAGGTGTGGTTACATGCTAGATTAGTTCCATGAAAGAAAAGCAAATTGTAAAAAGTAAACTACTTTTAAATCCTCTTTTGACTACCACTCACTTTGAGGGAGTCTTTGGCCTTCAAGCATAAATGGGGTGGATGGTGAAGTATGTAAAGTCATTGTGACATACTCGATGACCTCAGTGACCTAGAGTCTGGTGTGTGGTAATAGAAATCAGAAGCCACTTTAATGGCTTATGCCACTCTGGGGGCAAAACTGCAAGTCTGCTATTTAGAAAGCAGGCATTGCCTGGAAGAAATGGCTTCCTGTTGTTCTTCTTGGAAGCCATGGCTCACAGTATTAGAAAGAACATCCAGGTATGTGGTTGCAGAAAGACATACTTTTAAGGCCTGTGTACCCTAGGGAGAGTTACTGAGCTTCTTCATTTTTTTTTCCCAAATGATGCAATTGGACAGTGTCTGGTCTGTAGCTGGCTTTTAACAGAATCAACGGAAACACTAAATAGGGTAGCAGTGGTGGAGGCCTTCTAGTCTAGTTCAGAGGAGGCCCTCTGAAGAGAGGGAAAGTGATAGCCTGCTTTAGAATCTTAGTTCCAATATTAGCAACATGTTGAGCCATTGCATAATTTCTCTATATCTTAGCATCCTCATCCATTAAGAAAAGACAATAAAGTGTTCATGCAGGGTGTTTGGATGAGTGCCCATCACAGAGTAAGTGCTTAATAAGTATTATGTACTATTTACTGCTATTATTATTATTGTTGTTGTTGTTTGAGTTACCATGTTTCTATAATTTCTGGTTCAGAATTTCTTATCTTTACAAGGATTAGTGGATACAATTTTTCCAGGACCATTTCCTCATTCCTATATTAATCTTAAGAGCATCTTACATCTCACTGCCTCTGCTTGTGTAAGATTTCCCAAGAGTGTGATGAGAGCCAGAAAACATAGGAGGAATGGGTGGAAATATTAATATTATGTCTCTGTTAGAGAAAACAGACTACCAAAGAAGAGAAGTTATCTCAGAAATTATTTAGGTGGGTTTCCAAATGTGCCCTTTAAAAATGGGGAATATAATTTAAATATATATAGGGAAATATATATAAAAGGGAAATACAAAAATATAATGAGAAATGGCTCTCCTACACTGCAGCTTTCCTTGCCCTCTTGTTCTAGGGCTGCACCTTGAAGCAGATCACTCTCAATGCCATAGATAGCATGCTGCCAGACACTGCAAGGCTATTTAAAGCACAGGTTAGATTACTGAGCTGCAGTTCTAGACACACATGTTTCGATGGTATACAACTGATTTAAACAGAAATCAATTTCAGTTCTTAATTTTTTATTTTTTGAAAATAAATTTGGAGGCATTCTCTCTTACACATTGTTCTTTTTTTATTTTTTAATTTTCTGAACAGTGTCTTGCTTATACCACAGGTAAAAACTCAGGTTGTTAGTCTGCTATGCTGTATTGTCAGACATATTAGCTTGTTCTTCCTTCTACAATTGCTTATAAGCTTCTAAATGCGGAGAATAGAAAGTGCTAAATGGAGTGAAATGCTCCCTCAAGGGTAAATACTGCATTTGTCAACATTGGAAAATTTCCTACCTTCAAGGCCCTCCAGTCTAAGCTTTTTTCTGTTTTCTTTGTCTCCTTTTTTCAAACCAAAATACATTGTGTGTCATTGGTTTTAGGAGATTGTTGTGTGAAAAGAAGCCACTTCCCCATGCCTAAGAAGTCCAGACGAGGTTTAGAAGTATGGTTGAGTGTCAAGCATCAGAAGAGCAGATTTAAGCTTCACCTTCATTATCATATAGTATTTATATTTCACAAGAATATTCATAAAAAACAAACATGCAACTTCCAAAAGGATTTTTTCTAATACATGCACTGGATTACAGTGACTTGTGGCTTTAGAATTAGAGAAGTGAAAATGTTTTGGAAGGTGACTTGGTAGGAGATATGGTTCTGTGCAGCTGTTTAAACAGAGAAGAGAAATCGAACTCCTACCTTACGGATGATAAAGGGTGTTCACTGTGTCTCAGGTCATGTGTAATGGAGGTGCCTTGTAGGATAAACTAATAGAATTGCCAGTGTGTACAGGAGAGCACTGGCAAGGACACTGCTTCTTTATACTTATTGCTGATTTATGTCATAATCTTTAGAAAGACACTACTTAATTTTTTTTTAATCTGTATAATTAAAAGAATCACTTAGAGAGCTTGGAAAACAAGGCATCCAGCTCATTTTCAGGTTCTCACATGCTGTCTTTGCAAAAAAAAAAAAAAAAAAAAGCCATTAGAAAAGTCTGATTTTGATATCCTCTCTGGTTCTGGAGCAAGATATCTGTCAGTCAAGGTATCACGGGTGATTGCCAAGGTAAGGGAATGTGGCTGGCAACCCCTCTCTGAGTCCCCACAGTAGCAACATAATAAACATTGGCTAAATAAATGACTGAATGAAGTGAGTGGATCAAGCTGTTGTGAAGTTTTGGTCCAGAAAAAAATTACTTTTATTAATAATGAAGAAGAAACTGAAGCAACATCTAATACTTTATATTAAACAACTGTTCTGATCATTTAGAAAAATATTCATTCCTTTGAAGAGTTGGAACTGAGCAGAAGCTAGCAAAGATTCTTTCCTTCTCTTTTAATGTACATTAATTGGCTAGTTAATCTTTCAATTTCCAGGACTAGAAGTTTAAATGCAAGGCTGACATTATGAGATTGCTAATGTTTCTTACCACGTAGAGTTGTTCATTCACAGTGAACATTACTGAATTAAGAATTTCTTATTTATTTAGAGCACCTTATCAAAAATACTTCATAAGAAAAATGTACTAACGATGTCACAGAGCTGGATCCTGTTTCTAGGGAGCAAGTCCCTAGTTTATGCCCCAGGACCAGTACAGCTAATGCTGTCAAGGGACACCTGACCCACAGATAGCCAATCTGTAGTCTATTCAAGTACTCATGACTTCTGATCTATAGCCAGGGAAAAAGTTGGGCAGCGGTTTTTTCCCCCTCTTTCCTCCCTGATTCTCTCTTCTCCCCCAGCTGCTGCCCTCCTAGTATTTACAAAGGAACATCAAAAGTTGTTAGGAAGAAGTAGAGACAGCAATTAATGGTCAGAAAGCTTAGGGGAATGGAGACCATTAGAAAACACATGAAAATTAGCCAGCCAGACAGAAAGCCACCCACATGGGGAGTGTAAAGGAGTCCCATGAATATCTGATGGCTGCTGTGAGATACAGAGGTATTTGCTGTGGTGGTCATTAGAGCCTCCTGGCTTCCAACTCCAGGAACCAGACCTCCTAGGTCTTTATGTGTCCTATTCTTGGCTTTTCCTGAGACTTTCTCTTACTGCACCATGCATTTGTTAGAACACTCTCCTCTCCCATTTAAACTAGACTGAGGTTGTCCATATTCATGACAACCCAAAAACCCAAACCAAAACAGAAAAGAAAAAATTATGGGTAGTTCCCTCACACCCAATAGATCAGTGTCCATATTATCTATATAGTAATAGTTGAAAAGTAACAAGAAATATGTTCATATTGCTTGTATACCATTGGGGGAATCCAAAAAAGCTATAGCAGTTGAGAATTAACTATTCATCCAGTTCTCTCTAAGGGGTTAGATCTCCCTCAGAATACTTAATTTCTAATCTGGCCCTCCCATTCATTGTTATAACTATATAGATGTCTTGTTACTATTGTTAATTTCATATGTCTGAAACTTTACCTATTATTTTCAATACCATAACTCTCAGACATGATGAATAATCAATTTTTGACAACCATTTTATATAAATGAATATTATTAGCCTGTAAACCCAGGACTTGGATTTTGTAGTGCTGAATTTCTGGCATTAAGTCCTGATGGCATGTGAACTAATGAACTAATAGGGCTTTAAGCACTTGGGTTTTAAGTATTCTGTATTTAGAGGTGGTCAAGCCCATGGCTAGCTCTATCAGTGGGACTTTTGTGAGCTACCCTGAAAAGTAAGCTATTGTTTACAACACCGGAGCTTTTGGGAAGTGCATTCCAGTTTTAACCAACTGACAAATGAAGTTTTGGAACAAAAACCATTTATAAACAGGGTAGTATCTGCATACATTTTCCAGAAAGTCATGTTAATAGAAGAGTGATAGAAGAAGAATTTCAAATGCAAAACTTCTGGTTCTTAAGATATGCTCCTTAATACAAGTTTCTGCCATGACTTCTTGCAGACATGGTATGTCCAGCTAATACAGTGCTTGTAAAGAAAACCTAAGCACAAATTTTGTTACAATGCTTCCCCCTCAATAGTACACAGACCACCATTTTCTTATGTATTATATATAAAGGTAAAATGTGTAAGCCAAGTAGAGAAAACTCAAGATTTTCCATTTGGAAAATATTAACATATTTCTGTTTTTGTACCTCTGTTTCTCTATGCCCGGTATAAGAGAGTGACAGATGAGTATCTGGTCTTGATGGATGCAATGGCCATATAATTCAATAGACTTTATCTATATACATGCTTTATTCTGCAAAGTTTATACTTTGCACATAATCAAAATGTATTTCAAGGATGTATTTCTGGGATATGTATCAACCCATCCACTTAAATGATGCTCCTCAATCTTCCCCCAAGTTCTTTTCACTGAAAACACTTCCTGCTTTTGTTACTATTGTAGTTGTTTTGCCTGTAACTGTTTCTATGTTCATATGTACCTCACCAGTATTTCACAATTCTGATTAGAAAGGGCATCACTCAACTTGATAAGGTATAATGGCTTGAGTATCATTCTTTGAAGGACTTAAAGGGTTTGTTCTAGCATTCCTTCTCAGGGAATGCAGACTTTGGGATTAGATGCCTGAGCCAAAGACAAAATCATATACTACGAATGTGTTCAAGTCCATCAAGTCCATTAGACACATGTCAAAAAAGTGGGAACACTTTTTATTTGTTTGTTTATTTATTTATTTACTTATTATTTATTATTTTGTTCTTTCTCTCTCTCTCTCTCTTTTTATTTTTCAAGTATAGTTGTCTCCGTTTTCCCCCTACCACCCCCCTGCCATCCCCACTTCCCACTCTTGATCCTACCCACCTTTGGCTTTGTTGATGTGTCCTTTATACATGTTCCTTGATGACTTTTGCCCATTTTCCCCCAATTATCCCCTCCCACCTCCCCTCTGGTTACTGTCAGTTTGTTCTTAATTTCAATGTCTCTGGCTATATTTTGCTTGCTTGTTTGCTTTGTTGATTAGGTTCCACTTACAGGTAAGATCATATGGTATTGATTTTTCACTGTCTGGCTAACTATTTGGCATAATGCTCTCCAGATTCATCCATACTGTTGTGAAAAGTATCTTCTTTCTTTCTGCTGCATAGTATTCCACTGTGTAAAAGTACCACAGTTTTTTGATCCACTCATTTACTGATGGGCACTTACATTGCTTCCAACACTTGGCTATTGTAAATTGTGCTGCTATGAACACTGGGGTGCATAGGTTCTTTTGAATTGGTGTTTCAGTATTCTTAGTGTATAATCCCAGCGCTGGAATTGCCAGGTCAAAAGGCAGCTGCATTTTTAGTTTTCTGAGGAAATTCCATATTATTTTCCACAGTGGCTGCACCATTCTGCATTCCCACCAACAGTGTACTAGCATTCCCTTTTCTCCACAACCTCACCAGCACTTGTTTGTTGATTTGGTTAGGATGACAATTCTGACAGATGTGAGGTGATATAAGTCTCATAAGTCTTATAAGTCTCTTTTATAAGTCTCTGGGTCCTCTGTATGTTCTCTTTGGAGAAGTGTCTGTTCAGGTCCTTTGCCTGTTTTTTAATTGGGTTTTGTCTTCCCGGAGTGGAGTCATGTGAGTTCTTTGTATATTTTGGAGATCAAACCCTTGTCTGAGGTATCATTGGCAAATATATTTTCTCATTTAGTTGTTCCTTTTTCATTTTCCTGAAGCCATGCAGAAGCTGTGTATTTTGATGAAGTCCCATTTGTTTATTCTTTCTTTTTTGTTCCTTGCTCTAGGCAACATATTGGTGAAAATATTGCTATGTGGAATATCTGAGATTTTCCTGCCTACATTCTCCCCTAGGGCTTTTATGATGTCACAACTTATATTTAAGACTTATCCGTCTTGAGTTTATTTTTGTGTATGGTGTAAGTTGTATGATTGGCTTTAATTTTTTTTTCATGTAGCTATCCAGATTTCCCAACACCATGTGTTGAAGAAGCTATTTTTACTCCATTTATGCTTCTGCCCCCTTTGTCAAACATTAATTCACCATAGAGAGTTCAGTTTATTTCTAGCCTCTCTATTTGGTTCTATTGATTTATGGTCTGTTCTTATGCCAGTACCAGACTGTTTTGATCACTGTGCCTTGTAATATAGTTTGATATCAGGTATTGTGATCCCTCCTACCTTGTTCTTCTTTCTCAAAATTGCTGCAGATATTTGGGGTTGTTTACAATTACAAATTTCTGAAATGTGTGTTTTATATCTGTGAAATATGCCATTGATACATTAATAGGGATTGTGTTGAATCTCTAAACTGCTTTGGGTAATATGGACATTTTGATGATGTTAATTCTTCCAATCCTTCAATGCAGTATATCCTTCCATTTGTTTGTGTCTTCCTTAATTTCCTTCTTCAGTGTTGTGTGGTTTTCTGAGTATAGGTCTTTTACCTCATTGGTTAGGTTTATTCCTACATATTTTATTTTTCTTGCTGCTATAGAAAATGGGACTTTTTTTCTTGATTTATGTTGCTGATATTTCTTTGTTGGTGTAAAAAATGGCTTTGATTTCTGGATATTGACTTTGTATCCTGCTGTTTGCCAAATTCTCTTATTAGGTCGAATAGTTTTTTGGTGGAGTTTATAGGGTTTTCTATGTACACTATCATGTCATCTGCAAACAATGACAGTCTTGTTTCCTCCTTTCCAATTTGGATGCCTATTACTTCTCTTTCTTGTCTCATCTCTGTGGCTAGGACTTCCAATACTACATTGAATAGAAGTGGTGAAAGCAGACACCCTTGTCTAGTTCCTCATCATAGTGGGAAAGGTTTTAGTTTTTGACCATTGAGTATGATGTTGGCTGTAGGTTTCTTGTATATGTTCTTTATCATGTTGAGGAATGCTCCCAATACTCCCACTTTGCTGAATGTTTTTATCATAAGTAGGTGTTGTACCTTATCAAATGCTTTTTCCACATCAATATATAATCATGTGATTTTGATCTTTCCTTTTGTTTATGCAGCATATTACATTTATTGATTTGCAATATTGTACCATTCATGTATCCCTGGGATGAATCCCACTTAGTCATGGTGTATGATCTTTTTAATATATTGTTGCATGCAGTTTGCCAATATTTAGTTGAGGATTTTAACATCTATGTTCATCAGCAATATTGGCCTGTAGTTTTCTTTCTTTCTTTTGTCTTTACTTGATTTTAGAATTAGGATGATACTGACTTCATAAAAAGAGTTTGGGAGCCTTCAGAAGTGGGAACTCTTGCAAACCACTTTTATAATATCATTTGTAGGTTAGTTGAGGTCAGTGATAAATTTTAAATTATCAGATGCAAAGAAGCAACTCTTGCATAACAATAAGCACAGGCTGTCAATGGAAAATAACTACATTTTCACCTTGGAAAATACATGCTACACAGGTCAATAACTATTTTTAGAAAGCTATGCATGACTTACTTTTCTTTCCCCTCAGCCTCAAGAATTTCCCATTAATAAGGTAAACTTTGTATGATAATTTGTACAACATAATTTTTTGAATAGTTCAGAATGTTTATAGCTTGATAATAGATCTGCCAAATTGCACATCACCGTACTGCTCTAGCAAGGGGACAGGCTTGTGTGACCTTGCTGGATCCTTCTCATCTGTCATGTTTGTGTCTTTGAAGTATATCCCGGAGCTTAATTATGACAGCAGTTTTTATTATTCTGAGCCCCTAATGGCATACTTCAAAAGAACAATGTAAAAAGAGAGAGAGATACAGTTGATACCTTTGCAGTGGTTGACACAAAAATTGGAACATGTAGTGCTTTTGCAGAGGAGCTCACCTTTTCAGGCAGGTGGAGGGAGGAGGGGGTTTAGGGATGAAAAAGTTTCTAGCAGGAGCTTATCAAACCAATTCTTAGTTATTTGTTCACTTCTGGTATAAACCAATTAAGGATATACTTTTTGTAGAAATAACAACCAGGTGAAATTTGACCCTTTGCCTCAATTTAAAGAGCATGGTTATCATTCCCTTCTCCTTGACACATCTAATCCCAGCTGTAGTACTGCCCTGGTGGTGTTGTGCATGGGGACTGGCAAATGAAGCACAATGTTTATTTTTTTCCCTAACTTTCTTCTGAAATTTATTTACTTATTTATTTTTTAAAAGATTTTATTTATTTATCTTTAGAGGGGAAGGGAAGGAGAGAGGGAGACAAATATCAATGTATGGTTGCCTCTCGTGCATCCCCTGCTGGGAACTGGCCTGCAAACCAGGTATGTACCCTGACTGGGAATCGAACTGCGATCCTTTGGTTCACAGGCCCATGCTCAATCCACTGAGCTACACCAGCCAGAGCCTTCTGCAATAAATTTAAACTTACAAAGAAGTTGCAATGATAAAACAGAGAACTCCCACACACACCCCTCATCTGCTTTCGCTAAAGTTAGCATCTCATGAAACCACAGTACAACTTTCAAGAATTTATCTTGGTACAATACCACTACCTAAAATTACACACCTTTTTTGGATCTCACCAGTTTTTCCTACAAAGTCTTTCTCTATTCCAGGATATGCTGCAGGATCCAACACTGCATTTAGTTACAGTGTCTTCTTAGCCTCCTGCAATATGTGACCTTTCTTTGGTCTTTCCTTGTCTTTCATGATATTGACATTTTTTAATAGTACTGATCAAGTACTTTGTCAAATATCTCTCATTTTGTTTTTGTCTGATGTTTCAACAGATTGGAGCTACAGGTTTTGGGAGAGAATGATGTACCCTTCTCAGTTCATCATATCATGAGGCTCAGGACATTAATATATCCCATTAATGGTGATGGTAACCTTAATCAAGGTGGGGTCTGCTGAGTCTGTGACATATAACTTATTTTATTTGTGAATGGGGCTTAAGTTGGCAAAATATCATAGCTCAAACTTATGTTAAGAATTAGTTTAGTAGAAATGTAATTTAAATAGCATGTATGTGCTTTTAGTAAGTATTCAATGCTTTGCATCATTGATCTGACTTGTATTTTTAATTTTTGTACTCTATGATTTGTGATCATTATGATTTTATATATTATATATATACATAAAATAGTACTATAGCTGGTGGTAGCCATCAATAAGTCAAACCCTGACTCCATTTTGCCTTGGTTCTTACTCTAAAGGTGAAGGATTATCCAACAATGAGCTCTGTGAATAAGTAGATCTAAAGAAAAAACATGGGAATTATCTTTTTCAATCTGCATATGGCACATTTATATTTTTTTCCCCAGCTCTGGAGGTGGAAAAATCAGAGAGAGTATTATCTCTAATCCACAAATTGAAAACAAAGCAAAACAAAAAACAAACCAATAACTAATGAACTGATGCTTAGAAAGGTTCAAGGACTTGCCAAGTTATATGGCTACGACAGTGCAGCATCAGTTAGAGGACCGAATTCTCTGATACTTAGTTCACTGAACTGCCTGGGCTGGACACACCCCAGAGACTCAGGGCCCTTGGCAGTTGAGAGTGGTCCAATCTACAAACAGGTGGCTCAAACTCTGAATTTATTACCAAGTTATTATGAAAGCCTAGAAATATTTGTTAATCACTCTGTTTTTTCCACTTGGTGGTTGTTATTTCAGGAATAAAATTCTCTTGGGGTGTACTGCTAATATAATGTCAAGATGCAAATTGTACCTCACCTGCTTGACTTGAGGTGTTATTTATGCCAAAACAACACCTCCTAGATGAGGACCCATTGTGCCTATTTCCTTCACTGGAAATTAAAGATAATAACAGTGATCAGTTGCACACAAAATGATTATGGGGGTGGAGTGGAAAAGGCTCAATTAATGCACTAGCTTAGGGAAAACCAGAATCAGGGAAAAGTACTGGGGAATGATAAATGAATTAGTAAGAATTATGACTTCTCTATGCATTCCCTACTAGAGACCAGGGTAACACAAATGCTTGCTAAACATTAACTTCACTCAACAAATACATATCAGCTATATAAAAACCCAGAATTTGAAGCTAGAAGAGATTTTAGATAATAATAACCACAGCTAACATATTTGAAATAGAATTTATTTTTTTAGAGTAGTTTTAGGTTCCCAACAATATTAAGCAGGAGCTAGAGATTTCTTTACCATATACTGTGTCCCCTCACCCCTTGACACATAGCCTGCCTACTATCAACATGTTACACCAGAGTGGTACATTTGCTACAATCAATAAACCTACACTGATGCATCATTATCACCCATCATCCATACTTTACATTAGGGTTTATTCTCAGTGCTCTACAATCTGTGGGTTTGGATAAATGCATAATGACACATATACACCATATTGTATCATACAGAATAGTTTCACTGCCCTAAAAATACTCTGTGCTCCATCTATTCAGCCCTTCTTCCTGCTTAACCCCTGGCAACTAATGATCTTTTTTTGTTTGTTTTAAAGTTTTAAAAAGTTTTACTGTCTCTGTGGTTTTAATTTTTCCAGAATGTCATATATAGTTGTAATCCCACAGTATGTAGCTTTTCAGATTGGCTTCTTTCACTAAGTAAAATTCATTTAAATTTCCCACATACCTTTTCATGGCTTGCTAGCTCATTTCTTTTTATCATTGAATAGTACTTAATTGTCTGGATGTACCTCAGTTTTTTTAAATACATCTATTCACCTACTGAAGGACATCTTGGTTACTTTCAAGTTTTGACAATTATGAATAAAAACTTTCTGTAAACATCTGTGTTCAGGTTTTTGTGTAGATATGTTTTCAGCCCCCAAAAGTAAATATCAAGGAGCATGATTGCTGAATCATATGTTAAGAGTATGTTTAGTTTTATAAGAAACTGCCAATCTCTCTACCACAGTAGCAATACCATTTTGTATTGCCACTAGCGATGAATGACAGTTTTTGTTGCTCCAGTCCTCTCCAGCATTTGATATAGTCAGGGTTTTTTTTTTTTGGATTTGGGCCTTTTTATATGTATATAGGTGGTATCTCATTATGCCAAAAGTTTTTGAGTGCTTAAATATGTGTCAGGGATTGGGGTAAGCACAATAAGCAATGATTTCATTTAATTCTTACAAAAGTCCTTTGAGGTAAGTGCTATGATTTTGTCTTTCCATTTCACAGAGAAATAAAGATAAGTTGAGAAAGAGGACCTAACTTGCCTAAGGTTCCAGAAATGTCAAGCACAAAACCAAATGTTCAGAGGAGCTCCCTTGCAATATGAAGCAAGGTTCCTGTGACTTTGTTGGTCTGCAAGTTTACCTCCTCCTTTTCAGAAGGAAGACATTGATTCCAGATCAGTTGAAAGACTCATTGGAAGTCATGACTATTTGAAATAAGGTGTAGGAAGAGAACCCTCTTTCTGTCAGCCTTGCCCTCTATACCACACAAAACTTCCCAACCATTCAGCCATCAATCAAGTCAGGATTGGCCTCCAATGTAAGGCATGTACTCCTGGTTTTATACTGACAAATCCCAAAGCATGATGGGTATTCCAAGCTTCTCAGACCCCAGTGCTTATTTTAAATGCATTTAATTTAATGCTTATATTAGAAACAGAGGGCTTCTCTTGAGTGCAGCACAAACTTAGCATGGCTTTGCAAGCTAGTTGAAATACATTATCTGCTCTCTGCACAAACACCAACTGCAGATGAGAGCTCTGTGCTATATGACACTTCCTTCTAATTTAATTGTTTTATTAGGTAGTTTTCATTCCCAGTTCCACAGTACACTGTGGTGTTTCCCATTTTTTCATATAAAATAGGGAATTCTTAGAATATTAGTTCCAACCAAATTCAATTTTGAAAAAAAAATTGTCATAAGAAGGTGAAGATGGTTGACTTTCTTTTCAATTTAAGGGATTATAATTTCAAAAATGCTCAAGGATTAAAAATATTCTCATTAAGAAAAATGATTTGCTTTGAACTTGAATTAGAGACTAGAAGAGCACAAGCAATAAAACACTGACTACCTTCTACAGATATTCTGCAAAAGGACTTGTGTTTGTTAACAGAGTGGGGGTCTCTGCTTGACAATATAAGGAATCTGAAAACTGATGGCAGAGTTAGGGTGTAAGGGTCCAGTGAAGTCCTGTGTATCTTTCTGTGTGGAGATGCTATGAGAGGGGTTTGTCAGACTCTGCAGCTGTTGTGATGCCATGTTGATGGAATCGCCAGTGCCCAGTTGTGAAATGTGGTTAATAAAGCAATGGTGGAGATTGCAGCAAGCAAGCCAGGATGTGCTGCTGCTGGGCAGCTGGCTAGCCTAGTAAGAGCTAATGAGCTGTTCGTGGACCAAGTGGTTTTGGTGGACCACTCTCATGCTTTCCAGATACCCAAGGGTGTAGGCTGGCTTTGGTCTCGCTCTCTGTCTCTGTTTGTCTATCTATCTGTCTGTTCCTCCCTCTTGCTCTGCTGTACACAGGGAACTACTAGGGAAGCTGCCAGTTGAGAAAGGCAGAAGCAAATTCTGAGAGCTTCCCTCTGCAGGATTGGCTACATACTCTGCAGGGTCCAGTGCAAAATGAAAGCATGAGTTTCCTTGTTTAAAAATTATTAACAATTTGAAGAGCAGAGCAATAAATAAACCAAGTTTGGGTCCTCCTAAGTATGGGGCCCTGTATGACCACACAGGTCACTCACCCATGAAGCTGGCCTTGCCAGAGTGTTAGCATACCTTCTTATAGTTGCACCAAATCTGTGCCAGGTAGGAGATGTCCTCCATCAAGCTCAACCTTTATATATAAGAATACAGTTAACTGAAAATGAACAATCACATTGTTTCAACTTCTTATATTTTAGTGATGAAAAATTCCACTCATGGGCTATAAATCCCTTCATGTTACTATTACTAACACTGATTAATATTTTCAGTTGATCATTTCCAAATTCACAAAGTCATAGTCTCTTTACTATACAAAATAATTATCTAATGCTTCCTCCATAAATGGCATTGTGCTTACATTTTCCCAGTTTGATTTGGCAAGTCTTAAGTTACAAAATAGAAAACTATGAAGTTGAGGTTTTTTTTTTTTTTTTTTTTTTTTTTTTTTTTTTTTTTTTTTTTTTTTTTTTTTTTTTTTTTTTTTTTTTTTTTTTTTTTTTTTTTTTTTTTTTTTTATAGCTATCACTTTTGAGAGATAGCTATAGTTTGAACTTAGGGCCTTTTTAAAATTCAATAAAGGTGTTTTATTTCCATTAGTTTTACTGCCTGATCTACAAATATGATTAGACACAGTTCCACCTCTAAGGGGTTCATATTTTATGGGGTATAAAGCACCCCATAAATATATTATGCCATGTGGGAAGTATGTACATGTTAAGAGGAGGAAGGGCTTCTTAATTTAGCTGCTGGTGGTAAGGGAAGACTTCCCAGAGGACTTCAAGTAAAAACTCCTGTGTACTGCCTCCATCTGTTCTCTCTCCTCAGCTTGGTAATCCACAATGCACCTTTTCCATTTCCCAAATGGATAATCCTTTTCATTTGTCAGCACTAACATCCTGAAGAATCAAAATCCTGGAAACACTTTGGAATGGTTGTTGAGGACAACAGAAAGTTGCTGATGACTTTTAAAGTGGGGATGAGAACAGATGAACATTTTAGAAACAGTTCTGGGGCTCTGTGCAGAATGGACCTACATGAATGACTGTAAGGAATTTGAGCCTACAAGGGTCTCACAGCTGTTCAAGTAGAGATACTTTGAGACCTCAGCCAAGCCACTGGCAGAGGAAGGGTGGCAAGAGAATGAATTTAAGATACATTGTGGATGTGAAAAATGAGAGAGAAAGTCAAAGATGCTTAAGGACCCATTGTCTTCTCTAAGGTAGTATATAAATGAAGCTCTATATTTCACCCAGGGGAGGAACAATGACATTCATTATTAGTAATTCCCTAGATAGCAACAAATAACTAGTAGTGATTGTACCTGTGATTTTTCTGTTCCTGATAACTAGATTCAAAACTGATTTTCATCTGTTTGTTTTACTCTCTGTTTTATTTGACCATGAGCACTTTGGTCACTAGAATTCTTCCTTTGGCCTTTGTAACTATGTTTGTTTCACATGGCATAAACAGTGGGTGCTAAATACGTGCCATTTTTCTCACTGGTTATGATCAAAAAGAGAACATCAAAGCTCTTGAAAAGGCTGTGGATTTTCTCTGTTGATTTGAACACTTGGAGTAGGAGGAGATAGAGCATCTGCAGCCCTGGTGGCACACATTCAAGTTAGCACTGGTTTTTGATTGCTTTGCTTCTAGCTAATGAGGTGTAAACTTTTACCCCTCATAACACTTTATAGCAAACACTCAAAAATTGCCCTTTTAGTTTGTTTGGGGCACTATAAAAGCAAAAATACAAGTGTTAGATGTGACAGACATGGAAGACATTGGGATTTTGGGTAAATATTGAAACACCAATGAAACTCAATTTTAATGTAGATATAGTTCCTGGCCAAACTGTGAAATGAGTCCTCTGTGCAGAGGGCCATGATTGCATTACATTTCTGTTCAGAGAGAAGTGTTAGTCCAGCTGGTCGACCACCAGTGTCCTGTGATTATTCTCAGCATGGAGCCTCTAAAGTCAGAAGGTCAACAAGTCTACTACAAAAAAACAGGACAAAGATTCCAGATTGGTTCTCTGGCATCCAATAGATGAGAATGAATTGCACATATTATAATAGACAAAAAAAAAAGATTTTCAGGATGCTTCAAACTGAGAAAAGGAGTGTAAATTGTCTTGGGGAAAGGAGGCAACAAGAAATGGGATTTACATGAATTCATAGTAAGAACTACCAGCTCTGGGTCCTCTGTGGAAGAAAGAGGAAACAACCAACATCCTCAAACCATGAATTAGAGGCTGTAACTTGAAAAGTGGCCACTAGAGGGCTCATATCATCTATTTTTCCATTGAAAAGTCAGGAACTTCCAAAAGGCTTTTTGGAGCACAAGTAAAAGGGTGGTGGGGACTGAAAAGGTATAGGGGGAGGGGGTGCAGGGCAGAGGCAACAGGATAGTGTATGTGTGGGAGGGTTGGAGGGAGGGCATGGCATGACATAGAGAGTTGTACCTTTGGATAACTTTTGGGGAAGGTGTGTGCCTGAGTGTGAAGTCACCACAGGTTAAGGTGCTGTATTTTCCTGATTGTGTGGCCTCAATACACACAGCACATATTCCAGACAGAAATTAAAGACTATTTATCTCAATATAAATTCTAGCCTGTAGAGGGGGTCCAGATTTAATAAATGTTCCTTGTGTTCCCAAGGGGCCATTCACCCCAAATGGGGTAGAAATCACAGTAAATATAGGGGTATTTCTGGGTCAGGTAAATGATATTTGAGCACAGAGAATAGGGTGTCACTGAGTTAGTGTCAGGTCACTTCAATGTCATAGAAAGGCTAAAATATAGAGCTGAGGGATGAAAACAATAATGAAAAAAAGATGATTTTTAAAAACATTTGACAGTGCATAACTCCAATTCTTTTTCATTCACTTATTTATTTCTAGAGAGAGGAGAAGGAAGGGAGAAAGAGAGGGAGAGAAACATCAATGTGTGGTTGCCTCTCAAGGGTTGCTCCAAATGTGGGACCCAGAGAATTGAACTGGTGACCCTTTGGTTTACAGCCCGTGCTCAATCCACTGACCTACACCAGCCAGGGATTTAGTTCTTTTCACAGAAAGCAAAATATTCCAAGAAAGCAGAAAATTCCTCATGATAGGGGGTGTCAGAACTCGAAAGCTCTGATGTTAGGCATTCTCTGTTGGTGATCCTTCAACTTGTGTAACAGCTTCCAGATCTGCCACTGCACCAACTACATAGCTGACAAATCTTCAATTCACATTATATTTAAGTGATTCCCCCCACTTCTTGTAGTTAAAAATACATTACATAAATTACTATCCTGCCTCATGAAATAAGCAAGTACTCTGTTGTCTGTCATTTATTTCTAAAACATTTTGGCATTTCCCATGGAAGTCATTGTCTTCTCAGTTCTGTCAGGGGACTTTTTTCAATTTTGCTTTATTATTAAGTAAAGTATCACAGAGCTCCATGGAGAAACATATAGTGGTGTCAAGGATGCAGTGCAGAGGAGGGAACTAGGGCTACAAGTTGAGTCAGAAAAGGGAACAAGAATAGGCATGGAGTAGCAAGAATATAACAGTTGTCCCCTACACTTGCCAGTCCCTTGCAGGTCTTGC
This sequence comes from Anoura caudifer, assembly GCA_004027475.1. Lineage (NCBI taxonomy): Eukaryota > Metazoa > Chordata > Mammalia > Chiroptera > Phyllostomidae > Anoura > Anoura caudifer. Next base: position 82,702 of record PVKU01001499.1, on the reverse strand, counting down.
TGCTTTGGGATCTGGCTGGAGGGCAGCCCAGAATATGGTTATTGGTCTTCCTGGTAGAAGATCATGTGATAGGCAAGCTGTAACACAGGGAGGTCAGGAGAAACCAAGGGCCCAAGCCAGGAGGAGCTTTCCTGCAGGGGATTCTAGGCAGAGCAGATTTTTCTTCCCAGCAGGTGTCACTGTGGAATTACTGAAATGGAAAGAAGAAAAGGAGCTGTGTTGTAATGAGTTGAACCCCATGTAAAAGACCTTGAACTAAAATTGCACATACGCTACACAGCAATAATTTGGTGGAATTGAAAAAAAAAAAAAAAAAAAAAAACACTGTCTTTGCTGACTCCGATGCTGTGATGCTGCAGTGACTGTTGTCTTTAAACTCTTTAGTTCACCTGGAGTTTCAAGGTTTGAGAAGCAGAACTACTATCCACACAGCCATTCAAAGGCTAGACGTCTACATTTCGACAGTGTCAGGAGCAACATAAATTTGTTGTCCTACTTGCTGACTGTTTGGATACACATTTTTGTTTGTTTTTTAATTGGGAGGTAACAATGTCATGGAAAAACTTGGGAATCTGAAAAGCTGGTTTGAGAGCCTCACTTCTCCATCTCTATGTGTATGTTACTTTATATAATTTACATAATTTAGAGCTTTGCAGATCAGTCCTATGACAGGGTAATTGAGAAGGTTAAATAAAATAATAGTCATGAAAGCACCTTGAAAAGTTAGTGAAATCTGAATCCAGATGCATCACTGAATTACTGGTTAGGTTTCATTTTGAACAGATTCTATTCATACATTATTACCCATGTGTAAATTATAACCTCTTGGACAATAACCTGCTTATCTCATGTGAGCCCCAATACCCACCAACCATCTCTGCTCAGATTCCTGCTAGGACTCAAAAGCAAAGTCATTATCTCTATGATCCAATATCATTTTCTGTTTTCTTTATTCAATTTGATGGTAATGTTCCCTTTCCCATGAACCTTGAAGAGTTGGGATCACCTCAAATTCTACTTTGTCATCATCTTCAATATCCAAACAGATCCCTGACATGGCAATGTCATCTTCAAATGTTGCTTGTCTCCTTTGTCTGCCTGATGCTGTCCCATCAATTGTTGGCAGGTGTCCTACATCAGTGGCTCCTGAATATGCTGGGGGCCTTCCTTAAACACCAAGTCCAGGGCCCACGCTAGGGTAGGATCCAGGCAGTTGATATTGGGGGTGAAAGGGTAAGATGGCATGGCTTTAACATACATTCTGGATTCTGTTGGGAATCATCACATATGTTTCTCATCTCAAGACGGTTAGTTCTATCTTTAAATCCATAATGCACTTCACTGATAGAATGCTCTTCTTAAAGCCATATTTTAAGTTTTGTCCCTTCCCTGATGCACACCTTTGTGATTTCTATTTTGTAAAGAATGGAATTAACTTCACAGTCAAGTGATGTTATCACATAGCAAAGCATCAGTCACCTGATATGTATTTACTCACAATAGATACCTCTCTGTGGTTGCCTGGATCACAACCTTGTCTCCTTCCCTAGGGACTATCCTGATAAATAGAAGGACAACTGGCACTGACCCTTGTCCGTAGCAGTCTTCTGATCAAAAGTATGCAGGTGCTATTTTCAAAGAATATGGAATGTGAAATGGAGAGACATTAAGATTTGAAGTGATGAAAACTGAGTCCCACACATGGTAACACCTACCCTTAAGAACTCTCAATGCTTATTTCACTTAGCATAATATTCTCCAGTTCTACCCATGCTGTTGCAAAGGGTAAGAGCTCCTTCTTTCTTTCTGCTGTGTAGTATTCCATTGTGTAAATGTACCATGGTTTTGTTTTTTTTTAAGCCAGGCAGTGAAAGACGAATAGCATATGATCTCACCTATAAGTGGAACCTAATGAACAACCAAAAAATGCAAGCAAAATATAAACAGAGTCGTTGAAATTAAGAACAAACTGACATTAACCAGAGGGGAGGTGAGAGGGGACAATGGGGGGACAAGGGGGTAGGGTTTTCAGGAACATGTATAGAGGACACATGGACAAAGCCAAAGGAGGATCAAGGTTGGGAAGTGGGGATGGCTTGGGTGCAGAGGAGTGGTGGGGAGAAAATGGAGACAACTGTACTTGAACAACAATAAAAAATGTGAAAAAAAAAAAAAAAGAACTCTCGATGCTGAGGGTCTCAGACAAAGCCTCATTCTGCCCATCTTGAGCCTTAGCTGCTCAGGTCTACCCCATCATAAGATAGTCATTTTTTTTTCCTTTGTGTTCAAGTCACCTAGGCAATCTTTCTTGTTATCAAATGGCAGAGCATAATCTGATAAAATATTAGAGATTCAGTCTGTGTATGATATAGTTCCAATACCTAATTCATGTTATTTCTCATAACACCCTGAGCAATTTCTTCTTTAGAACAAGTGATTCTCCTAATACATTTCAACCTTTTCTACATGGAATTTCCTCTCTTCTCTGTTATTTCAGTCTCTCAAAGCCCTGATGTCCCAGCCCCTTCCTGAAGTTCTTCAGCCTTCAATGACATCTCCTTCTCACAAGCTACTATAACCATTCACTGAATGGTTATCACATGTGGGTTTCTATTGCCATTTATTTTCTTGTACTTAGTTCATCATCTCTGCAACCCACTTGGAAGCAGAGAACACATCTTGAATTTATTTTGCAATGCTTTTCTGTTAAATGCTTAAGGCTTAAATCTTCCTCTACTACTCATATTCCTAAATTCGTATTGTTTAAGTGTTTCTCCCCTACTATACATGTCTTATAAATATTTATTAAATGAATGAAGGAAGTACATACCTGCTTACATTTATAATTAAAGGGAACCCAGGAGTGTAGTATATGTTTTTCCCAAAAAGTGCTTCCAATTATCCATTCCCTCCTCAGTTCACATGTAGAGGGAAATGCAAAATTTCCTTTCTAGAATGTCTGCTTTGTAATTGCTCCTGTCAGAATGATTAATGAATAGTGGTTTTGACCAGGAGCCTCTATGGTGACCTGGTGGTCAGCAGAGGCCACCTTGTCTCAGATATTTCTATCCTTGCATGAGGTTTTTTAAAAACACATTATGGGTATGGAAAATGACTAAGGTTGCATTATAGAAACATTTGCATACTGATTCCTAGAGCCTTTTGGTAGCTAATAGCATCCAGGTGGGTGTCCTGATTTGCTTAGCAGGTCCTCCTGACTAGGAGGTTGGATGGTCCCTCCAGGCTGGACCCAGGCCACTACCTTGGGACAAATCTCTTTGCTTCCTCATGGCTGTCTCCTGCATGGACCTGCCTTGCTGACATCTCAGGCTGAAGACTTCCCACCGGTGTTACAGGGCAAATGTTGGCCATGAAGGGAGACTTTGAGGGGCTGTAGAGGATGATGGAGAGCAGAGGTTTCCCATTTCTCTGGCATGTACTTAGGATCCAGTTACTTAAGGAGTTTTTAACCCTGACAATTACATCCTCTATGCTGCTGGTCCAAATTTCCTTGTTTGTCTTCTTCTGAGACCCCAAAGTTACTCTTGGCTATAACTGCTCAGCTCATTTGGTGGAGAGCAGCAGCTCTTCCCTGAGGAGGAAAATTATAATGTCTTGGAGCCAAGGAGGGAAGGCTTTATGTTCCTTGAGCAGAGAAGTGTGGCTTTGAACTGTGATGTTCATAGGCTGTGCTCCCTAGAAAGCCACAGGGCTGCCTTCTGTTGTTGTGTCTATTCTTCTCTTCCCGTAAGTAGTGTGCTAGCACTGATGTGCCAATATTAGTGTGCTAGTGTACATAAATCAGTATTATACATGGCCAAAGAATTTACTCAAGTGCCCCTCACAACAACCATATAAGGCAGGAACTCTTTATTGATCCCATTTTGTAGTGGCAGAAACAGAGGCACAGCCAAGTTAAGTAACTTTTCCAAAGTTGCATAGCTCCTATTTTTATAGTAAGTGTTCTTATAAGAAAAATAGGAATTATTATTAGAATAAAAAGTGTACTCTTATAAATACTCACACTAATTAACTCTTTCCCAGTAACTACATATTTTAGTAATCAGTTTACCAATATGTTAGGTGACCAATAGCCTTCTACTTGATCATTTAATAAGTATCTGTTGACATGTAGCCCTGCTATACAAGCTGGAAGAAATAATTAAAAAAAAAGAGTAAGTGTTTACAGTACAGTTTAGGAGAGAAGAACATTTTCTCTGTGCCTTGTTATTTATGTCTCTGGCTGTGGATGTACTTTCAGCTAGAGATAATTAGCAGATGCAGGTAGACACTCTTGCAGTATTGGGTTGGGTGGTATGGCATAGCACCTAAGGAGAACAGTCCTCAGTTCACCCATTTTGTCATGAACAGCTCCATTGCTCACTATCAGGGTGACCTTGGACATTCTTTACACCTCTGTATCTTAATCATCTCCTCTGTAAAGCGGCAATAATCTTAATTCCTAATTCTTTGGGGTTGCTCTATGGATTAGAAGAATTCGCACATTCTTAGAACAGTACTGCGCATATTGTAAACTGCAGCTACTTCTGCCTTCTGGCAGCTCTGTGTGGATCCACAACTGGTGCTAATTTAGGAGATCCTCCTTTCCCTCCTGTAACTCCTCTAATTCCTGCCTTCCTCCTGGCACATTTCCAACAGGATGGGCTGGATGTTCCACTGGTGGGTTCTGAAAACAATATATGTTGTTCCCCATAGACTGCATATTCCCGCCACACATGTTTATTCCGGACCTACTGTGTGTGGCAAGCACAAAGGTGTAGCAGTATATAGGGCAGGCAAATTTTTCCCCTACCCGGATTTACAGTCTAAAGGGAGTGGTATTTAGTTATTAGACAACTACTTTCACCCACCAATAAGTACTGAAATTTTAAAAATCATAAGGAAATGTTCAGCGGGCTTCACCTTATAAGCAGGGTTTAATTCAGGACGAAAAGAGGCTTCCAGAGGGAGTCATGGTGAAGCTAAGACGAAAGGAGAAGCAGGTGTTAGAAGAGTTAGTAGGAGGAGCAGATCTGAGATAAGTTTCTAAAAAGAGGGGATAGAAGTTGGGAATCCTGGACTCCGGAAAGACTGGGCAGACAAAACAGCGGCACCGCCCAGCACAGCCAGAGCACCGCCGGTGGTGCGCGGCTGCTCGGGGTGGAGGCGCACCCGCGTCGGAGGGCTCAATGAGTGTTCTGCTCTATTCCTTTTCCTTGAGCACTTTGACCCTGTAGAATCACTTGGATCCTCCCAACAGTGATATGATTTATGACCGTTTTAAACCCTAGGAAAACGCGAGATGAAATAAATTTCCCTGCTTCGCTAAATTAGTGGATGACCTGCTGGGATTTGCGCTCAAGTAGTAGTGCAGAGCCCCGGCCTCTGGGTGATCATCTACCAGCTTTACTCTTAAGAGACGCTTGACACCAATCACAGAGCTTGCGAGTGTCTCTGTATACTATGTGATGAGAGATGGGGACTTTACTGAAAGCTCTGAAGCAAAACCGATCTCCCTCTCTGGGGTGGAGGGAAACGGCAAATTGAGGAGAACCGAAATATATGCGATGATTTTTTAAAGCATCTTTTAATCACCTGAAGTGGTCTCTCTAATACAGTGATCCCTCACCTAGCAAGGGAGTTGCATTTCAGAGACACCCCGCGGCAGGTGAAAATCCGCAAAGTAGAGGTGTTATATTTATTTTATTTTTTATATATGTTTTAAGGCTTTATAAACCCTTCCCACACTCCTATAAACCGTTCCCACTCTCTTATTAACTTTTCCCATACTCTTATAAACACTTCATATGCTCTTACACACTTTCTACACTCTTAAACCTACGTAATTTTAACAACATATAAAATTCTATATGGGTACTCACCGATGAAGTATACAGTCATCCCTCGCTATATCATGGCTCACTTATTTGCGGCTTCAGTGTATTGCGGGTTTTTAAAAATACATGAAATATATTAACGTAACATACATTAACAAGGATAGTGCTATTGCACTGATCACCCCATCCTCAAGCAAAATAAAACAAAGTATCAAAAACTAAGAGAAATATTTTTTGTAGCTACCTTTTAGAGGAATTTTTTAATTCAGTGAAAAAAAAAAGTTTATTACCTTTATCTGTTTGGAGATTTTTTTCTTGTGCTATGGTCTGAGTTCTTGTTCTTCAGAATTCAAACCAGAACATTTTAGCTGTCTGGTGCCTAGTTTCATGAGAATGCTCAATTTTTTTTCTGGACATATAACTACTATATTATGAAGGTGCTACTTTTTTTGGAATTTGAGTACAAAGTGTTCATTTGAATTTCAGGGTTGAGATATTATGCTACATTGTTATCAAAGTTAGTTGATGTTTCCCCCCCAAGTCCTGGAGAAATAATATATTAAGACATGATCAAGGAATGTGATTTTTTTCAAGAAAAGAAATAGCCATTCATATGTTTGCTTTCTGTATTTTCATGCCATGGAGATGAAAGAAGAAGGAAATGTATATATTACAGGGTTTAAAGCATTTCAGTGAGAAAAGCCTTTAACCAGGTAAGACAAAATGGATTCCTAATATTGACAGATTTTTAAAATGGAATTGTGGATGCTTTGTTTAATTAAGTTGTTTTAAAAGGCAAATTTCTCTTTAGGATTTGATGTATAGTATTTACAATAATACAGGTGACATGGAATGGTAACTAATATGGTGAATGGGTGTCTGTGTGTGAAGAGAAAGGCAATAAGTACAAGAAAACTTGCAACAGGATGGACCAAAAAGCAATATATATGTTTTATATAGCATTATATTTAACTTAGAACTACCAGTAATTTCCCCTGTAAATTAGTCAATTTTTGGAAAATAATCTTTGAAGATTTTTTAAGCATACAAACATAAAGAATAGTAGAATAACCCCCCACCCTCCATGTGTCCATTCTCTGGATTCCACAGATATCACCATTCTTCCAGTCTTCTTCCATCTATTCCCAACCCCATGTTTTATTTAGAATATTTTAAAACAAAGTTCTGGTATATTATTTAAACAATAGATTCTGTCTATCTATTAGATAAAATACCCCTCTTTTAAAAATAAACCTCAATACTATTATCATAAAAATTAATAATAATTACTTAATATCATGTAATACCCCTATATTCAACTGTCCCCAATTGGCTATAAAATGTCTTTAATGCAATTGATTTGTTTGAATCAGGATCCAAGTGAGATGCATATACTGAGTGCATTTCATTATTATATCTCTTAAGTGTCTTTTAAAATAGTTTTCCCTCTCTTTCCTGCCTCCCTACTACTTCCATTTCATTTTTCTTCCTGCCTGCCATTAATTTGTTGAAGAAAGTGGTTAATTTGTCCTGAAGATTCATCATTCTGGATTTGACTGATTGAATATTCCAGTGCTATTCGGCACCTACCTGATGATAGGTCTGAGACTTAATTAAATTATGGTCATCAGCAAGAAAACCTCAGAGGTATTGTTTCTATTTTAATAAATCTCTACTAGAAAAACCACCTGGTGGCAGTGTTAGGCAAAACATTTCCTTCTTGGGTGAGTCTCCCCATTGTTACTGACCTTGCCCCTCTTCTATCTTGAGTTCTCTGCATTTTTCTGGTGCCTGTCAACCATAGCAGTGCCTGCACATGCAAAATGAATAGTGTCAGGCCAGCTGGTAGTCCCTTTTTCTGGAGTCCACTCGGCCTTTGTGGGGGTGGCCAACAAGATCTGAATAGCCTGGCTTGCCTGCCTTATCATAAGACTCACCAGCTATTCTCCTGAATAGTTAACTCAAAAGTATTAAAAAAACGTGTTGTTTGTCCTTTTTTTTTTAATTGAAGACTAAAGGTTTTCTATTTGAGTTAATAGAAGCCACAGGATATTAAGAATGCTTCAGCTAATTTGTTGGAAATTAATAATAGGCCAAGATTTTTATTTCAACCATGACCCCATTATTCAACTCTCCTTTCCTACTTTCCCTACAAAAGAGAACAACTAAATGCCTGTTTCACCTTCAGCTAGTAAGACAGTTTCAGGGAAACTGTGATCAAACAAGCAGTGATCATTTTTCATCCTGGTATTAGGTTAACTCCTGGGGAGTTCAGCTATATCTTTTCAAAATTGCTTCCTCTCTGGACACCTAGAATAGTGACAGGCACAGCCCAGTGGGTAACAGTGATGACTTGGAAATTAGCAGCAAATTACTGAGTCACACTTTACCTCAATTTTGGGAAATGAACAATGATTCATAATTGACATTATAAAGATGCAATGAGTTAATCCAACTGGTGTACATTTCACATAGTTGTGCTGTCAATTAGCAAGCAAACTCAGTTACACTGTGTCTTCTGAGTTAGAGTTTGATAAATTTCAGGACATATTTAAATTTGAATGATCATGTTAAAGATGCCTGACATTAATATTATACCATAAAGAAAACATCAACAAAATGGAAAGGGAACCAACTGTATGGGGAAACATATTTGCCAATGATACCTCAGATAAGGGTTTGATCTCCAAAATATATAAAGAATTTGCATGACTCCACACCAGGAAGACAAACAATCCAACTAAAAAATGGGCAAAGGACCTGAAAAGATACTTCTTTAAGGAGGACATACAGAGGGCCCATAAACGCATTAAATTATGCTCATCACTAGCCATTAGAGAGATGCAAGTTAAAACCACAATGAGATACCACTTCACACCAGTCAGAATGGCCATCATTAATAAATCAACAAACAACAAGGACTGGTGAGGTTGTGGAGCAAAGGGAACCCTGGTACACTGTTGGTGGGAATGCAGACTGGTGCAGCCACTGTGGAAAACAGTATGGAATTTCCTCAGAAAACTAAAAATGCATCTGCCTTTTTACCCAGCAATTCCACTGCTGGGATTATATCCAAAGAATCTTGAAACACCAATCCAAAAGAACCTATGCACCCCAATGTTCATAGCAGTATTATTTACAATAACCAAGTGCTGGAAAAAACCTTAGTGCCCATCAGTAAAGGAGTGGATCAAAAAACCGCTGCATTTGCACAATGGAATACTATGCAGCAGAAAGAAAGAAGGTGCTCCTACCCTTTGCCACAGCATAGATGGATCTGGAGAGCATTATGCTAAGTGACATAAGCCAGATGGTGAAAGACAAATGCTATGTGATCTCACCTATCAGAGGAGCCTAATCAACAAAACAAACAAATGAGCAAAATAGAAGCAGAGACTTGGAAATGAAGAACAAATGGACAGTGACCAGAGTGGTGGGGGGAGGTGGATAATAGAGGAAATAAAGGGAAGAAGCAAGGAAAGGAACATGAATAAAGAACTCATGGGCATGGAAAATGGGGCATATTGACTGGGCTAGTGGGGATGGGCGGGCTAGGGGTGAGCAATTGGGAAAAAGGTAGGGCAACTGTAAATGAGCAACAATAAATAAAAAAGAAAAAATATTACATAGAGCAGTATTTGAACTGTTGTAAAATTAGCAAATGAAAAAGTAATTCACTAATAGGTGACTAGTGTACACTCAAGCTCTAAACAGGAAATCTGTAATTTATTTTTTAGATAAAATTGGGTAAGAACTATTTTACATGGAGTATTTCCTTTCTTGTATTTTAAAATTAAACCATCATCCAAAGGAAATAGCTTTAATTATAAAGAGTTTCAGGCTGTTTCTGTGATCCTAATTTCTGTCTGTGTCTTTCTGACTGTAGTCATTGTGCATTGAAGCCACTTTGCTGATGAGCATAGCTCACTAAAGTAATTTATTTTCTTAACAGTATTGAGTATATTATTTAGATGGTTTAAACTGCTTTTAGGGAAATTACTAAAACCATGTTTAAACCCAGACCTACATCACTATAAAAAAAAAAGGAGGAAGAAGAAAACACCCTGTTCAACATTCAAAAACCATAATTATGGCTATAAAACTCATCTCCTCCTCTAAAAATTATTGGAGATTAAGCCAATATAACTTGTACAGAATCATTTAAAACATTTCCTGGAGTGAAAAAAATTAATCATATGGTTCTGTCACATTTTGAGTATAAACTAAATTATTTGCTGATAGACCTACCAATGATGAGAAGAAAACAGGAAAACTTAAGGAATTAATAATATAGTGCCATGATAACTCTGCCAACCACTCAAAAAATGAGCCAAAATATTAAAGAGATAAAATGTTTATATACATTCAGAATTTTAAAGAGGTTTTTTGACATAAATTAAAATTCATCTGTACTTAAGCAGATCATATAAGTTTTAAAAATAATTTGAGGAATAGGTATAAATTCAGATTTAAAAGTTCATAGTTACCAAATTTTAGTAAAAATGTATTCCTCAGCTGAACAGGGAAAATCCTTAAATATAACTCGGTTTGTGTGCAATGAAAAAGAAAAATTAAGAAATTTTATGGTTAGCTGAGGAAAGTGGAGGTGTGTTTTTCCATAGATTACCCTCCCCATCCCGCCATTTAGTTGCTGGATAATTCTCATTTCTATGTTGTAATTTCCAGTTTATCCTAAATATAGATGCTGGATTTGAACCATCCTAATTAAACTGTGAAATTCTTTTGTAGTGAGTGCTGATGCTTCTGAAATTAATTTCAAGTCTTACACTAGAAGTATATGTCACCTTCGTGGTTTTTCTTCACTTTGTAAATTTACCTAGAAATGATAACATGCAAGTGATATTTGAGTGGCAAACTTTTACTATTTTTTGCCCAGACTGTTTTTGAAAAAAAAATATATATATTATTATAGACTTCCTTCTGTGCTATAGACTTAAGTTGCTTCTTCCAAAACTTTCCTGCTGTAAAGTGCCTCCATTCTTTCTGCGGGAAGTTTCACTCTTTATATTATAAATGAAGAAAGTGAGATAAAATGCTATTGCCTAAGGCTACCTGGAACAAACAAGTACAGTATCCTTCTGTTATTACACAAATTTCATGGCTTGTCTTGACACACAGCTGTTAGATATAATGGGATTTTCACTAAGGGAATAGAAAGTAAGAATCAAACACAAAAAATTCAGCACAAACCAACCCACAGGATAAGGTTGAAGGCTGGGATGGTGGCTCAGGGGTTCCTGCATCTTCAAAGCCTTCCTGGGAGCTCACCCCTCAACCTCAGAGATTGCACCCAGGAGCTGCACAGAACCAATAGTTTATGTCCTGAGCCAGTGTGCAGACCCCTCCCAACTGCCCAGTACCTTGGAGAGCATCAGGTTGTAGGCTTCGGGCTGAGATTATGGGAGACCAAGAAAGTTTGCTCTAATTACATAATGTAGCAGGGAATACAAGAGGCAGTAACAGTCCCATAAGAAGAGTGTAGACCATTTTTTAACAAAACCCAAAGTCCTATATTTGTTGAAAGTGTAGTTTGAGAGTAATTTTCAAGAGACTCTGATTTACTCTTTAACTTCAATTTCCAGAATGTCATTTTACTAGAAGAACTCTTTATGATTGTTGTAAGGTATTGGTAGTGAAGACTGTCCTTTCAAATTACCTTTGAAAGGCAGAAACACATGAAATAGTCAAAGTGTTTGCTCCAGAGCTTTGAGGTCAAGGAATAAAAAGTAAACACACTGCTAGCTAGTTAGCCTCAAAAGTGTTTCTCAACCCTGGCTAGACATAGAATATCCCCTCAGGGATTTTGAAATAGACAATGCCTAGGTCCCAATCCTAAGCCAAATAAATTAGTTTTCTGGGTGGGTGCAAACACACCAATGTGTTTTTAATGATTTCCTGCTGATTATACCTGCATTCAGAGTACTGAGCAGAGCAACAGTTCCAAACCTCGATGTTGTCAACAGCCCACGGGGGCTCTATGGATCTTCAGAAATGTTGCAAAAAGTCTAAATGTTAGTTTTAATATTCTTTGTTTAAAAAAATAGTTATTTTACTAAGCTATCTTAGAGAGAAGAGCCAGAAGAAGAAATTCAATGAGAGATAAAATACATTACACAGCAGAAGGATGGTCTAAGTAAGCAGGAACATTGATCTGGTGGGTTGAGTATTTTCTGTGTGCTTCTAAGTAATAAAGGAAGAAAAAATTTAAAAGTGGGGTTTTCAAAAATAGAAGTCACAACAGGTTTCATATACAGGAATTCTTTTTTCAATAGGCCTGGTTCTATGACAGGAATATTATATTTTAACTATTGGATCACACACCATTATAATGTTGTGAAATTAACATTATGAGTATCATTTAAGAAATTGTTCATACTTGAGCTAAGCTTCTAATGTACTGTTACACTTTGAAATGGAAGAATCTATTTCCAGGTCTAGTTGCTGCTTTAAAGCAAGCACTTTCATGCAAGAGACTCATCTGTAAGGCTTGTTAATCAGATTGCTGGGATCCATTCCCAGGGTTTCTGACTTACTAATGCTTATCAGTGGGACCCAAGAATTTGCATTTCTAACAATGTCACAAATGACACTGGTCTAGGGCTCACACTTTGAGGACCACTAGTCTAAAGCATTTTGTGTGCTCATTTTACATAATATTTGCCTTGACCCATATTCTACATAAACATATCCTGAGACCAAATCTTATATGCTAATACTTTATTAGGGTATGCAGGTCTAGGAAGGTGGTGTAATAGAAAAAAGAAATAGGAAGTAGGGAAAGAGGGCAAAATAAAAAACTATGAAGTTGTGTACTATTGAGCTTCTGAGCTGGCCCTTGTGTGATAACAAGCTCAGCTTATTGCTTAAGAAGAGAAAGGCAGAAGACTGTGCCACAATCTCTCTCTCATATCTCACCACCAATTTATTACTGCTACCCCAAGGGATAGTTTCCCTACTCCTCAGTTGGGTCTCCTTTCTGTCCAGTTAGCCACTGGACAAGCCAGAGGGCAGGTGTGGCAGCTGGCAGTTTACAAAAGATCTTAGCTGTATATTTCACAGATATTCTACCATAGAAGTTCACACCATAAACCCAGGGAGTCAGAACAGATCACTTTAAGAAGCTGAGGCTAACAAGAAGAGTCTCACAAACAATGGGAAGACAGAGAAACAGTCCCCAAATGAAAGGAAAGGAGGGACCCTCAGAAAGAATGCTAAATGAAATGGAGGCAACTCAACTATAGATTTTGAGTTCAAAGCAATGGTTGTCAGGAAGCTCCATGAGCTCACAATGAGCTACCAACACTACAGAGAGAGAGAGAGAAGGGAGAGAGAGAAACATAAATGTGAGAGAAAAACCATGACTGGTTGCCTCCCACATGGACCCAGACCAGGGATCACAGGCTCATGGAGTAGGCATTGAACCTGAAACCTATGCATGTGCTCTGACTTGGAATCAAAACTGCAACCTTTGGGTCATGGGATGATGTATCAACCAAATGAGCCACAAGGACCAGGGCTCTAACTAACATTTTCGAGAGCAATAGACTAAGGTTTTCTTTTGTGTTTTCAAAAGATAATGTCAGGCAGAGGGAGAAAACAAAGCAAAACAGCCATGTGAGACTCTCCCAGTTGATGTCTTCCTAATGTAATGTGTCTGCTAAACCTGGTGGAGTGAGAGGCTCTTGGTGTGCCCTAAGGCTAAAGTTGAACATTTTGCATTCTACAACAAATAGACATTTTATGTATCTGAAATGTACTAGAGCTAGAGATTAATTCTTCAGAATCATCACCCTAAGGTCATGCCTGTGTGGTACTGAAATACTGCAATTAAATGAATATCATCAATAATAAGCTAAATTGGTGATTTGAAGTCTTGGAGACAATTAGACATTTAAGAAAATGTTTCTTTTCATCCTAAAACAAATTATCAACCAATTATATTGGTTTCATGATGACCCAGCATCATTTTTAGTATCATAGAATTTAGAGCCATTCCTAACATCTGTGTATTAGTAAACCATATTGTGGGGCCTGGTGATGTTCCGGGAACTGAGAATGAGAAAAGATGAATCCACAATCCAAAACATGTGGCAGATTTCTTAACTACCTCAGACCTTCATTTGGTTGTTGCAAGATTTAGGTGAATGTCACTTACAATCATAATGACAGCAATAAGAAGAATAGGTGATATTTATTGAATTGTTAACCATGTGCCAAGCACAGAACTACATCAATCTAAGGGCTTTCATCTTTTCCCCTCATTAACTGGGAGAAGGAACTGAAAGTAAGAAGGGCAGATTGGAGGAGTCTTCAGGGCCCCAACCTGGGTATGCTGAGGCACAGACACTGTCCTCTCCTGGACTTGGTCTGGGGAGATGGCAAGACCTGGAAGAGCTGCAGTGAGAAGGACAGACCCCAGATTTGGCAGTGACTTGCCTAAGTATTTCCTCCCCACCTTATCCCACTTTTTTATTATAAAAATACACTTTGGGTTAAATATATTTTGCTTACAAACAAGCCCATATGAACATCTCAATGCATATAAAAACCTGTGAAGCTGATTCCCATTTCAAAGGCAAGAAAACTAAGGTTTGTAGAAGCTAAGTAACTTTCCTAAAGTTACATTTATTTTGCCCAAGGCCCTGATTAGAATGAAACTATGGATTAGGGATCACACAGGATAGCCCCAAGACCAAGGCTTGCTCATAGTAGGATTTGAGTTCCATCAACCTAGTAAAAAGCTGGATTGATTAGAAACTGAACTTTCTCTGTGGGAATTTTCACTGGAATTTGGAAAGAACTGAAGCAAGTATCTACGCCCCAGACTCAGATGGAGAGGAGAATAAGAAAGAAGAGGTCATCATAACTTTAAATGGCTTCTCCAAATCGTTCACACATATCTTAGCTTTTTCATTCCTGTCTTTCTGCAGGAACCATGGCTTTTCTAAGCCTACTCCTCCTCCTCTCTCCTTTCCCCATCCCTTCCAACATTATCATTCCATAGAATTATTCACAATTACAAGCCATAGCACCTAATTTCTCTGGCTCTTAGTGGCCATGAGGATCCTCAACCCTAAGTTTTACTGATTAGCTCAATGTCTTAAGTTCAGTCCAACTTCAGTGTAACTGCAAGACCAGCCAAGTGTCTGGACCTCACTGACCTCATTCCTTTTACCTGTAAAGAAAGAGCAAATTAGGTTATCAGTAAGACCACTTCCTAACCTAAACTTCTGTGGTTCTTCAGTCACAAAAATGTTGTAAGTTATGGTGGGTAAATGAAGATTTAATATATCATTTTTGGAGGGTGGTGACCTCTAGTATAGGTGCATATCTGGAAGGAAAATTCACACCTCTGTGCTAACTTCACATTCTTATTAAACTTCTCCACCATTCACTCTATCCCCATTCCTTTCTCTTCATGGAGGAGAAGAAAATGTAAAATGCTACATTTACATTACTGATAATTAAAGTTCTATTAACTGAAGTTTCACCTATAGAACAAATATTTCTGCTGATATTAAGCTGATTACATCAATTTTAAACTTCAAATTTTAATAAGGTACCAACAAGCCCCCAAATAAACAAGCTAATCAGGCCTAGTTTCCTATTTCCTCCTTTGTATTAAATGATAAGTGAATTTAAAGCTATGTGCTATCTTATTAATATCTGCTAGATATGTATGAATTACAAATATTTATTTATACTTAAATTCATTTGGAGGCAAATATTTACAAGGCTTTTTGTTATAATCTGATTTTAATATCTCAACTGAACCTGATTTATAGCATGTGACTTCAATGCAGTTTTAGAGGCCAAGAATAATCAGCTGATTCTATCAAGAGTTTCTTGAAACTGATTTTGAAAGGGGAAAAGCTCCTTTAAGTCAAATTTCAATTGTAGGAATTGTATAGCAAATATCAGAGTTCCATGTAACCAAATCTTTAATAATTTTCATGTGCATGTTATTTGGTTTTATCCTATGCTTAACTGAGTGAGAAAATCATTAAGATATTCTGTGCCAAGGGAAAATTTTCAGCATATGAGTTGGATTCCTCACTATGTATTCTAAGGAATTTACCAAAATTTGTTTATTGAAAGATCTTTAAAAGTTGCTTTGTATGAGACATGAAAAGGTGGGGTGGGAGTAGAGGTTGGTGAAAATCAAACAGCTAAGGCATGTTGTCCATCTATCTGTTTGTGCTTAAACTGAGGTCACATGTTGTTAGATGCATCTGAGAGTATATAAATCTCTTCTTATAACTGGGTTGCAGTTATACTGTGGAGGCAACAAAACATTTTCCTTGCAATGCAGCAAGCTATATGATTAATTGGCAAACTTCAGTTACTGGAAAGTGCTTAACATGTGCCATGCAGTACAAAAATCTCAGGCATTCTTAGCGTTTTTCTCCCAGAGTTTTGTGCATGTCAATTGTGAATTCAACGCACAAGTATATATTATGTAACACAAAATTAAATAAGCATTGATATTAAAAAATGTGTATCAGGCCTTGGCCAGTATGGCTTAGTTGGTTGGAGCAACACCTTGTAATTGAAAGGTTGTGGGTTCAATTCCTGGTCAGAGCACAAATCTAGGTTTTGAGTTTGATCCCTGGTCAAGATGTGTACAATCCCTGGTCCAAGAGTACATGGGAAGCAACCAATTAGAGTTTGTCTTTCATATTGATGTCTCTCTCTCTCCCTTCCTGTGTCCTTTCCTGTCTCACTAAAAGCAATGAAAAAATGATATCAGGTGAGGAAAAAAAATAAACAAATGAAATTAGTAAGTCTATCCTTGAGTGATGATAAAAATATTCATATCAGGATTTTCACCTTTATAAAAAGTGTCTAGCTGGGTGAAATATCATGGTTAATGCTATACTTATCCAAAAGATCTCCTATCTATTCTCTACTTGTTGGTACTTTAAATCTTATAGACTACTCTCCCACTGTCTTAATCTATTTTTCCTTCATCCTGCCACTGACCACATACAAGATAAAATGGAAGCTGTGAACACCAGTAAACCTGCTGGAGGAGAGTATCCACCAACAAAGGAACCACCAACAGGTAAAACCCAAGTATAACAAAAGAGCTCATCAAACAAAAGAAAGGGCAACCCTAGAACATACAGACAAGGAGATCAAAGAGACCACACCACTGAATCCCATAGAACTCCTACATAGAATCCCATAGTAGTTCACCCTACAAAGACAGCTAGCAAAGCAGAGTATCAGGAAGCACAGAAACAAACAAAAAGAGTCACCTAAAATGGGGAGACAAAGAAAAAAACTGCAATCAAAAGGAATGGTAGACTCTCCACTAAAAGAGCTAAATGAAATGGAGGCAAACAAACTATCAGATATAGAATTCAAAAGAACGGTGATAAGGATGCTCAAGGAACTCACAGACAACTACAAGGAACTGAGTAAGAATTACAACAGTATGAAAAAGGAAATAGAAACTATAAACAAGAGCTGGGAAAAAAAAGAAGAATACAATTTTTGAAATTAAAAACAAAACACATCAGAAGGAATTACAAGCAGGCTGAATGAAGCAGAGGACTGAATTAGTGAGTTGGGAGAAAAGGTAGAAAGAAACACCCAGGTAGAGCAGCTGCAAGAAAAAAGACTAAAAAAATATGTAGATAGCTTAAGGGAACTCCAAGGCAACATGAAACATAACAAAATTCAAATCATAGGAATAGCACAAGGAGTAGAAAAGGAATAAGGGATAAGAACCCTGTTTGAAAAAATAATGGCAGAAAACTTTCCAAGCCTGGAGAAGGGGGGAAAAAAAAACATGCAAGTTCAAGAAGCACAGAGGGTCCCAATCAAGATGAACCCAAAAAACATCATAATTAAAATGCCAAGTTTTAAAGACAAAGAGAGAATCTTAAAAGCAGCAAGGGAGAAACCAAAAGTAACATACAAGGGATCTCTGATAAGGCTAGTAGCTGATTTATCAACAAACACTTGAACCCAGGAGAGAATGGCAAAAACATATTCCAAGTAATGAAAAGCAAAAGCCTGCAACCAAGACTACTCTACTAAGCATAGTTCTCAATTATAATGGAAGGCGAAATAAGGAGTTTCCCAGACAAAAGAAGGCTGAAAGAATATACCTCCACCAAACCAGGACTGAAAGATTAAGGAGCTGCTATAAGAAGAGGAAGGAAGAGACTGAAAGAGAGAGGAACACAGGCACAAAGGGGGGGGGGATGAAAAAATACCTATCAATAATAATCTTAAATGTTAATGGATTAAATGCTTCAGTCAAAAGACATGGAGTAGCCTAATGAAACAGAAAGCATGACTCCCACATATGCTGCCTACAAGACACTCACCTCAGAACAAAAGACCTACACAGACTGAAAGTGAAGGGTTGGAAATAAATATTACAAGCAAAGGACAGGAAAACAAACCTGAGGTAGAAATACTAATATCAGGCAAAATAGGCTTAAAAACCAAAGCCATAAAAAGAGACACTGAAGGACACTTCATAATACTAAAGGGAAGAATCCCTTAAGACATGAACATTGTAAACATATACCCAACACAGGAGCACCCAAATATATAAGGAATATCTTGAAGGGCTTCAAGAAAGATATTGACAGCAATGCAATTACAGTAGGGGATTTTAATATCCCACTGTCAAAAATAGACAGATCTTCCAAACAAAATATCAACAAAGATATTGTGGCATTGAACAATACCCTTGGTCAAATGGACTTAACTGATATATATATAGAGCCCTTCATCCCAAAGAAACTAAATACACATTCTTTTCAAATGCACATGGAACATTTTCAAAGATAGACCACATGATAGGACATAAGACCAACTGCAACAAATTCAAGAAAACCGAAATCATATCAAAGATTTAAAATATACCACTTCCTGACATTATCTTTTGAAAATCATATCAATACCACTGTTGGGATTATACACTAAGGGTCCTGAAGCACCAATTTGAAAGAACCTATACATACCCATTTTCATAGCCGTACAATGCACAACAGCCAAATGCTGGAAGCAACCTCAGTGCCTGTTGGGAAATGAGTCAATCAAAAAATTGTAGTACATTTACAATGGAATAGTACACAGCAGAAAGAAAGAGAGAGCTCCTACCTCTCATGACAGCATGGATGGAACTGCAGAGCATTATGCTAAGTGAAATAAGCCAGGCAGTGAAAGACAAATACCATATGATCTTACCTATATGTGGAACCTAATCAACAAAACAAACAAACAACCAAAATACAGCTAGAGACATTGAAATAAAGAACAAACTGACACTTAACCAGAGAGGAGGGGGAGGGAAATAATAGGGGAAGGTCCATCAAGGATCATGTATAAAAGACACATGGACAAAGCAAAAGTGGGGTAGGTTTGAGGGTGGGAGGTGGGGGTGGATGGGGTGAAAATGGAGACAACTACTATTGAACAACAACAAAAATAAAAAATATGAAACTAAAAAGAAAGAAGAAGAAAAGGACAACCTTGTTCCCTGATTTGGATTCAGAGTTCCATGTTTTCATTTTACACTGGGCCCTGCAAATTATGTAGCTAACAATAGCTGTTTTTATTTCTATTGCTATTAACTATTTTGTAGCACTTGTAATTGCTACCCTTTTAAAAAAACAAAATTGGGAAATTTCATAATAAAGGCAGTTTGGTAGATACATTTTTAAAAGACGTAATACAGGCATAGTGTATTAGCTTGGATTGATTTCATTACATGGATAACATAACACATTGGGCCTTTGGTGTAGATTAAGGGAAAAGGGGAAGGGTTTACAGGAACAAGTATAAAGGGCACGTGGATAAAAACTAGGGGGGTGGAAATGGGAGAGAGGTAGGGAGGGCTGGGGTGGTGGGCTGGGATGGGAGTAAAAGACAGAAAACTGTACAAGAACAACAATTAAAATAAATAAATAAAAAGAAAATATTGGGATCCCTAATATGGACTCAGAATGTATTCTAAAACATCTAAATCAGGCAACTCAATAAAATGCCAAGTCATTCTGCAGGTGTTAGGGAGAGAGTTATTATATTTTGGTTTGCTTTACATTATGTTAGGAGTTAATTTACTAATTTTTCACTTTTTGATACTTCACTGGCATCCTATAAACATAGTCTGACTAAATAAATTTCCATTTAATGAAATTTGGCATTTTGTAGAGGCAGAGACTTAGCAACCACAGCTGTGGAACAATTTTGTGAGCAGTGAATTATAGGAATGAAAATAAAACCAAAATGATGAGATACTACTAATAAATATAATTTATCAACCCAGGAGGGCTAAGACCACATTGTTGGGTCTTTGAATGAAAAGTAGCAAAACCCTAAGCAAACGATTCCAGGAGGATTCAAAGCACACATTTGTTCTGGAGGCCTTCTGTACTCTGCAGTACCTGGTGTGAGTGCAACTAGTGCCATAGTGGACAAAAGCAGGTAAAGGGTGCTGCAGCTCTGCCTGAGCCAGCCAGGCTTGAGAAAAGCTTTCTCTCCTTATTTGTAGGCTCTAATAGTTCAGCCTGACAACCTTACTATCCCCTTGCATTCTAGAATTCTATGATCCATAAGGACAACAAACAGAAATGGACTGAGAGTGTGAACTATTTTTGGTGTACAGAAGGACCTGTCTCTATCCCCTAAGATCCCCACTTTAGACTTGGAGAGGAACCACATTTAAGGAAGCCCCTCAGGGAACTATCTACCCAACATTTATGAGAAGGAATCCTGTGGTGGTTTGCCTTTATAGTGTATGTTTTTCCTTTCTTTCCTCCTTGTTGTCCTCCTTTTTTTGGGTGCACAGATAAATGTCTGTCAATTTGTCAGCACTGTTTAGGTTTCAGATTAATATCTCTTTCATGGCATTAATGCCAGTTCCTCAGAAATATGAGCTTTGGTGGCATCTATTTTTGCCATCATGGTCTTAATCACATACATTCTTGGGGAAGTTAAGTAGTTAGGTTTAACTGGACGTGAAAAGTTTGCTTCCAGGAGAATGCCAAGAACCTCCAAAGATGGCATGAGGGCCTTTTCCCACCAAATTTTATAAACCTAATCTTGCTAGTTTTCAGTAGTATTCTCAAACATGTGTATCTATTTGGAAGTTTTCAAAAAGCAATTTTAGAAATTAAAGACCAGTTCTTGTTCAGGCTACTGGAAAGGACCAAGTGAGAGACTGGCTGTCTCAGGGCCTTGACTGAGACCCTTCTAGACTGTGGACAGTGAATGCCCTTGCTAGCAGATGTTAGTGAGTTCCATCATCTGGGCCAAGTGCAGCAGCAGCTCAGGTCCTCTGGGTCAGTGATGAGGCATAATCCACTTTTAATGCCTTGTGTCAGGCATCCCTGCAGCCCTCTAACCATTCTTAATAATAAGACAAAAGTGATGTTTTAGAGTAACAGTTAATAAATAATATGACTTATTCAATCACACCTTTCACAAAAATATTACTATCTTTTGGCAGATTCATTACTGTAGAGACATCAGGATCTGATGAAACACTATCTAATTCTACCACTAGTACATTTCCAGAGTTGCTTTCTTTTAATTTAATACTCCCACTCTGAAAGCATACTGTCTATTGCAATTATTGAATGAACATTTAATCTTGTATAACTAAAGCATATTAATCTTTTCTTATGGGGAGACAATTTAAAGGTTCCGATATTGTTCTAATATGGATACATTTCATCCCAACCTAGTGAATCAAAGTTTCCTCTGTTTTCACAACTATAAGTTAAGACAAATCATGTCTCCAGGCACTTTGCTGCCATGGTTAAGTTAAACATTTTAAAACACAGTCTATTAAATAGAAAGGCTCCCAGATCTTTCTTGGGCAGAGGTGAGCCTAGATGTAGAGAATAACAAGAGACATTTTTATAGTTGTTATGATAGCTTGATTTATAATTATTATATCTGTCCCAAAGCAATAAATCTTGGAACTTTTTAAACACTATGCTGCTAAGAGAAATATTGGACTACTTTAAAGCTGCAATGATTAATTTTGTTATACTATAGCATTTCTACATTGGTAATTTCCAATTTTTAGTTATAATATTACCACTACACTAATGTAAAGTAAAAGAAAGTGTAACCAAAACACAGGTTCAACTGCCTACAGCAATGAAAGCCAAACTCAGGAGACAGGTGTTGGTGAAAAAGAAAAAAGATTTATTCAGGTTCCATGACCTGGGGGAATGGTGGACTCTAGTCTCAAAAACCACCTTGCCTTCTTGCTCAAGCCTGCAGTTCTTAAAAGGATGAGTGATGGACTTTTTTTTTCTATACAATTGTTTTGATGGCTTTTGACATGCTGGGGTCCTGTCCATTTCCCTTTCTAGTTTTTGGTGCACTGGGGCTTTATCATTCATCTTTCTTGCTGTTGGCATGCTCAATGTAAGAACCTCACCCTGTGCCATCTTGAGCAATGGGGGGGACGATCCCACTCTCCAGCTGTCTACAGTAGCAAAAGTTTATGAAGTTTTAAACTTTTAAAAACCAATATCTTTTCCCAAATTTTACTTTTATTGCTCTATTTCTTTTGCACACACAGTATCTTGTTAAAAGTATTTTATACCCTAAATATTTACAATGTACATAAATCTTAGCTGAGAATCAACTCTAGTGAAAATACATTAATACGATTTTGCTATGCTTATCTAAGAAGGTAATAATTTCCCCATGACTACTTTGCCTGGTCTCTGACTACTGACACTGATATATATTTGCTCAATAGTGCTAGCCACTGTTTTGTTAGGAAAAACCTCACACTGCATTATGCATTTTCACGGTACCTTGTACTTGGTTAAGAAATGTTGTATCCTTTTTCTTTAACCTTTGTTTCTTAGCTACCTCTATTCATGACCTAATTCTCCCTTCAGAATTGTAGTGATATAAATGGGTCATGGATGAACAAAGTTGCATTTGGGAAACAAGACAACTTCAATATGATATCTATTATATATTTATTCCTCAAGGATTATTTTGTATTTATGGAAAGTTGATAAAACAATTCTTTCAAGACTGATAATGATCTTGTAATCAATGTGAAGTATTTATGTAAAATAAATAGGAATTTATCTGTTTCTCTGTGAAAATATTCAGATGGCTGAAACAGCCATTTTAATGGTTATATTTAAATTTTTAAAAATATACTCCTTTAAAAGTATCTTTAAATAAGTATGTTACAGAGCAAAACAGAAGGTTCTTGAGACTGGCAAAACACTTCCAAAGTCTCACTTTCTCGAACCTGAGGGGTCAGTCTTCCACGGGCAATTAAGATCCCAGACGAGCCCCCAAAACTGTTACTGAGCAACAGAAAGGGTCTGTTATTGTCCGCCGCCTTATGGAAAGATGTCTCTCAAAGCCAGAGATTTGTGAAAAGGAACGGAAATGTTTATTAATGTTATACAGAGTCAAAGTAGCAACCTAATGTCTCCACTAATATATCAAAGTCCTTTAGGATACCCAGACACCCACAGTGCTTCCTATCTCCCTCTGCCCTAGGTCAGGGTACTGTACTTGCAAGGAAGAGAAGCAAACGTCTGGGATCCAGGCTCTTGACACCGTCAGCTGTGTCGTCGTCCAGGCAGGATCTCTGGTTAATCTGAAGCCATGTGCCACCTTCTCATGGCCTACTGGCAAGAGTCCTTTCCCCCTTCTTCCAGGCAGTCTCTCTTGCTCCCAGGCCACGCAGCCGAAGGGAGCACCCAAAAGCCACGTGGTCCTCTTCTACCAAAGCTGTGGGGAAGGGGTCCCCACTGTGGCAAAGCCTCGTGGCTCTCCCTCTTCACCAAAGCTGCAGGGGTCTGCACTCTGGTGAAGCCACGTGGAATCTCTCCCTCTGGCAAAGCTGCGAGAGGGTCTCCACTCAGGCAAAGCCTAGTGGCAATTCTCTGCTAAAGCCACATGGTGACTTTCCCTCATGGAACTGCGGGTCCTGCTCTCTGGTGAAACCGCATGGATCTCCCCTCATGGAGCCGCGGGTCCTGCTCTCTGGTGAAACCGCATGGATCTCTCTCGTGAAACCGATCTCCCCCCAAATGGCTGCCACGCCTGGGTTTAAATCCCCATGCCAAGCCTCCTCTGCAGCCCTATGTCCGACTCCTCCTACAATCGGTTACACCTGCCAGCATTCCTGTATGTTTCCAAGGTTATTGGGATGCCATCATGAGTCTGGGCAGGTGTGTCCCATTTTCTGGAGCCAATCTTCTCCAAGCTCCCACACAGGTGCTTTAACTTAGGGTTCCTCCCCCAGTCATGTCTTGGGGGGAGTCCTTTCCATCCCCCCCCCCTTCAGAGCATGGTCACAGCTATTTAACACATCTAAGCTACCAGCCAAAGGCTATAGATATGTTAAAGGACCATGCCATGGATTAGCAGCTCTGCATGTCCCTGCTCCATGTGTCCCTTCCCCCAACTCATACCTGTGGGGGAAGGGGTGAGGACATCTTATATGTCCCTCTAATATTTCCTGGACACCCTGAGTTCTGG
>PVKU01001499.1:0-58240 GCA_004027475.1 Anoura caudifer | reverse complement strand
TATATGCTGAGTATGCTCAGTGAAGAGTATGCAGCTTTGCTGCATTTTTTTATGAAGTTTCTTTTTAAATTACATAAAATATTTATTAGGTAAATGTTTGTACTGTAAGTAAATGCTATAATCTGGCATAAGAAACCATTCATCAGTATTTATTTCACTTTTTTTTTTTTTTGGTCATTGATGAATGAATCTGAAACTCGCAGGAAGAATATCTAAGAACTTTTAGCTGTACATAAATTCATAAGAATATATATGTAACTTTGCACATTATTTCTTTTTTTCTTTTTTGTTAACTAGGAGTTCCTTTGGTATTTGGGCTGAGGTGTTGACAGCCAAGGTGCATACACCTTGATTACATATGTAAAGGAACTTATGAGATTTGTCCAGAAAAAGCCGTCATTGTTAATATAATGAGAATGATTTGCATGACATTGATGTAACCTGGCAGCCAAAGAAAGTGTTCACTGAGCTAGTCAGTGGGGGCAGTAGAAGCCATCAAGTGAGCATGTGTACAGTATGGCTGTCACATTCAAAATGACTGAATGAGTAGAGTAACAACAAACCTGGATCAAATTTTGCCATAAGCTTGAATATTCCTCCATGGAAACTATTCACACAATTCAAAAGGCTTTTGGGGATGATGCAATGAGTATAGCACAGATAAAAGTGTGCCCAAATGCTTTAAAGATGGTTAAGATTCTGTTGAAAGTGATTCCCATTCTGGGAAGCCTGCAACAAGTAGAACACCTGAGAATGTTGAAGGGGTATGGGCTGCAATCAACAAAGATTGGCAACTGACAGTGCGAGACCTAGAAGCTGATCTGCGGGTTCCAAAAACTGCTGTGTCTGAGGTTTTGATATAGGGTCTTGGCATGAAAAGTGTCATGGCAAAACTCATTTCATGACTTCTGCTACCAGAGCAGAAGGAACATTGTGCTGCAGTTGGGAGAAATGTGTGAGGTCTCCAGATGACGACTTTGAAGAGGATTGAGGCATCATTATACTATGTACAATGTTTCTTGTATCTTATATCTTTTTCAATCAATATCTCAATTTTAATATTATATGGCTGGATACTTTCTGGTCAGACCTCCCATACATTAGGCTGTATAACAAGCTGTTAGCAATATAGGACAAATGCATTTAATTAGCTGCTCATTCAGATACCCTATTCACTATTTTTCCCTCTAAGAATGAGATCAGTGAGTGTGTGTGCATGGTGGGATAGGGAGGAGATAATATTGGTATAACTTTTTGGAGAGATTCTGAGGAAGAGAAGAGATAAAAGCTCCATTTATAAATATGTAAATAGTTGAACACTTCCAAAGGGCAAAAGTTGAATTTATCTATTCTATGGCATTTCTACTTTGATAATTCATTTATTTTAAATTTTAAAATGTTAGCCAGTGTAAATATAAAGCTGTTGTCGTATTAACATATTACAAAGCTCTAGTGCTCTGGAAGAGATTTACTTGGGAGAAGATGGGGGTAGCTACTCTCTTCTTAATTATACAAAATTCTGTAAAGGTGCAGTAGAATTGGGATAGAAATAGTCACTTGAAGTTAGGTTTGTCGTATGAAATGTAACTTCCTGCTTCATGAGACTCTTGATGAAAGTAAAGAAAATGACAAAGCAATAAATATCTAACGTAGTGTTTTCTAAAATCATCCTTTGAACATGATAGTTGAAAAGGAAATGAAATCCTCATTGTGTTTTCTGAGTCAGTCCACCTTAAAAATACAATTCACTTGCAATATCACACAACAATTAAGATAAAGAGATTGAGAGTCAAGACAAACCTGAATTCAAACCTCAGCTCTGGGTCTTAATAGTTCCATGACCCTGCAAAGGTTTTGAAATTTTCAGTCTTCCAGTATATACAATGAGAACGATAATAAAATATCTTATTTATGTGGTTAATATAAATACTAAAGAGGATAACATATGTAAACATCTTAGCAGAATATGTGACATATGATAACCATAAACTTTGAACTTACAAAAACAGGGTTAAAACGATCATTATTTATGAAAAACAAACATTTTTGCCATTTCCCATTTCTTCAAACTGGGCTGCTGATTTTTCCCTAGAGCTACATAGTTATTTCTCTCAATTTTTTGAATACATAACTTTCTGTTAAAAGTACAGAAAAATCATGCCCTGATCTTGAGGCAGAATTTATAAATTTTAAGAGGGTGAAGAAAATTATAATAATTAACTACATACCTACCCATCCAAAGAGCTATTGTGGAAAGCCTGTTCCAACTGTTTTGATCAAAACCTGCAGACCTCTGCAGGTTTCATCAGGCTCTAGGTTTTCAGGGCATGGGGAGTTGTACACAAGATTAAAGTCAGCCATGGACAGTATTTCTTCTTACACTTGTGTTTTTGGAGTCTTTTTGAGGAAAGAAAGAAATTGACCTAAACTGCTTCCCTCTGAATTAGAAATCATAAGGCTGATGGTACAAGAATACCTCCTCCTACCGACATTTTTGGCTTTGGGCATTGTTTGGAGCATTTTATGATTAAAGTCATAGCAGTATCAAAACATTGTAAAGACTGGACCCAATACTATTTCTGTTTAACTGAATTGCTGACTTGCTATGTATTTATGTGAACATCTAAGATGTAGAAAAACTTGCTTTGCCCAACAGTCCAATTTTTTTTTGTGTGTGTAGACATCAATAAATTATTTAGACCCTCCTCCTACCTCATGCTGTCCACTGCTTATTGACTTGCACTGGATTGATTAAAGGTGATGTTTTATTAATCTATATCAGGGAGCCCAAGATTGTGAAGGAGCTAGGGATTATCTATCTGTATATAGATATAAGGCAATTTGGTACATATTTGATTATGAAAGTAGTTGTATCTATTCTTTCTTCCAAAGGAAAAGTCTGTGGAGATTTTTCTGTGATGTGAGTTCAGAAGGTTTATTGATGCTTTGAGACAGCCTTTAAATTGTTACTGTTTTTAAATTTATAAACAAAAATATGTGTCTTTTCTATGTATCCAGTATTTTGTCTTTGATTTTTAAATGATGGGGAAGAGATCCTAAGTGTTTTATATCAGAATAGGAATATACTTATTTTGAAAATATATATTCAAAATATCCTATGTTTTTATTTGACATTTTTTTTCTTCTGAGGCACAGATGATTAACAGAGAAATATTTTTGGAAGAGATACCACATAAAGAATATAAAAGGTCACTGATTTCAGAGGAAGATTCTTTTCCTCTCTTTCCATCTTCCACTCTCTCTGCCTCTATCCCTCCCCTCTCTGTCTCACATACATGCATACAATAATCAACTCTTTCAAATAAATTTAGTGAATATTGGACAACTATAATTAATTTGTTGTTTTAGAATAATACCTGTCATTTATATAGCTTCTTAGTATCAGAGAAATGTTGAGGTAAAATACGTTTTTTTTTCCTGGAAATGAGGACAAAATATAAATTTTATTTAATGCCTTATATTGACAAATCAGTCTTTACTCTTCAAGCTTTGACAATATTTATTTATTATTTTTAACATTTTTATTGTTGTTCAAGTACAGTTTTCTGCCTTTTAACCCCACCTCTCCCCACCACCCCAGTCCTTCCCATCTGCTTTCCCTGTTTCCACCCCGCTTTGTTATTGTCCATTTGTCCTTTACACTTGTTCCTGTAAACCCTTCACCCTTTTCCCCCATTATCCCCTTCCCTCTCCCCTCTGGTCACTGTCAGCCTGTTCTCAATTTCAATGTCTTTAGTTATATTTTGCTTGCTTCGTTTTGTTGATTAGGTTCTTATTTATTTATTTATTTTAATTGTTGCTCTTGTACAGTTCTCTGTCTTTTGCTCCCATTCCAGCCCACTGCCCCAGCCCTCCCCACCCCCAACCATTTACACCCCCACTAGTTTTTGTCCCTGTGACCTTTACACTTGTTGCTCCAAACCCTTCCCCTTTCCCCCTGAAATTCCCTCCCCTCTCCCCTCTGGTGATTATCAACCCCTTCTCAATTTCAGTGTCTTTGGTTATATTAAGCTTGTTTGTTTGTTTGTTTTATTAGGTTCCTGTTAAAGGTGAGATCATATGGTACTTGTCCTTCACTGCCTGGCTTAGTTCACTTAGCATAATGCTCTCCAGTTCCATCCATGCTGTTGTGAAGGGTAGGAGCTCCTTCTTTCTCTCTGCTGCATAGAATTCCATTGTGTAAATGTACCAAAGTTTCTTGATCCATTCATTTACTGATGGGCACCTGGGTTGCTTCCAGCACTTGGCTATTGTAAATTGTGCTGCTATAAACATTGGGGTGCATAGATTCTTTTGGATTGGTGTTTCAGGGTTCTTAGGATATAATCCTAGCAGTGGAATTGCTGGGTCAAAAGGTAGGCAGCAACATAAAATGGAGTAAAAGTAGCCTCTTCAACAAGTGGTGTTGGGAGAACTGGACAGCTACATGCAAAAAAAAAGAAAAAAAAAAGAAAGAAACTCGAGCACCAGCTTACACCATACAAAAAAATAAACTCAAGGTGAATAAAGATTTAAATATAAGCTGTGACACCATTAAAGTCCTATAGGAGAACATAGGCAGGAAAATTTCAGACATTTCACACAGCAAAATTTTTACTGATATGTCCCCTAAAGCAAGGGACATAAAGGAAAGAATAAACAAATAGGATCTCATCAAAATAAAAAGCTTCTGCATGGCTAAAGAAAACAGTATTAAAATAAAAAGAGAACCAACTGTATGGGAAAATATATTCACTAATGATTAGGTTCTTGTTAAAGGTGAGCTCATATGGTATTTGTCTTTCACTGCCTGGCTTATTTCACTTAGCATAATGCTTTCTAGCTCCATCCATGCTGTTGCAAATGGTAGGAGCTCCTTTCTTTCTGCTGTATAGAATATGATTGTATGAATGTACCACAGTTTTTTGATCCATTCCTTTACTGATGGGCACTTAAGTTGTAGTTGCTCCAACTACAATTGCATTCATAAACAAAAAAATGAGGAGATGTTGGGAACTACCCTGCCTGATTTCAGAAGCTGTAACCTCCCATGGCTAAGGCTGAGTAAAACGACCTTGAGACCATGAGTCACTAAGGAGACAAAACTCATCCTCCTGGCAGGGGAGCAGCCTCTGCTCCCTTTACTTTAACCTGCTTGACCCCTGGAGGATGGCTGTACAGTCAATGACAGGTAAGATTCCTCAAGGGAGGAACAACCTAAGGCAGGCATGGTCACAAAGGGGCCATCAGGGAAGGACTTAGAGGACTATAGAAAAGGGGTGATGGACCTTCACCCGTCGACTTTGTTATAGTTTGAGTCTCCATTCTATCTGTAAAAAGTCTCCTAATCAGCTGCCCTCATCCTGCACCTGATTCAGGCCTGAAACAATGCTGGAGGGTGGTACAGCCCTCTGCTGGGAAGGGCTGTTCCCTGGGGTGATCAAGCCTAAGAGAGAATGCATAAAATTCTGTGAAACTTGCTTTGCTAAGAATGCCCTCAATTTAAATGATAAGGGTCACAGCATAAAATGAGTTTGTTTCCTTAAGTTTTATGGCCCTTTGAGTGTCACTCTATCTATCTGACCCTGACTCAGAATAAGCCTCTTAGTTCTTTGACTATTATCTATTGTTTGGTCATTACTGCCTGACAATGATTAATGAGCTTTACTATATGCCCTGTATTCCTAGGCAAACTAAACCCAATAAAAGCCTGTTGAGAAAGAGGCTTAAGGCCTTTCTCCTCTGAGAGATTATTGGTCAGCCTTTTGTCCCCAAGCAGAAAACATCTTGGTAGACTTATTGTCATCCTCGATGGCCGGGGGAGCTTTGCTGGATGAAGCTTCCCCACAGGTTCAATGTGGTCAGCCTTTTTAAAGTGAGAATTTAATATCCAAATATGATCTATTTGGAAGATTTTTTTCTAGCTTGGTCAAAGGTCCAAACATAAAGAAATGTGATCCTATCAACCCCCACACCCAACCTATATCTTCCACAACATAGACTATGGTTTGGTTTCTCATGTGTGCACTTGGTTAATATCCCTTAAGACTCTATGGAAACCTTCTCTCTGGGATACCTCTATTTAATATATAAAACCAAAGACACTGAAATTGAGAATAGGCTGACAGTCACCAGAGGGGAGAGGGGAGGGAATTCCAGGGGAAAAGGGGAAGGGTTTGGAGCAACAAGTATAAAAGACACATGGACAAAAACTAGCGGAGGTGGAAATGGGAGGGAGGTGGGAAGGGTTGGAGCAGTGGGCTGGGATGGGAGTAAAAGAAAGAAAACTGTACAAGAACAACAATTAAAATTAAAAAAAATAATTTTGTTAAATATTTGAGATTTTGAGGAAAATTAAACTCATCTAGTAGACATTGGAAAAAACAAAAACAACAACAAAAAAACAACATTTAACCTATTCTCTGCCTTGCCAAAGCCCCACATAGCTTAGTTGTTCCCTTATTTGTGAGCCTGAGTAGTATGCACATTTACAGATAGTAACTGTCTCACTACACTGAAGTTTCACTTTACATGCTTGTTTCCCCTAGTGAATAGAATATATGTTCTATGCCCATTTCTTCAGAATAAATGAGATACCTTTATATCTTTATGTCCTCAGGTAAAGTCTATATCTTCTCGACCTTGTACTCCCAATATTTAGGGGCTCAATGCGTTTTTAGAAAGAATTAGCTTTCAATTTTCCTGTATTGCAACTATAGCACTAAAAATATTTATATCTATATCCAAATAGAGATTGTATATTTTAATAACTGTCTTTTCTTGAGCACCCACCAAATACTTTGCTCAATCCTTTATAGGTGTTATTTTATGTCACTTAATACAAACAGCATTTCTGTAAGCTCAGCATTAATGTCCCTATTTTATTGGTTAAAAAATAAAGTTTAGAATTAGACAGATTAGAAAATTCTCAATTCCACAGATATTGCTGCTTTTCTCAGTATCTCCCAAAAGAAAAAAGAAAAAAATAAATGAGATTGTAGTAACTTATGAAAGCATAAGTTAGAGCTCCTGTCTTGAACACATCCACATATTTCTGAATACTAGACATATTACAGTCAATATTTTTCAAGAGTTTTCCAATGGAGTTGAATAAAGACTGATAAAGTAATATCTAAGGGAATTAGTGGAGGAAATATGCCAGTATTTTTTCTCTTAGTTATGTAATTGTTCTGGTACCTCATTTTCCAGAGGTCTGTTCCAAAATATAATCATACCATATATCAATTAAGGTTCAAATACAGGGTTGAATATATTTATATACATTTTATATCTCTATATATCATAAAGAAAATAAAATGTCACTAGTTTTTCAAATGGATTGGGCTTGGTAGGCAAGCAGGAAGCAACTTCTTTATTTTTTACTGCTACTTCAAATAGAATCTGATGGATTTCCCTTTGCCCACTCAGGTTAACAAATCGAGAACAGCTCATCATACCTCCTCTGTACTCTTTCCAATAGTAGCAACTACTCCTCAGACTTAAATTTTATCCAGATCAAAACTTGAACTTGCCATCCAGATAAAAGGTCCTTTCTGCCTGTAACTCAAGTTTGAACTATGCTTGAAACCTTATTGTGGTGGGAAAGTGGCTTATTTTGCTTCATTTCTTCTTGTTTGTCTAAGCTTCTGTACTTACATTGCTCCTTCCAGCTCTATCAGAGTTGGGATAAAGAAAGCATATGTGAGGTTAAGGAGCAAGTTCCTACCTGGCTTGGGATATTCCTAGTGGATTGTAGTATCCCCTGAGTGGCAGAAATAAAATGTTGATATTTTCTCTCATAGGACTCTTTTATGAGCTCTTTGTAGGCCTAATGAGGGGCATTCCTACAAATCTGTATTAGTCAAGTTCTCCAGAGAAATAGACCAATATGATATATATACATATATCATATATCATATCATATATATGAATATATACATACACACATGTGTATATATACATATATATGAAAATATTTTTCTATATCTATATATATATACACAGATATAAATATAGATGCAGATACAGATACAGATGTGGAGATTTATTATGAGCAATTGGCTCACATCATTTATGAGATTGAGCAGTACCACCATTTGCTGTCTGCAAGTTAGAGACCCAGGAAAGCCAGTGGTGTAATTTCAGTCTAGTCCAAAGACCTGAGAAACACAGGAGCAGATGATGCAAGTCCAGTCCCAGTCCAAGAGCAGGGAAAGACCAATGTCCCAAACAGTGAATAAATTTTACCTTCTTCAGCGTTTTGTCCTAGTCATATCCTCAAGGGATTGAAGGATGCCTACCCTCATTGGACAAAGCAAGTTTAATAATTGAAATGATAATCTCCTTCAGAAATACCCTCATAGGCAAATATGGGAATAATGTTGAATCTAGGCACCTGGTGAACCAGTCAAGTTGATGTGTAAAATTAACTATCACAGCATTGTGTACCAACTTGGCTACTATGTTTTCTTTCTCACCTCTTCATTATACCTCAGCTTGCTCTCTGGCTTATAACTTCTTTCTGCTTAGAAGCCACACCTGGCAGGCTTTGGAGATCCATCAGGGCTCCATTATCTCTTGAAAATTAGCAGTTCAACTACGTTCCACTGCAGCATTTGTTCATGAATTTGTGGCTTTCAGATCTTCCCAGGGGCGTGGTCTCTGTGTCCCTCAAACTCCAGGGACATGGGTCAATTTTCCCCAAAGATTCTCAGAATTCTCCAGGCCACAAAGCCCCTTCACTTTATTTGGGGTGAGGATAAACATGCCTCCATGCCCTCCATTAAGGTGGAAAAACACTCCTCTTCTGTATAGACACAAGCCAGCCTATATCTCTTCATGTGAACCCCCTCTCTCTCCATACTTTCATTTCTACAGTCAGCTTCTAGGCTTCTTTATAGGCTGGTGAATGTTGATTGGTAGAGGCCACAGAAATGGGATTTGGCAATCTCTTAGTTTAGCAAGACATAGGTGGTATTACGGAGTAAATGTTTGCCTCTCTCAAATTTATATGTTGAAACCTAATCCCCAATGTGATGGCATTTTAAGGTGAGGTCTTTGCAAAACTATAAGTTCATGAGGGTGGAACCCCCATGAATGGGATTAGTACACTTATAAGAATAAACCAGAGAGCTCGCTCACTCTTGTTCTGCCTTATGAAGATACAAGTAGAAGTCATCAATCTGCAACTTTGAAGAGGGTTCTCATCAGAACCTGACCATGCTGACATCATGATCTCAAATTTCCTGACTTCAGAACTGTGAGAAATAAGTATATATGTCATTTGTAAGCCCCCTAGTTTATGGCACTTTGTTGTAACAGTCCAAGCTGATAAGACAGATGGTATGGGAACACTGCTCCCTTTAGTTACCCAGACACCTGGATGAGGAAGCCAGACTACCTCTACTTACCCTATATCATTCATTAGTTGATTCTTAAAAAAAAAAAATTTATTGTTCAATTCCAGTTGTCCCCATTTTCCTCTCATTGTTCTCCCCTGACCTGCCCATCCCCCCTCCCACATTCAATCCTCTCCTGTCCTCTCCCCCATTATGTGCCCTGACCAGAGATCAAACCTGCAACCTTGGTGTATCAGGATAATGCTCTAATCAATTGAGCTACCCAGCCAAGGCTGAATTATTCTGTTTTTGAAGCAACTTTATTATGTCAAAATAAGTATCAAAGCACAAAACCTTTAACAAAATAATTTTAAAAAATTAAAGAATTTATTAGTAATGAAAGAAGTGGTTAAGTTAAATTGCATATTGAATTTTATTTTATTTTTGCATAAAACTCCCCCAAAACTCAAGCTGTATCTATAGTCTTAATGTGCAAAGGCAAAAGTGCCCTATATTTCCTTAACCAGCTGCCTCACAAGATCTCCTGCTCTCCCTTGGCAGGATACTGGGGCCCAGATCTCAGTGGTAATTGACATCACACCTCCTGTTTGGGGTGTCAGCATATATGCTGACTTGCCTCACAAAAGTCTTGCTGGTATCCACCAAATGCCTCATTTATATAAACTTTATCCTAAACAAGCAAGTATACTCCAAAATGCTTTTAAGTTGTCATATGAGAGAACTTAGTACTCCATGGGCTTAAGTATTCAATGTAGTTAACTCCAAGCATCTGAAGCTGAAGCATTATTTTTGGAAAGGACTGTGCAACAAGCTGGTTGCTGGCAAGTCTGATTGGTTGAGCTCCCTTGGAGGCCCCCGTCTGACCTTCCAGTGTTCCTTATGTCCCTACTCCCTTTAAAGCCAATCTCTTTTAACCAGGCATGGAGCTTCCAGGAGCACTAAGTAGAAAGGCAAGTAACTTCCATCTTGTAATATTTTAACTATATTTATATATAAAATAATAATTCAAGTGCTCAATTCCTCATCTTCTCTATTGTTTGTCTTTCTTACTAATGTGTGAGCTCCATAAACATGGGGATTTTTGTCAGTTCAGTGTTGGATCTGACCTGCTGGAAAAGTGCCTGGCAGAAAGGAGACAATCTTAATTCATTTGTTGAAAGACTTAAGATCACACTTACCCATAGGAAGATCCTGATAAAGTGGGGAATAAGGCACATAGTATAATGGTTAATATTATGGGCCTTAGGAAATGTTAGACCTAGGTTTGAATATTAATCTTTTCCCATAGTATTTATATATACTCAGGAATTTAGCCTCTAAACTTGTTTCTCTTCATAAAAGGCAGATAATAGTAGCAACTTTCTCACTTTTAGAAAGATTATAAGAGATAATGTCTATAAAACATCCAACATAGTTCCTGACATATAACACATGCTCAGTAATCTGTAGGTATTATTACTATAACTACCAAGAAGGGGGAGAAAAAGGAAGAACATCACACTTTAGGGCTGAGAGAGGGAGATTCTGTGCTAAGCCATAATTCATAGGGAAACACTGTACTAGAGCAGGGGAAGCAAGAGTGATCCGGAAACTTCCTACCATATCACAGGTGCCTTTCTAAATTGGGATTTAATAAAGGACTGAGATGTGTGGCTTCCATACATATATTTAAAAATACTCATATGTATGCATATTAGTAAAATGAATATTTTCAACATATATGTAAATATGTGTGAAAAGTGAATTAAAACAATCTACATTCCAAGACATTAACAAAAATTTAAGAAATGCCTTTAGGTCAAAGGGAAAGGAGAGAGTGGTGGAATGGGGATAATACAGAATGACACAAAATGCTCAAGAGGAACCTCAGTGCACTAAATTCTTGGCATGTCTTGAAATTTCAGAATATCTATCTTCATTTGCATACTACCAAAGGAGTTGAGTATGATAACTCCTACTTACATTAACTGTTTATTGGCCTTGTGACTAATGACTATATCTGCAACAGCACTCACTAACTAAATTTAAAGTAGAAAAACACACATAGTGTTGGTTGCTACAACAGAATTATATGAAGATGTCTGATTCTTCCAGACATGTAGTGATCTGTGGGAAAGAAGTGCTGACTGTATTCTGAAACTTCAAAGATGTAAGCCACTGGATCATTCTTTTTTTTTCTAAATATGTTAAGACAAATTGTCTTAAGGAAGCAATCTGGTGAGGTGATTTGTTATCTTATTTCATCTAGTGTTTCAGATTCCTTTCAGGATAAATAGAAAAATACCTTTGGTGTTTATACTACAAAATCTTTGTGAATATTGAATAAGATGATAGGTACAGAAATATACGGGCAGAAAAGTTGGATGTGCTGTAGAATAATTTGTGTTCTTCCTCTTACTGCTGTGTTTCTTGACCTTCTTGTTTTTTTCTTCTTGTCCTCTTTCTCCTTTCTCCCTTTTCCCTCTCACCTTCTTTTGTAGGAACGCTTCTCCCTTAGGAAGCAGAAATTGGTAAATGTCTTCTCAATGGATTGACTTTGCAATTTCCACTCTCAAAAATGAACATGAGATAAGGAACCCTAGAAATCTTCTCATCACATTGTTACCTACCTGGAGAAACTGTTTCAAACCTTCAACGAATGTTATATATATATAAAATATATTTTAAGAAAGTTGTGCTTTGTTTTGAATGAAAATAAAAAGACGGAGTAAAGAGTTAGTGCCACCCTGAATAGAACTTCTCCAAAGCCACCAAATCCTACAGAAAATGGTGTGGAAACTACAACTTCTCCAATCTAATTTTGCACAAGAGGACACAGAAGACCTGAGAGACAAAATTACTTGAGGCTTAAGAAAGGATGCTTTGTGAGAAAGCCCACTTTGATGACTGGAATGACCATGCAAATCCAATGTCTAATGAATGCCTTGGTTAAAGGAAAAGCATCCCATATATGGTGGAAAGGAGAACATCATTTCATGTGAAATACCATGACGTTGTGAAATCTCCACTCTAGCTCTCTTTGCCAAAAGCATGTTGATCTCTCTGACTCTCAGTTTGTTTCTCATTTTCAAAACAAGGGGTTGATGAAATGAGCTATAAGATCCTATAATTTAAGAATTTCAGCTCTGTTATCCTCCTCCTTTTTCTTTTTAAATAAAGATGGGCTTAAAAATGCAAAAGGTGATATAGGAAAAGGCACTTCAAATTGTTACAGTGGGTTTAGTCACAAATATTTTTTGGGTGGCTATTATGTGCCAGCCCCTATTTTAGGTTTTTGGGATAAATCAGTGAACAAAGTAGGAAAAAAAGCACTGGCCTTATGGAGTTGACATTCGTACAAAGGGTAGGTTGTGTGTGTGTGTATGGGGTGTGTGATTAATTTATGCTGAGGTTCTTTGTGTGAATCGGTTGCATTGGCTCCTTTTATAAAAATACTGGTGACTTTTTTTGAAGTGTCTTCTGTGTTGGGGGCTTTTCAAATTTTACTTCCAACCTACAACAACCCTATAAAGTGTCATTATTCCACTTTACAGATAAGAACACTAAAGCTCAGGGCATTTGCATAAGCTGCTGAACAAACAAGAAAAACAAACAAAAACAGACACAGACAACAGTGTGGTGTGGGGGGTAGTAAAGGGTAAAGGGGGTTAAATATATGGTGATTGAGGATTTACTTTGATTGATGGGCACACAATACAATGTACAGATGATAGATATATCATAGAAATGTACACTTAAAACATATATAATCTTATTAACCAATGTCTTCCCAATAAATTAATTTTAAAAAAGGGGAAAAAAAAAGACATGAAGAAGCTGATGTTTGCTCCAAATCCTCTGACAGTTTCTCTGTTTCCTCATTCTATGCTCTCAATAATGTAAACTGTTGGCTGGCAGCAAGGCCAGAGACATATTTCCACAGAACAAATGGACCATTGTAAAGAGTTGCATTTAAAGAAAACACATTGAGTAGTTTAAGCTAATTCAACACATAGTATCTAGGAACTCTAGACAGTACATTGTGACACATACATTCCTTTGCCTTTGGAGCTGGGATAAATTAATAATATTCCTGGAGGTAAAGGAGCCTGAAGACATGGCATCCCTTGGTCCTCCCCATATGACAGACTCCACCAGAATCAAACACTAAGTAGACCTACAGCAGTTATAATGGGAGCGTGATATTTGGTGTCTAATTGCCCAACTCTCCTGTCTCCTTGTCCCAGAGTTGAGCATGTCTATTTGCTTTTGTAGTCCTGTGTGTTTATTGATAAGTCCCTGTCATCTCTGAATCATCCTCACAAGCAATTGAACCCTCTGTCTTCCAGACCCTCCTGCCCACCTCTCCACAACCTCTGGACACCCTTCACCTGGGCTGTCAGAATAATGAAGGCTTGATTTCAATACTGTCCCTCATTTCTCTATTCACTGCTCTACAGGTTAATGTAGATTCCAAACTTCAATGAGCAGCTGTTAAACATGTCATTAACACTACTTGGGCTGCAAATGAGACTCTGCTACTGGGATTACTCTGTGAGCTATGGTTTTGTGATGAGCTTTGTCAATCACAGCTGACCTGCTGTGTACCGAATGGAACTCAGATTATCTTCTTTCTTCCTCTGACTCTTGTCATTTTTTTCACAAAGAATTACTATTCTACTCCCTGAAAGATTGATTACTTGCACAAATAAGAGAGTCTGAAACATTAATACAGAATTCACAGGCTTTTCTTTATCTCAAACCTGCAACTCCCTCCACATTTCCTCCTGGTAATTATATTAGGATTGTGTACAGTAGGAATTGCCATCTGATTACTATGAAACTAGTTTTGTCATGACAAAAATGAGCTTAAGTCTCATTTTTTGGAAAATGATCAGTACAGTGTGCTGGATGAGAGAGAAGGAGATTAAATCCAACTTGCTTTCATCCATGAATGCTTTCATCTCTTTTTCAAACACAGGAAATGATTACCACTGCTATAAGCTGCAGTTCGTATGAGTGAAAATGGATAAGGAAATATTGAAAATTCTGTAACCAACAGTAGGACATAATATAGATCCCTGGCACCCACTGAGTGACATGTACTTTATTTTTCCATACTGCCAATGTCAAGAGTTTTATATTTTAAAGGGAGTCTTACCTTGAGGAATGACATTACAGACTGAGGAATAAACAAATTGAGTTTGTCTTTTATTTGATCCATTTTTTATTTGATCCAAATTGAGTTAACTTTATTTCATAGAAAATTAGATAGAAGATAGTATTTACAAAATGCACTAACTGTAAGTTATAGTGCAACATCGGTTCATGTTTATAATTTACAAAAGAGAGAAGGCAGAACACTCATTTCATTATATTATATTTTCCAACATGTCATTGAAGAGACAGAATGTTTTTTAAGAGCAGTGACCACAACCTATTTGTCTATACCCCTGATGTCTAGTATGCTGTAGCTACTTGATAGGCAATTATTTAGTGAATAAATGAATGAACAAACAAGCAAGTTACCAAGTGTCATTTTCACATTAAATAAATAAACGTGGTCTATAGTGATCTATGCAGAGGAACATCAACTGTGCCCTTTCTATTTTGCACACACACACACATACATTGGCAATGCTTACATGCCAGTTTACTTCTCAAATCAGTCTCTATGATAGTTCCTACTTTTAGTGAGAGTAGATGCTGAGACTCTGCTGTACCAGTTATCCATTGCCACTATAATGTTGTGTAACAAAACCACAAAACCTTCAGTAGCACACAACAAAATGCATTAAGGGCTTATATGTGTGGGGTCAGCTAGAGGTTAGCAGAGTAGTTCTCTTCATTTTGTCTGGGCTTGATCATATGTCTGAGAGTTGGCTTTTGCATGATCCAGGATGGCCTCCACTTGGATAGGTAAGGCAACTTGGCTCTGTTCCTTTGTCTCTGATTCTCCAGCAGGCTAGTCTTAGTGTGTTCCCTGTTGATGGTAGAGTTACACAAAGGCTCCTAAGGCCTTGACTTGCAACTGACACTTTCACTCTATTTAAATGGCACTTTCACTCTGTTTAATTAAACAGACAGTTTAGAAGAATATACTCTGCCTTTACGTGAAAAACTAAAGTCACATGGGCATGGTTAATGGGAGGGGTGAAGAATTTGGCCATTTTTATAAATTGTACATTTGCTATTAAACAAATGCCTTAGAAATAAAGGAATATCAGCTGTATTGCATTGAGTGTACTTGTGGTTCAGCTAATTTCTTTATGACTTCTAATTACATATGCATAGAATGGAACTGTTATGGCTAAATGAGGTAAAATAAAGAAATGTGCGTTTTCCTCATATTTGGATGCAAGGCACATGCTCAATTCCAGGCCATTTTAAAACACAAGCATTTTCTCAGCTTGCCGGCATTTTTTCTGCCATGTTGGTCTAAAAGAGCAACATAGATAGTGACAAACTGCTAACAGAAACAGTGTAGAAGGTGAAAGGGTGTGAGGTTGAGGACAGTGTGGGCAAAAGGAGCAGTACAGGAACTCCCGCTCCAAAGCTAGAGGCTTTACTAACTCCCAGTTCTACCAGAGGTAGCAGAAGAGAGGAAAAGAGGAAAGAGCTTTCAACAGATTGATATGGTGATCACTAAACAAAGGCCAGGGCCCAAAGTTATTTGTATCTTACACATTTTGATTCACTTACACATTGTGAACTCCAAATAGTTCTCAGTATTCAATTTTTTTCTCCATTGATTTTAACTAAGCTCACAGTAAACTAGCCACCCTGATGAATAGGGAGAATATTTTTTATCAAAAAGCTTATCTAGCTTCAGAAGCAGGGATTCTTGGGCTTGTCTACATCTTATTTAAAATGGTTTTGCTTTCATCCTGTGGTATTAATGTGAACTAAAGATACATTCAGCAGCTCCACCATAAATATTTTCCACTCTGTAACTGTGAAAATTACCATATTATTCCTGATTTGGACATGTTATATGGAATCTGGGATCAGTGATAAGTGCTGTATTTGCAGTAGCTTCTGTGCAGGAAGTGGTACCTGGTGCTGTTTGTGATGGGACATGCTTGCACACTTCCATTTAGATGTCTAATCACATGGTTCCCTTCTTGCTTTCCATCATTTCCTCTTTATTTTTAAGATTCCAGCTTTTCTGTCTATGACTAAGGCAAGGAACATATATTTATTTTGTGTTTGGATGTGAACTTAATCTATTGATTGTGTTACTTGTTAAGAAATCACTGCTCTGTCTTTATAGTGAGGACTCCCCAGTGAAAATCAGAGTTCAAATTCCTCTACTTATTCATGCCAAAGGTAGCTTCCAAAGGTGGGCTGGGCTTATAGTTAGAGCAATGCTGATCCATAAAACAGAATTCCAGGAGTACATGGTCACTTTTTTACATAGTTTGTCTAGTTAAAAAGTGTAAATTGTGCAGGTTTTTAGTAGCAGTAACAGTGGGAAATGACAAATGTGGGTCCAATCAAAATTAGAATGAGAGGGCAGGGCTTTTGAGTGTAACACCAGCAAAGGGCTCTGTGACTAGGTTCCTAACACTCTGAGTAATCTTACTGAGTCATCTCATTCAGGAAAAGAGAAAGGGGCAGGGAGTAGAGCTCATGGAAGGAGAAAAACAACTGACCAAAACCTTTTTCCAAATTTTACAACTAATACGTTTATATTTTTAAATGGAAAAATTACATTTTATTATTTCTCTACTGCCACATACCAAATTACTCCACCATTTACTGGCTTAAACAATAACATGCATTATGTGACTGTTTCTGTGGGTCAGGAATCTGCATATGGCTGAGCTGAACATGTCTGACTCAAGTTCTTTCAGGTGGCCATCAGGCTGACAGCTGGGACTGTGGTCTTATCTGAAGGCTCTCCTGAGGATGAGGAGGGACAGGAGGGCAGATTTGTTCTGCAGCTCACTTGAGGGAGCTTGGTCCTTCACAAGAGCCTCTAACATGGCTGCTTTACTGTATGGCAACCAGCTTCCCCAGGACAAAAATTTCAAGT
Organism: Anoura caudifer; assembly: GCA_004027475.1. Taxonomy (NCBI): domain Eukaryota; kingdom Metazoa; phylum Chordata; class Mammalia; order Chiroptera; family Phyllostomidae; genus Anoura; species Anoura caudifer. Next base: position 40,864 of record PVKU01001499.1, on the reverse strand, counting down.
AAGAATAAGAGTAAGCTCTAAATGGAAGCAACAGTCAGTAAACCAGTCTCAAGAATGACATTACAACATATCTGCTATATTCTGTTTGTTAGAAGCAAGTTAGCAAGTTTCGTTCACCTTTAAAGGGAGCAGATTATACAAGGGCCTGACTGCTGAGTGGTGGGACTCATTAGAACCATGTCAGTAAGGTGCCTGCCATGGACAGAAAAGCATAGAGGGGAACATTGAAACAATTGTCTCTAATCTTATCCCCAGACTTGGTTATTACTTAATTTTAGATGTATACACATAAAGACATTTTCTAATACCTTGACATACATTTATATTGTTTTTCCCCTTACAGAATTGGCTCATGCTGCATGTAACTTTCTGAAACACTTTGTTTAATAACAGGGTATTTTGTAAAAGGAAGGGCTTTTTATTATTCAACTAATGCCTATTTATTTTGGAAAGAGAAACAAAACAAAAAATCCAAAAAGGATCTATAAACATACAACTCTGCCATAACTACTGTTGGCCCTTTTATAATAGTTTCATTTTTTTCACATTTATATATGTGAAAATAAGCAAACTCAAATATAAACATTACCTACTATCATTTGGTAACCTAAGTCCTTATGTTGCATTATATTTGCCATGTGAGTACATCCAGTCTCTACACTTAACAATTTATATTTATAGTTGATATCAAAATAGTTACACATTGAAGAACTTAATTAAACTGATATTTTACATTTTCTTGGTATTGTATTTTAAGGTCTACTGTTAAATATGTGTGTTTATTAAAGTTAATGGAATTTAAAAATACAAATTTATTATTGTTTGGAAAGAGAATAGCAATATTTCAACCAAAATAATCAGATGATCTTTCATCATGCTCAAATAAAAAACATTAAAATGACAAATTAGAAGTAAAATACAAATCTGAGTTCTCTTATTAAATGCAGAATTATTATGTTTGTTTCTGCAACACAATATCATGTCACATTCACATTCCATTAATTTTGTTAAATAATAATTTTTTGATTTAAGTTTTATAGAGGCATAAGAGATTGTGAGCATAAAGAGTTTAGAGGTACTTAAATATTTGTATTACTTGAATGATTTTGTGTTACAAAAATTTAATAATTGTTGTCTGTCTATGAGAATTTTTCTCTTTAAGGAGGAAGGGAATTCATTACCAATATGCCTATATTACTGTTATTTGTAGGCCCATATTTTGGACAGTTTCTGTTGCTGCATACAAGCTCTCTCTCTCTCTCCATTACTATTGCCAATAAGATTTTAATCCACAGTTATTTTCTTCATTCTTTTCATCTTGAAAAAATCTCCTTGTTAAGGTTGCAATTGGATAACAATAAAATTTCCTCCCCCATCCCTAGCAAATTGATATTATATATAATATATATGATTATATATTACTAAATATATATATATTTAGTAACAGAAAATAAGCATATAAGAGGGGGACACAAAAAAGGAATCTATTTATAAAAAATGGGTATTTATTCTTACATGTTTAAACTTCAGTCACTTTCAAAGTATTCTTAATTTGATGCAATACACTTATTGAGACGTTTTTCCACTAATCAAAACTGTATTAGAACTTGTCTATTTTGATGCCTTTTAATACTTCTGCCATTTTTTGTTTCACCCCTTCCACATGGGAAGAACATTTTCTTTGAGGACTTTTTTCATTCGAGGATACAAACAAACAAAAAAGTCACTCAGGGTGATAAGTGAATAGGGAAGGTGGGACATGGGGGGTTATGCTATTTTTGGTCAAAAACTGCTGATCACTGAGCGCGGTGCACTTATAAATTACCCATTATGAAACAGGCAAATGTGTTGAAAGAGTCTAAAACAAATTCACTGAAGATAAAGGCAGTCTCTCACAACAACACTATCTGGTACACCAATACAGATGGATTCGTAGAACACTTCCTAGTTGGGAAAATGTGTACTATAAGGGGCCCGCTCTCCAGAAGATAATTCCAATGTTTTTTTTTTTTTTTTAGGTCCCCCTCATACTTGACACCACTTTTCTAGACAAAGTTCCTGCTGTAATGAAACATGCAATCTAAAATGGGAGATGCACTCTGCCTCTGCATGTGTGTGCATTTTAGATAGCATTAGTGAAATATATTAAAATGGTAAATAGCAATAAGTTCTATGAAGAAAAATAAAACAATCGGTACTCATAGCTAATTCAATGAACTTTGGCTTTTCATCAGAAGAGCCAGAAGCCTATCAGCAATAGGTGAGTCCTCTCTCTTGAGTATGGAGCCAGGGAGAATTATGCTCAGTCTTTCATTAGTTCAAACCTGGCTGACCATCAGAACCACCTGGAGAGCTTTATTATAAAAATATGATGCTTGGATCCTACCCCCAGAGGTTCTGTTGCAATTAGTCTGGGTTCTCTGATCTGAGTATTTTTTTAACAGCTCCCCTCCCAATTCCAAGAAGCCAATCTTGGAATATAAAATACAGAGCTCTCCAGAGGATGACACATATAAATTGGTTTTAGCATACATTGGATGGTGCTAAGCTCCTCTTTAAAGCTCTTCACTGGCTTGTAAAGCTCTTCACAAGGCTACAGTGGTGTTTATCAAACCTGCCTGATAGCAGGAATCACCTGTGGTCTTTGTTAAATAGGCAAATCTATTGAGTCAGAAATCTCTGGGAATAGGACTAGAAGTCCAGCTCAGCCCTCTCCAGTAAACAGTGCACTCTTATAATTTCCTGGGAAGAAACTTTTGCCAAAAACATTTAGAGAGTCCAGTGTTAATTAACATTTCCCAAGTAGCAAAGGGATTTTTTGATAAAGAATAAAGAGAATTCCTGTAGGTATTCTGGAAGAAAAATTGGCTCATTCACAGGCAGAAGGGTTTGCAAACTGATGATGAGTTTGTTTATAGTGCTATGCAAATTTTTGTGCATATCTCTTCTTATCCTTAGAAAGCTTTCCCTCATCTTTGTTCCATGTTTTTGTTACTATCTTTTAACGATCTAAGAAACCTCATTGATGATGATGGTTAGATGATTTAAAAAAAAATGGCACTTCATTTGATTTTCTCATTGTCCAAGTAGTTTGGAAGACTAGGGACAATCTCTATTTGTTGGAGAATCTGGGACAAAAAAAAAATGGGGAATGCAGGAGGATTTTACCAAGCAGCACAACTGATCAGCAGCTGAGCAGTGTCTAGATTTCTGTGTGTTCTTACTCCTGTGTTTCCCACCTTGGCAAACAAGGACTTTCACTTATAAATTATCCTTACCATCTACCTGACATTTCTTGGCTTAAAGCTCATGAAATAATTTTCCATTTGCAACTTCAAATCTACTTTTAAGTTTAGAGAGTAATGGGGTTCTTTTTAGTAATGAATTACTTTAGGTATTTTTACTTTATCCCACTTAATTAGAATTCAGGAGATAATTTTAAAAACTGTGGATTATAAAACAACATAAACATGTTTTTGTAGATTAGTATGTAATGTAGTTTTGAATGGTCATAGGATTTGCTGCAGGAAGTGGTCCAAACAGTTCACTTGGAGGCAGCAGGAAAGATCATTTCTGCTATAGGACTGTAGGACAGGAAAAGGAATAGTTTGATAATATCAGGAGAAAACCATAACTCTCAGGAGATAAACTTTTTTTTCACTGATTCTCTGTTATCACTTTATAATTGAGTTTGAGCACAGTAGTAGTGACAGAGAAGTAAAATCAGAGCCTCCTAAAATGGGCTATTTTACGTGACTTTTTTTATCCATTTGGGGCCACAGGTCTAGACTTTTCACAGATAGTTAGGATTTAACCTTTCTAGGTATCATAAATGCAATAAATAGCTCTTAGCCGGGGCCTTTCTCTGCTTAGAACACTTGCCTCTGGCTGTGCACTCAGCTCTCTCACCTTCATCTCTTAGGTCTAGGCTTACTAGTCACTTCCTCAGAGAGGTCTGTCACTGCTCTGAACTGTTATCCCTGTTTTTACTTCATTTCATTCAGTACAATATGTGGCTCAGTAATCATTGTCTCTCCTAGTAGAATTTAAGTTTGTGAGAATAGGGATCATATAGCTTTTCCCAGTACTGTATTTTCAGTGGCTAGAGCAACACTAATTATTGCTGAGGGAATAAAGAATTAGAAGAAAGAATAAATGCTATTTCCTCCACGCAGAATGCCCTTTTTCCATTCTTTCTCTCTGAGACACTAAAACAACAACAACAACAACAACAACAAACCCTTACTGACCTTTAAAGACCTTGTGCAAATATCATTTCCTTTCTGTGAAAAGTTTTTGCACTTTTTCTCTATCAATAGAAAAAATATCATTTATGTTTTTGCTCCTTAAGCCCTGTATATGTCTCCATTATTAGAGTAGATGCTATAAAACTTATTAATTATATTTTTCTATACCCCTACAAATCCACACTATGGTGCCCTTCATGGAAGAATTACGTCTTGTTAAGTTTTAGGTCCTTTTCACATAGTGGGTGGTGGATAAATGTACCTCAACGTTGTGAATGGAAGAACTGGTGAAGAAAAGATTGTGGGGAGAAGACTGAAGTTAGAGTAGATGCAAAATAGCTAAACATTCAACTCTACCAAGGTGGGGGACTTCTGGAAGCATACTATTTTGGAAGAATATACTTTTAGATTTTTCTAAGTGATTTTCTGATTCTTCATAGGTTTACTTCAAAAGGAACTAATGCAGGTTGTCAACATGCTTCTCACAGCCATTTGATTTGGAACCAGTATTTTCTATCTGAGCCCTGATTTCTCATATGTAAATTGCCTCATATGTTAATGCCTACTTAAGTCAGGCTATATTGTGGTATCTTAGTGGTGAAGTTGGGAGTTGCTGTTTCTGGCCAATGATTAACAGCCATGTACTATTGGTGATTAGTGTGCAATAACTTTGTGTGAACCTGACAATGAAGGTTGATTGCATTTTGTCTCATAGCAATTGAAGCAGTAACATTAGCAGGTTTCTCCCAAGGAACAATATAAACTTCCCTTGGCTGGTGAAAAAGAGCAGGGTGAACTTACCACTCTGAAGCCTTGGCAACTGCTATTTGTGGCATTAGGCATTTTATTATGAGGTAGGTTAATTTTAAAGGTCAATCAAAAGTGCCTTGTGTTTTTCAAGTACCAAAACTTTTCTATGAAACACCACCTCTTTTTAAAAAATATATAATATTCAAAGTCAGTATGACAATAAATTTTCAGACTTGTACTAATTTTTAATTTATTGCTTCTTCCTCTCTCTCTTATTTTCTCTGTCTCTTTTAATTCTTTATAATTTGGGGGTTTATCATTATTATTTTTTTCCTGTTCTGAGTATATTTGATCCCAGTTCATGTCTCTGTGCATATTCACTGGGGGTGGGGACTAGGGGAATCAGTGCAAGTTAGAAGTGGTGAGATGGCAGCAAAAAGGGAGAGGACAGATGAATTTGAGGCAGAGCACACAGAAGCTACAACTATAGAGGGCAAAACTTAGGGCTCCCCAAATCCCTCTAAACAGTAGGTGTTTGTACTCTCAGATGCAGAAAGCCCAGCATTGAAGCTAGCATAACACCTAGTAATTTAGCTGAAGTTAAAGCATTCTGCATATTTCTTTAGCCTCATGCCCTTTTTTAATGAGAGGGATAAAACAAAAATAATAATAAAGGGACATTTGGAGGGGAACACACATCAAGAAGGAGAACAAGAATTTGGTACACTCTCTTGGTTTGCCCTTTCATGCTAATGCAAATCAATCATTATTCTGATAAATGAAAGCCAATTCTCCTGCAGCCTTCCAGGAGGAACATTGTGCCTAACCCTTTCTCTGAAGCATTTGGAAGTCTGAACACTCAATTTCTTGCCACTACCAGCTTTGGAAAATTGGCCTCTCCTCTCCTTGGGAGTTAGTGACAGAGTCAGCAGTGACTCTCAAAGCCCTTGCACACTGGAGGTTAAGGCAGTGCATAGTGGCTGGATTCTTCAAGAGTAAGTGGAATCTTAATGCCATTGCTGCAGATGGCAAGAGAAAATGAATATATATGCCCAGTATGTGAGTACAGCTTTGAGGCCACTGTGTTGGAGTTACTTTCAGCTGCAGAGAGGTTGTCCACACTAACAACTGTAATCATACTCAAATTACTCAATGCCAATTTGTTTACTTATTTTCCCCATCAACAAGACAATACATCACAAACAAGTAACAGACAAGTTCTTTTCCTGTAAAGGGGTGCTCACTATACATTCAGAGCCATGCACATGAGTGTGAAGAACTCAACTACCACAGCTATTTAATCAGAAGTGTTTGTTGATTTGAGCAGAGGCCCTATGCTGTGAAATGAAAACAGAAAACCAAATTTTCTTGAGCAATCTTGCTGTTCCTGCTTCAGGTGCTAGGCTATTTCACTAAAGCAACTCAGACGAGAATGTCATTAGTTCTTAAGCCCCAGGTGAATTTGCCACTGTTCCACATGATTAAGCCAGATAATTGTGTGTTGATAGGGAATGTGGTTGGTGAAATACAATTTCATGGGCCTTCCTAAACAAACACAATGTGTGAATGAGTTAGAGTGTTGTCATTTCAGTCCTTTGTCATAGGTTTGCATGGGCAGACATCTCTGGCCAGGGCTGGCAAGTAATTCAGTGGTGATGGCCATCCCTAGGCTCTTAAGATGACCTGGCTTGGAAAGGCAATTGCACATCATTCTGCATTTATTTAGGGGAAGGGTAAAAAAGGACATCTCAGTAAAGTGCCAGCTCCTACTTGTACCTTGTTATGGATCCTGAATGTAAATGATTCCTTTAAGTTTGTTTTTAAAAAGCATTCATGATTTCTGAAATGTGTAAAAATACCATCATCTCTGATGAGAAAAACAACAACATCTGCTGATAACAAAATATAGTCAACTTTCAGGGCCAAGTTTTTGGAAGCAGCCAATGTGTTTGCATGTGTGATTTTCTTTTTCACATATAAGTTTCTGTGGATACAAAATATATATTTGTATTTACATATCAGGTATGTGGGCCTTAAATTTATATAATTATGACTTTTTCTATACCTAAATATTGAGGCTTTTACAATTTGTAGTGTGAAGGTGGAAGGTTCTTAATTCATTGGTGGTGTTGTTTGACAGGCACCCTGGGTGGTTTTCTAATTTTAATTATTTTATTCTTTCACAAGAAAATTTATTTACTTTTCAGAAACCACTTTTCCTATCAATATGTGTATTATTTCATCCTCCACCAAAAAGTTTATAATGCCATATGGTATGATAGGTTTTTGTCTACAAAGTGCTCATTTGATTCTTGCAAAGTAAGGCTGCCATTGACTTCTGAAGAAAAGAAGGTTGTAAATGGATACCAAACTGGACGTTCAGATAGATAATAGCTCTTAAATGGTGTGACAAAGCACACATATCTGAAGTGGGTACACATGTTGGGGCAGGGGAAGAGCTGGCTATTGATGTACATGGCCTTCAAAATCAATAGCAATAGTCAAAATCATTACTGTGAAAAGTCTGTAATCAAACCTCAGAGCCTTAGCAGTTATAGAGTGCAACCTTCTTCTCAAGGCAGGATCCCCTCTATCAGACCCTTGCTTGAATGCTTCCAGGGATGGGGAAGCCATTGCCTTTGGGCACAGTAGTGTGTGCTGGAGCTTCATGCAGATAACCATCTGCAGATGAACAGGAATGTTTTGACTGTGACCCAGAGAAGTCACTCAACTGCCTTCTAGTGCTGCAGTCATCATCACCACCACAGTCTCTGCTCCTGTGGCCTCTGGCTTCACCAGAATTGAGAGTTTTATTCTGGTGAAACCTTTCTTCTGCCATCCTTGGATGTCTTGGCCTTTCAGCTCTTCCAAATTCCTCATGCAATACTTGTTTTAGTCATTGTTTCCTTTGTCAATGTAGTTGAAGAAAATTTTTGGAGGTTAAATGGGAGAGGAGAAGACAGATAGCCTAGGATAGCATTGATGCTAAAGGAGAAGATCCCTGTGATAACAGAACCAGTGGTGGATTTTTTTCTTTTCTTTGCAGTCATTAGTATTCCCAATGGAGTTGCTGCCAGCCTAGACTGCATACTCAGGAGGGGATCAAAGATAAAAAATGCTACCTGGCGTGGTATCAATAAATTTTCCACTCATCCTTCCTTCCTTCAAGCAAGTGTGTATTTAAACAGCACACAGGAGCTGTTTAAATACACATTTGCTTGGTCTGAAAAGCTGACAGATTTGCCTTTAAATGTTTAGATCATCATATAGGCACAAACTAGTTGCTGGGCAAGACCCAACCTCAACGGAGGAAAAAAACATCCTTTGGTTAGAATTCCCAAGACTAGCTTAATGACCTTGAAAAACTCACTCCATCATATGCTCTTCAGTTTTTTCATTGTAAAATGAAAAAATTTAGGTAAGATTATCTTTTGTTTATATATTTATATGCTCTGGAAGTTCATACTTCTTTCAATGTAACAGTGGATCATTAAGCTTGATGGAGGGAGAGGGAGGGTTTGTAAGGCAGTGGAACTTGGGGGAGGGATCATAGAGACTTGAAGACAAGATAAGGACATAAGATTTCAAAGTGGGTTTAAGGCCAACTGCTGTATGTAGTATGATGTGGGCTCTTCAGTGTCAAAGAAAATGCTGAAAACAAGAGGAGCTTGGCACCTCCTGGCTGACCCTGCCAGCAAGATGGTGTTTGAGCCAATATAGACAGTGGAAACACTTGCCCTGATTTAGAAGATCAGTAAATTCAAGGAGATAAGGCTGGGTATGAGTAGACAGTGGGTAACACCTTGAAGAACTATGGAGATGTTGGGGCTTTACTAGAAGGCACCCTGGTGTCCTGAACAGCAAACATCTTACCAAGAAAACTTACTTTAAGATGAAGTTGGAGCAGAAAGCAGTCTAAGGGGCACACTGGGAACTTTTTACACTTTGAAAATTAGGACTTGGAGAGACATGGAAAAGAGTTCCTCTAACATTCTGGTATTGTGGAGTGTTCTCCAGGCTTTTTATGGGACCATGTAGTGTTAAACATAAAGGCATTTTTAAAAGTAAATTTTAAATATTCTTGCAAATAGGATGATAGGTTTAAAAAAGTATAAGGCACCAAATGGGCAGCTTTGTAACTAGCTTTAGGCATGTTTGTGGGATTTGCCAAGATTTATGTTATTCTCAAAACACATCTAAAAATATTGCTTTGTCACTTTATTTGAACATTAGAGGAAAACTTTCTGTTAATGGCTGCAGTGTGTGGGTATCTGCAAGCAGTTGGAATAAGGCAATTGGCAAAGCTAATCCCACTAGGAATCTTAGCCTGACCTTTGAAAGGGCAGTGATCTGTGTGTCCTGACTCTTGGCCCACCTCCTGAACATGTCCACCTCACAAAGAGAAGAAATGGTTCTACCCAGAGGTAAGCGAAGTCCAAGCTGGAGGCCATTCACCAGTCTGATATCTTAGGTGTTTCTTTTCACAAAGTGTCACCGTGTTTAACTTCAAAAAGGGATGGGTACAGTTGCTCTCTAATGAAAAGCTAGAATAGGACAAGCTGGGGTACTGTACTTGTCCACTGGGTGAATGGGGTTCTAATGGCATGATTTCTATTAGCAGAAATGGCAGGCATGCTGTTAAACTTGCCTGCTGCATACAGATTGCCTCTCTCACCAATCCACTTGGCCCCCTCCTAGCCTCATCCTGATGTGTCTATTAATGACACTAAAGTAGGGCATTTGAGTCCTGGAGGAGAACATAGGTAGGAAAATTTCAGATATTTCACACAGCAACACTTTTACTGATATGTCCCCTAAAACAAGGGACATAAAGGGAAAAGAATAAACAAGTGGGATCTCATCAAAATAAAAAGCCTCTGCACAGCTAAAGGAAACAGTATTAAAATAAAAAGAGAACAAACTGTATGGGAAAACATACTTGCCAATGATACCTCAGACAAGGGTTTAATCTCCAAAATATATAAAGAACTTACACGACTCCACTCTAAGAAGACAAGCAACTCAATTAAAAAAAGGGGAAAATTCTTGAACAGACACTTCTCCAAGGAGGACATACAGAGGATCCAGTGACACATGAAAAGATGCTCAATATTGTTAGCTATCAGAGGGATGCAAATTAAAACCACAATGAGATACCACTTCACACCAGTCAGAATGGCTATCATAAACAAAGCAACAAACAACAAGTGTTGGACAGGTTGTGGAGAAAAGGGGACCCTAGTGCACTGTTGATGGGATTGCAGACTGGTACAACCACTATGGAAAGTAGTATGGAAATGCCTAAGATAACTAAAAATGGATCTACCTTTTAACCCAACAATCCCACTGCTAGGATTATATCCTAAGAACCCTGAAACATCAATCCAAAACAACCTATGCACACCTATGTTCATAGCAGCACAATATATAATAGCCAAGTGTTGGAAGCAACCCAGGTGCCCATCAGTAAATGAATGGATCAAGAAACTTTGGTACATTTACACAATGGAATTCTATGCAGCAGTTAGAAAGAAGGAGCTCCTACCCTTTGCAACGGCATGGATGGAGCTGGAGAGCTTCACGCTAAGTGAAATAAGCCAGGAAGTGAAAGACAAATACCGTATGAGCTCACCTTAACAGGAACGTAAAAAAAAAAAAAAGAAAAGAAAAAGAAACAAACAAGCATAATATAACCAAAGACACTGAAATTGAGAACAGGCTGACAGTCACCAGAGGGGAGAGAGGAGGGAAAATCAGGGGAAAAGGGGAAGGGTCTACATGAACAATTATAAAAGACACATGGATAAAAACATGGTGGAAACGGGAGGGAGCTGGGGAGGTCTGGGGCAGTGGGCTGGGATGGGAGTAAAAGACAGAAAACTGTACAAGAACAACAATTAAAATAAATTTAAAAAAATAAAATAAAATAAAATAGCATTTGAAATTTGGGGAAATGTTTTCATTATGTTTACAGAAGAGTCTTGAGCGGCCTGTGAAACAAAGGCTTGGTAAGGAAGACTAACACCCAGTCCCATCAGAGTGATTAGATTCTGTTGTGTACTTCATTGAGCAACACTCCTGTGAGTTCTTTAATGTAATTTTTGTGGCTCAGAAATGCTTTGTCTTCGTTATGTGATTGCAGCAGGAGGAAAGGAAATGTTAGTAACAGCCAGCATTTTAAAATGAACCATAGTGGCCCTTAGAACTTTATAAGTAATTATAAATTTCAGCTGACAATTTATTTCTTGATTCTTTTCTAATTAGAGACCATTCCTTGAAGTAGAAAGTGGTCTGGGCTCTTATGATGCCAGAATCTTTGCTAAAATAAAACAACAGAGCCAATGTCAAATGCACTGCACAAGAGAGGGCCTGGGTATCATGCTGGAAAATCAGAAGCATGTTTTAATATAATTGTGTCCAAATAGCCCTGATCACTCCTTAAACAGTTAAATTTTCCTAATGCCTCTCAAAAATGATTCCAAGTGCATTTAAATGGATTTGATGCATGTGGAATTTCCCACTCATAATATTTCCAGCAATAGTGCAATTAATTTGATTTGTGTGTAGGTACAAATCATTGGTAAATTGGGTGTTTGTGTTTTAAAAGGTTTTAGTATTATTTAACCCTTTCAAATCAATGAGTACCAGTCCAAAAAAAAGAATCATTCTTTCCCTTCTGAGTCGTAAACCTCAGTACTGGATTTTCCCATTGTTTTAATACTATACATCAGAAGTTCCATTTAACACTCTCAATAAACAGTCATCTTTTAAAAAAAAGATCTTTCATATGTACTCATCATAAGAGCTTCTCATGTCATTAACTCTTCTCTAGGTCACAAAGTTGCAGGTTCTCTCTTGATATTTTTAGCTTTATTTTTAGACACAAAATGACAGACACCACATGACTGAGAAACTAGAGATGGGAAATGAACAAAAGAGCCTTATGGTTGCTCAGTTTGCTGCCTGATGGCATTTTCCAGAGTATAGAATGATAAGCTAACTGGAGAGAGTTCAGTTAGTTTCATGAGGTTGGAATTTGCAAAACTGAGTACTGCAGAGGAGAAAGAGTGAGAGCAAGTGAGTGAGAGTGAGGCAAAGAGACAGTGAGAGAGATAGAGAGAGAGAGACAGAGGGACAGAGAGACAGAGAAGAGAAGGGATGAGAAGAGATAGAAAAATCTTATAAAAATTTCCTTAAGACTGCCTATCTACTAGGCTGCACATGCATAGAGTGAAACTAGGTGATCAGAACCAAAAAATAACCTCCAGTGACTTGTAAGTTAAACATTTCCCAGAGCTTCATGAGCTGAGGAGGCAACCAGCTTGAGTGAAAAAAAAAAATTGTTGTATGTTCAGGGCATTCAGTAGACACTGCAGCCAGATGAGACCTTATTATTATGGATAAACTAGCTCCCAATAAAGACAACTCTAGGCCTACCCTAATATAGTTTAAAAACAAAGGATAAAGATAATCTGCAAATAATTGTCAGCCAAAACAAAGCTCAACACTCTATAAAGGCCACAAAATCAAAGCACTCAACAATGTATGACTATCATAATGTGTATAATATCTAACAAAAATTATGAGACATTTGAAGAAGCAGAAAAATGTCACCCATAACATGGAGTAAAATCAGTCAAAAGAAACAGACACTGAAATGAAAGAAATGATATAATTATCAGATAAAGATTTTAAAATGGTATTATAAATATATTCAAGAATTTAGAGGAAAATTAAGAACACAATAGAAATAGAATTAAAAGAAATAGAGAAGAAATTTAAAACTTAGAACTGAAAAAATAATATCTGAAATGAGAAATTCCCTGGATGGGCCTAAAAGACACTAAGTAAGAAAATATCAATGAATTTAAAGGCAACACAATAGAAAATATCCAAACAAAAGCACAGAGAAAAAAGCTAAAATAAAAATGAAGAGACCTGTGAAACAATACTAGGTGGCCTATCATATGCGCATTTGGAGTCCCAAGAAGAAAGAAGAAAGGGTTACAAAATAATTAGAGAAATGATGCGATAAAATTTCTAGATATACTAAAAATTGTAAACCCATTGATCTAACAAATAAAAAAATAAGTAAGATAAACTAAGATACATGGCAATTAAGTTGCTGGAAAAATCAATGACAAAGTCAAAAATCTTGAAATCTACCAGAAAGAATATTAAATAAAAGGCAATAAAGATAAGGATTAGTGCCAATTTTTTTTTGGAAACCATACAAGTCAATAGTCAAAGAAACATTTTTTTTATGTTGAAAGAAAAAAATGTAATGTATAATTCTATGCCTGTGGTAACATCCTTCAAAATATAGACATTAAGACAAACAAAAGGAAATTAAGACAAACAACAGTTAAGAGAATTGGTCATCAGCAGATCTGTACTACAAGAAACATTAAGGGAACTTCTTTGGGCTATATATAAACACTATTAGAAGGAAACTTGGATCTACACAAAAGAATGGAAAATGCCAAATATGGTAATATATGGGTAAATGTTAATTTGAAGTATATCTACAGTCATTTAAAAGATAATTGACCATTTTAAGCAAAAATAACATATTGTGGGGTTTCCAACAAATGTAAAAATATAGAACAATAATAACACATAAGTTGAAAAGTGGAAAATGGCAGTGTACTTTTGTCAGGTTCCTTAATACATGAATAGTGGTATAATATTTTAAGGTATATAAACTAATAAGTTTAAGATGTGTATTCTATTTTCTTAAGATTTCATTTATTTATTTTAGAGGGGGTAGAAGGGAGAAAGAAAGAGAGGTAGAGAAACACCAATATGTGAGAGAAACATAGATGGGTTGCCTCATGGTCTGCAACCTAAGCATGTGCCCTGACCAGGAACCAAACTGGTGACTCCTGGTTTGCAGGCCGGCACTAGATCCACTGAGCCACACCAGCCAGGGTTAAAGATGCATATTTTAGATGCTAGAGTGTCCACTGAGGGGAAAAATTTTATATATAAAGACAAACAAATAACAGGGAAGTTAAGAGAAATGCAAATTAAAACCACAATGAGATATCACTACACAGTGGCCAGGATGTGGAGAAAGGTAACCCTCATGCACTGTTGGTGGGAATATAGGATGGTGCAGCTACTGTGGAAAGCAGTATGGAGTTATATCAAAAAATTAAAAATAAAGTGATGTATGATCCAACAATTTCACTTCTGGGAATATATCCAAAGATACTCAAAAGACAAATTGAAAAGAATATAGCATCCTTGGGTTCATTTACAATAGCCAATTGGAAGCAGCCCAAGTGCCCATCAGTAGGTGAGTGAAGACAAAAGCTGTGGTACATTTACACAATGGGGTATTACTTGGCTGTAAAAAAGAAGGAAATCTTACCTTTTCTGATAGCATAGATGGAACTGGAGAATACTATGATAAGTGAAATAAGTCAACTAGGGAAAGACAAATACCATAAGATTTCACTTATATTTGGATTATAATGAGTGAAAAAAACTACCAAACAAAATATAAATAAACTCATAGATACAGAGAATAGCCTGACAGCTTTTAGAGGGGAGGCTTTGGGGGGCTGGGTAAAAATGGTGAAGGGGTTAAGCAAAGAAAAACACCCCATAGGTATCCAGAGGGAAAGGGGGTGAGGGTTGGTAGAAGAAAGTAAAGGAAAATAAGTGGTGATGTAAGGAAACTTGATTTGGGGTGGTGAACACACAATATGATGTATAGGTGATGTATTATAGAATTATACACCTGAAACCTATATAATTTTTTACCAATGTCACCTCAATAAATTCAACAAATAAGTACTTAACTATATAAAACAAAACAAAATACCACCAAGAGTTATCCTACCCAGAAAATGTTTGGCAGGAAGGTGTTTTGCTGTTATAACAGTATGCAGATTTATTTGAAATATGTGTAGAGACTAACGTTATCTCTCCATTCTTAAAATCATTCTGCAAAAAGGTATGAGTACTACTATCCACTTATTCATTGCAGCAACAGGCCAAGGACTAAGGTGGGGCATTAACCACTGCTGAGCTTAGGTGGCTCATACTGGCTTTCTCAGAAAACAGTCATAGGTTTCAAGTGGTTTTGTTTAAATTAAGCCTGAGAGTCTTCTGAAAATAAACAAAACAAACAACACTGTGTACTCCAGGTTGCAGCAGGGACTAGAGAGTTCTTCTCAGAGCATTAATTCCTGCAGGGATTAATGAGAAACCTGCAGCTCTTTGGGGATTTGGGTCATGCTTTATTCATCTCTGTCTTTCTAACATTTGACACAGAGCAAATGCTAATGAGTGTTGGAGTAGGCTGCTGGGATTCAATTGCATGATGCAGTTAAACTTACCAAGGTCCATTTCCATTCTCTCTATCAGGATTTGTGATTGCATTTAAGGTAACTAGGAATTCATTGTTTGGTGATCTGACTTGAAGATTTATTTTAGTAAGACTCCTTTGTTATGACTTGCATGTTATGTTGCAACCCCCTCCCCAAATTTATATGTTGAAACTGTAACCCCCAGTATGGCTGTATTTGGAGATAGGACCTTTAAAGAAGTAACTAAAAATAATGAGAATGAGTGCAAGTAATCCTGACAGGATTACCGTCCTTACAAAAAGAGACACCATATTTTTATCTATGTAACTATGTATCTATGTATCTACCATCTATCTATCCATCATTTATCTATCATCTATCTCTTGCTGTTAAGTCTTTCTGTCTCTGCAAATGCACACACGGAGGAAATGCCATGTGAGGACACAACGAGAAGGTGCTGTTTGCCACCCAAGAGGAAAATTCTCACCAGACATCAGTCCTACTGTCACCTCAATCATAGACTTCAAGCCTTCAGAGCTGAAAGTATGTTTCTGTTGAGTAAACTGCCAATCTATGGAAATCTATTATAATAGCCTGAGCAGACTAACACATTCATAAGCAATGGAAGCAGTGCCTTTTGAAACCATTCACCTTGTCAAATTGTGACCTTGCCAACTGAAGTTAGGAGAAAGTTTGGTGATTTTCCTGTCACTGCTAAGGTCAGAATTGTGTCCCTCAATCCAAATGAACTCCAAGATGCCACTAGCTGGATTGGAGTTTCAGTCGTTTCTCTCCACAGTAAGACTGAGTCTATAGGAAGACTTGGTTCAAGCCCACTACACCTAGGGAAAGTACAGCTCCTAGTGGATTATTAGCTTTTTTTTCTTTTAATTTCATTTTACTCTTCTGGATTAAGTGAATATTGTTTCAATACTACCATTCTGTTTTTGTCAGAGGGCAACATGCTCCAAGATGAAGAGAGTTGTGTCATTGTTTCTCCTATAAACTGAATGGGCTCTCATTGTCATTCCAGCCAACTCCCCCTTTTGTTTAGTCACTTCCCAGTCATGTACCCAGATGAATGCAGTAGGCTCAGGTCTCAATCACTAGACTGGACAGTGAGTCAGGGCCAGAGTTAATGTACCTCTACTAGTATCACTCAAAATTAAAATTAAAATAAACATTTATGGCTTTTTACTTTAAATTAATTACTTGAATCAACATATATCTTTTTATTTTCAGTTACTTTTATTATTAAAAATACAAATTTTAAATGTGCTATGTCAGTTGGCTTACCCCAATTTATTCTCTGTAGGGAATATTTCCTGGTAATATGAAGCAAAACTTGTAGAAGGAATTCATAGTTTGTACTCTTTGCATCTGTTCTTCAAGTGCCCCCCCAAAAAGAAATAAAACCAAAATCCAAGAAAAACATTTCTGAATATTATTTCCATTTACTGTTAAAAAGATCCTCCCTCCTTTTAATGGTATAAGAACAGTTGAATACTATTCAATATATAGCAAGTGTTCAATAAAAATCTTTGCCCTAGAGAATAAACTATGAAATGTATTGTCATATTTCTTTGAAGCAGTGTTTTAAAGTGATGATTGTAAACCAAACTATCCTATAAATCTTATATAATTTACAGGTTAAGAAATATTTTAATATTTAAAACCTTTTCTCAGGAGAAGGAAGATGGTGCTGTGGTAGTGTAGAAGAAAAGCCAACTAGGACAAGGTGACCCAGAAGAGGAACCGGGAACTGGGAAAGAGTTTTGTTTAGATTGCTTAGAAACTGCCAAAACGTCTGGTTTCAGTTAGGTAATCATAATTTCTGCTTTGGCTTCTGTACACCCAGCTTCCGATTAGGACACCTCAAGGCTAGAATTATTTTCACATCAGCTTCTGTACCTCCTGCTATTGCTACATAGGATAGGGTGTCCGGAGAGCAATAAAAGCCCTGCTCAGCCAAGGTTCGGGGCCCAGAATTTGGAGACTGCCTCCTCTGGGTCCGTGCGTGTAATAAAGCCTCACTCCATTACCCCGAATTGCGCCAGAGTCATTATTTTCCAAATTATTTTCCGTAACAGTAGGAGGAGGCACATTCCTCTTCTCCCTACACACAGGAGAAGAACCTGGTTGATTTACAGCTGAGCAGAACAAACAGACATCCGAAATACAGTATATTTGAAAACAGGAGATTGAAAATTGCAGTGGACATTGAAAAACCAGACGGTAAGGAGAGACCAGGGCGGGGGCTGAGATCCCGGGCCAGTGCTGGCCATAAGACTCTAGGGAGGGAGCCAGGTCAACTGCTCCCTGCCCAGCCAAACAAGGTTTAAGCAGCACAGGGATAAACCTGGTTGCCTGAAATCTCACAGAGAGGACTTAAGAACTCATAGCCCTGGGAGGACTGCCCTAGGAGCTTGAGTGACTGTCTGCACCCGAGTGCCATTGGGAACAGCTGCGTGGGGATCCATTGGTGCCAGTGTGCCACCGAGGCACCTGGGCTGCAGTTGCTCAGTGCCCACGTGCCAAAGGGGCCCTATGTGGCAACCAATTGGCACCCTCACAACAGTTGGCGCCCATGCATAGAAGGCTGGGAGATGGTACACACCTGCGTGCCACTGTGGTAGGAGCACACCGTCTCAGAAGATATGCCTGAGGACCTGTGCAGAGAGGCTCTGGGCTAGCTCTGAGGACAATATCTCAAGGATAACTGAGTGCTGAACAGAGAGAAAAATTATACCATCACCCCTTGGCCACTATAGTCAGCAAGGCCAAAAAAACTGGCTTGGCAAGATGGATAACAGCAAGAGTTGGTGGTTTTTTGTTTGTTTGTTTGTTTGTTTTTGTTTTATTTTGTTTATTTTGTTTTAATTATTTTTTTCATATTTTTATCTTTTTTACCGCTCAACTCCTTTTGCTTCTCATTACTTCTTTCTTGTTTTATTCTTCCTTCCTTTCTTTCCAATCTTATCTCTTCTTCCTTTCTCTTTTTTCTCTTCTTTTTCTTTCTGCTTTTCTTTCTTCTCTTTTCATTTTTTTCTTTGTTTTCTTCCTCTGTTCTCTTTTTACATACCCACAAATGAGACAAAAACAAAACAAAACAACCCTGGAACTGAAGAAAAACCAGAGTTAGTCTCAAAGAGGGAGCATTTCAACAGCTGAGACACTGGAAACTGTGAACACCAGGATACCCAAAGGAGACAGCACCACTGAATCTCACGGGTATTCTACCACAGAAGATCACACCATAAACCCAGGGAGCTAGAACAGATCAATTTAAGAAGCTGAGGCTAACAAGAAGAGTCTCAAAAACAATGGGATGGCAAAGAAACAATCCCCAAATGAAAGGAAAGGAGGAAGCACCAGAAAGAATACTAATGAAATGGAGGCAACTCAACTATCAGATTTTGAGTTCAAAGCAATGGTTGTCAGGAAGCTTCAAGAGCTCTCAATGAGCAACCAGAAACTACAGGGAAGTTACGATGAACTCACTGCAAACTATATCAACATGAAAAAGGAAATAGAAACTATCAACAAGGGCCAAGAGGAAATGAAAAATACAATTTCTGAAATGAAGAACACAGAGGAAGGAATGAAAAGCAGAATTGATGAAGCAGAAGATCAGATCAGCGAGTTGGAGGACCAAGTAGAAAAAAACATCCAGAAAGAGCAAGTAAAGGAAAAGAGGCTCAGAAAGAATGAAGAGGGATTAAGAGAAATACAAGACAATATGAAACGTAATAATATCCATATAATAGGGATACCAAGGGAGAAGAAGAAGAGCAAGGGATAGAAAACCTATCTGAAAAAGAAATGATGGCAAACTTCCCTAGTTTGATGACAGAAAAAGTCATACAAATTCAGGAAACATAGAGAATCCCAATCAAGAGGAACACAAAGAGACCCACTTCAAGACACATCATAATTAAAATGTTAAAATTCCAAGACAAAGAGAGAATCTTAAAGGCAGCAAGGGAGAAACAGGAAGTAACATACAAAGGAGCCCCAATAAGGTTAGCAGCTGACTTCTCAATGGGAACGCTCCAAGCCAGAAGAGAATGGCAAGAAATATTCCAAGTAATGAGAACTAAAGGCCTGCAACCAAGATTACTTTACCCGGCAAGGCTTTCAATCAAGATAGAAGGCCAAATAAGGAGCTTCCCAGACAAAAGAAGTCCAAAAGACTACACCTCTACCAAACCAGTCCTGCAAGAGATGCTAAAGGGACTGTTTTAAAGAAAGGAAGGAAAAGAGAGAGAGAGGGAGAGGAACAAAGGTACAAAAATGGCAATGAATAAGTACCTATCAATAATAACCTTAAATGTGAATGGATTAAATGCTCCAATCAAAAGGCATAGAGTAGCTGAATGGACACGAAAGCATGACCCACTCATATGCTGACTACAGGAGACCCACCTCAGGACAAAAGACTTACACAGATTCACAGTGAAGGGCTGGAAAAAATTTTCTAAGCAAATGGACAGGAAAAAAAAAACAGGATAGCAACACTCATATCAGACAAATCAGACTTCAAAACAGGAGCCATGAAGAGAGACCCAGAAGGTCACTTCATAATACTCAAGGGAAGAATCCAGCAAGAAGACATAAACATTGTAAATATATATGCATCCAACATAGGAGCACCTAAATACATCAAGAAAATCTTAGAGGACTTCAAGAAAGATATTGACAGCAACACAATTATAGTAAGGGATTTTAACACCCCACTGTCAAAAATGGACAGATCTTCCAAACAAAATATCAACAAAGATACTGTGGCATTGAAAAACACTCTAGATGAAATGGACTTACTGATATATATATATATATATATATACACACACACACACACACACACACACACATACACATATGTGTATATATACATATATACACATATATACATATATATGTGTATATATATACATATGTGTGTGTGTGTGTGTGTATATATATATATATATATATATATATGGAGAGAGAGAGAGAGAGAGAGAGAGCCCTTCATCCCAAAGAAACTAAATACACATTCTTTTCAAATGCACATGGGGCATTTTCAAAGATAGACCACATGATAGGACACAAAACAAGCTTCAACAAATTCAAGAAAATTGAAATCATACCAAGCATTTTCTCTGACCACAAGGGACTGAAACTAGTAACCAACCCCAAGGGGAAAAACCCAAAATCCTCAAAATCATGGAGATTGAATAGCATGCTATTAAACAATGAGTGGGTCAAGAGTGAAATTAGGGAGAAAATCAAAAAGTTTCTGGAAACAAATGAAAATGAACTCACAACAACCTAAAACTTATGGGACACAGCAAAGGCAGTCCTTAGAGGGAAGTTCATAGTGATACAGGCCTACCTAAAAAAGACAGAAACATCTGAAACAAGCAACTTAACCCTATGCCTACAAGAACTGGAGGAACAACAACAAGGACAGTCTAGAGCAAGTAGAAGGAAGGAAATAACCAAGATCGGAGAAGAATTAAATGACATAGAGACTAAAAACACAATTCTAAGGATCAGTGAATCCAGGAGCTGGTTCTTTGAAAAGACAAACAAAGTTGACAAGCCTTTAAGCAGGCTCATCAAGAAAAAAAGAGAGAGGACCCAAATAAACACAATCAGAAATGAAAGAGGAGAGATTACAGCTGACAGCACAGAAATACAAAGGATTGTAAAAAATTACTATGAAGAACTGTATGCCAAGAAATTTGAAAACCTAGGTGAAATGGACAAGTTTCTAGAATAATATCATCTCCCAAAACTCAATGAAGAAGAAGCAGCAAAAGCTGAACAGACCAACAACAACAGATGAAATTGAAGCAGTAATCAAAAAACTCCTGATACACAAGAGCCCTGGACTGGATGGTTTCACAGGAGAATTCTACAAAACACTTAAGGAAGAGCTAACCCCTATCCTTCACAGACTTTTTCAAAATATCCAAAGTGATGGAAGACTCCCAAACTCTTTTTATCAAGCCAGCATCATTCTAATCCCCAAACCAGATAAAGACAGAACAAAGAAAGAAAACTTCAGGCCCATATCCCTGATGAACATAGACACTAAAATCCTCAACAAAATATTGGGAAACCACACCCAACAATACATTAAAAAGATCATACACCATAACCAAGTGAGATTCATACTAGGGATGCAAGGATGGTTCAAAATGTGCAAATCAGCAAATGTAATACATCACATAAACAAAAGCAAAGACAAAAATCAAATGATCATATCAATAGATGCAGAAAAAGCATTTGATAAGGTACAACACCCATTTATGATAAAAAATACTCAGCAAAGTGGGAATTGAGGGAGCATTCCTCAACATAATAAAAGCCATATATGAGAGACCTACAGCCAGCATCATATTCAACAGGCAAACAGTAAAATCTTTTCCACTAAGATCAGGAACAATTCAAGGTTGTCCACTTTCACCACTTGTATTGAATATAGTATTAGAAGTATTGGCCACAGCAATTAGACAAGAAAAGGAAGTAAAAGGCATCCAAATTGGAAGAGAGGAAACAAAACTATCATTGTTTGCAGATGACACAATAGTGTACATAGAAAATCCTATAGACTTGGCCAAAAAGCTGCTTGACCTAATAAATGACTTTGTCCAAACAGCAGGATACAAAGTCAATATCCAGAAATCAAGGGTATTTTTGTATACCAACAATGAAAGAGCAGAAGCAGAAGTCAAGAAAGAAATCCCATTTGATATAGCAAAGGGAAAAATAAAATACCTGGGAATAAACCTAAGCAAGGATGTAAAAGACCTATACACAGAAAACAACACAACACTGAAGAAATAAATTAAAGAAGACACAAACAAATGGAAACATAAACTGTGTTCATGAAATGGAAGAATTAACATCATTAAAATGTCCATACTACCCAAAGCAATTTACAGATTCAATGCAATACCTATTAAAGTACCAATGGCATATTTCACAGACATAGAACAAATGCTCCAAAAATTTATATGGAGCCATAAACGACCTCAAATAGCTGCAGCATTTTTGAGAAAGAAGAGCAAAGTAGGAGGGATCACAATACCTGATACCAAACTGTATTACAAGGTCACTGTACTCAAAACAGCCTGGTACTGGCACAAAAACAGGCAGGCACATGGACCAGTGGAATAAAACAGAGAGCCCAGAAATAAACCCAATTCTCTATGGTCAATTAATATTTGACAAAGGGGGCAGCAATATAAAATGGAGTAAAAGTAGCCTCCTCAACTAGTGGTGTTGGGAGAACTGGACAGCTACACGCTTAAAAATGAAACTTGAAGACCAACTTACACCATACACAAAAATAAACTCAAGGTGGATAAAAGACTTCAGTATAAGCTGTGACACCATTAAAGTCCTAGAGGAGAACATAGGCAGGAAAATCTCACACATTTCACGCAGCAACATTTTCACTGATATGTTCCCTAAAGCAACGGACATAAAGGAAAGAATAAACAAATGGGATCTCATAAAAATAAAAAGCTTCTGCATGGCTAAAGAAAACAGTATTAAAATAAAAAGAGAACCAACTGTAGGGGAAACATATTTGCCAATGATACCTCAGACAAAGGTTTAATCTCCAAAATATATAAAGAACTTACTCAACTTCACTCTAAGAATACAAGCAACTCAATTAAAAAATGGGCAAAAGAGTTGAACAGACACTTCTCCAAGGAGGACATACAGAGGATCCAGTGACACATGACAAGATGCTCAATATCGTTAGCTATCAGAGAGATGCAAATTAAAACCACAATGAGATACCACTTCATACCAGTTAGAATGGCCATCATAAACAAAGCAACAAACAACAAGTGTTGCAGAGGTTGTGGAGAAAAGGGGACCCTAGTGCACTCTTGGTAGGATTACAGTCTGGTATAACCACTATGGAAAGCAGTATGGAAATTTCTAAGATAACTAAAAATGGATCTAGCTATTGACCCAGCTATTCCACTGCTAGGATTATATCCTAGGAACCCTGAAACATCAATCCAAAACAACCTATGCACCCTAATATTCATAGCAGCACAATTTACAATAGCCAAGTGTTGGAAGCAACCCAGGTGCCCATCAGTAAATGAATGGATCAAGAAACTATGGTACATTTACACAATGGAATTCTATGCAGCAGTTAGAAAGAAGGAGCTCCTACCCTTCGCAACAGCATGGATGGAACTGGAGAGCTTCATGCTAAGTGAAATAAGCCAGGAAGTGAAAGACAAATACCATATGATCTCACCTTTAACAGGAACCTAATCAACAAAACAAAAAACAAGCATAATATAACCAAAGACACTGAAATTGAGAACAGGCTGACAGTCACCAGAGAGGAGAGGGGAGGGAATTTCAGGGGAAAAGGGGAAGGGTTTAGAGCAACATGTATAAAAGACACATGGACAAAAGCTGGGGGGGGTGGAAATGGGAGGGAGCTGGGGAGGTCTGGGGTGGTGGGCTGGGATGGGAATAGAAGACAGAAAACTGTACAAGAATAACAATTAAAATTAAAAAAACAAAACCTTTTCTGAAGGTAGTTTCCCTACAGTATGAAAGAAAAATCTCACTAATTAGTCCCAGAATTTGATTTCCATAAAAGGAAAGAGCAGTTGAGCTTTTCCTAAGTGAGCCCACCTAACAGGACCATTTGGGTGGTCATACCTGAAGTGCTGTGTATTTCCTTGGTCATCAGAGATGACCAAGGAAATACATCTCCTTAGCTTCATTAGTGTGAACAAATGTCACGTTCACTAGCATTTATATACCTGTGACTTCTTCTTACACCATGGAACTTCAGAGAAAATATGGGAGATCCAACGTCCTGCAGGAGACCTTTTTCATTACTAATACCTGATGAGAGTGGCAACTGATGGTCAATGGCATTAGTTTAACACAAACAAGCCTTCCCAATTTGAAGTATGGTGAAGAAAGTAACTTTTTTTTCAGTGCAAACAGTTCAACAGTGATATAGCACAGCTGTGAAAACAGAAGAGGTATGAGGCTTAACTGGGGCTAGGCAGCTCAGGGGTCAGACCTCTCTTCAGATATGCAGCTCTGCTCTGCTCCTGCAGATGAGATGTGCCCATCTTCAGTGTTTCAGTTCTAGCCAGGGAAGCACAGTAGGTATTCAGCGTTAGGTGGAAATTGTGCTCTCTAAACCATGGGGGAGTTGACTTATATGGACAGAAGTTCCCATCCTTGGTTTCTGATCCATCTGTCCTCATGCAAATAAGAATGCCAAATTCTCACAGTGTGATTGGTCCAAAAGGCACTGTTCTGATTGGACAGAATAGGGCCACTCTGAATGGTCAGAGCTGTGTAGCTCTAATTGGATGGGGAAAGTCTCAGTCTTATTGGTTGAAATAGGATTCCAGGAAGTCCTTTACAAGAATTGACTCAGATGGCCGGAGCACAATAAAGACAGGCAGTTCAGCACAGGCATCTCTGTAAAATGTAGTTTGCTTTGAGAAATGTGTGCAGAAATGGCTGCATGGCTCTACTGTTCTTGTTTGTTTGTTTGTTTGTTTGTTTGTTTTTAGCCCTGTTAACCACCAGGAACTCTTCTTGGTCCTCAGGGTCCACAAGAGTCATTCAAAACATGCATTTTCTTTTTTTAAAAGCATATATTTTTATTATGTTATTACAATTGTCCCATTTTTTTCTCTCCTTAATCCTCCTCCACCTTGCAGTCCCCTACCTCCAGTATTCACACCTCCTTCGTTCATGTCCATGGGTTGTACATATAAGTTCTTAGGCTTCTCCATATCATGTACTATTCTTAACCTCCCCCTCTCTATTTTGTACCTACAATTTAGGCTTCTTATTCCCTGTATCTGTTCCTGCATTATCCCCTCTCTGACTTCCCTCTGATAACCCTCTGTGTGATCTCCATTTCTGTTATTCTGTGCTGTGTTCCTCCTTTGGTACAATTTCTCTGGGAATCTCTGAGCTTCCTGGACTTCCTAAAAGTCTATTTCCTTCACCAGAGTAGGGAAATCCTCCTTCTTTATTTTTTCAAATAAGTTTTCAATTTCTTTCTCTTCTTATTCTCCTTTTGGCACCCCTATTATTCAGATGTTAGAAAGTTTAAAGTTGTACCAGAGGTTCATTTATTGGGTTAGTTCATTTATTTATTTGCTTAGTTCATTTTTATTTTTGTTTTTTAAGTTCAGTTGTTGATGGTTGTGAGTTTGTTGTCATTTTACTGTTCATAGTTTTGAGCTTATTTTTCTTCAATAAGTCCCTTTAACATTTCATATAATAAGGGCTTGGTGGTGAGGGACTCCTTTAACTTGACTTTATCTGGGAAGCACTTTATCTGTCTTTCCATTCTAAATGATAGCTTTGCTGGATAGAGCAATCTTGGATGTAGGTCTTTGCCTTTCATGACTTCAAATACTTCTTTCAAGCCCCTTCTTGTCTACTAGGTTTCTTTTGAGAAATCAGCTGATTGTCTTAGGGGAACTCCTCTGTAGGTAACTGTCTTCTTTTCTCTTGCTGCTTTTAAGATTCTCCCCTTATCTTTAATCTCCGGTAACTTAAGTATGATGTATTCCTCCTTGGGCCCAATTTCTTTGGGACTCTGAGCTTCCTGGACCTCTTGAAAGTCTATTTCCTTTGCCAGATTGGGGAATTTCTCCTTTATTTTTTTAAAATAAGTTTTCAATTTCTTGCTCTTCTTCTTCTTCTTTTGGCACCCCTATTATTCAGATGTAGGAAAGTTTAAAGTTTCCCCAGAGGTTCCTAAGTCTTTCTTCATTTTTTTTTTTAATTCTTGTTTCCTCATTCTGTTTTGGTTGAATGTTTATTTCTTCCTTTTGTTCCAAAATGTTGATTTCAGACCCACTTTCCTTCCCTTCACTGTTGGTTCCCTGTATATTTTTCTTTATTTCACTTTTGTATAGCCTTCACTTCTTCCTATATTGTGTGACTGTACTCAGTCATTTCTGTGACTATCCTGATTACCAGTGTTTTGAATTTTGCATCTGATAGGTTGACTATCTCCTCATTGCTTAGTTCTTTTTCTAGAGTTTTGACATTGTCTTTCACTTGGGCCATACTTCTTTGTCTTGGTGTACCTGTTACAATGTAAGAGGCAGAGCCTTAGGTATTCCCCAGGATGGAGCAAACCACTTTGGTGTTTTGTGTCACTATACACGGGGAGAAAGGTCAGAGACGGAACAATGCTGCTTGCTCAGCTCTCATCCCTCTTTCAGTCATTTACCCTACTACCCAAAATTAAATTGGACCCTTTTGGTGCTGATTCCTGGGTAGCTGGGTTTGTGTACATTCTAGTACCCTATGGATCTCTCCAACAAACTCTCCTGTGAGGTTGGGAGTTTCTCTTGCTGCTGCATCCCCTATAGGTTTTTTTAGCCAAAGGTTTTGAGGCTTTAGTTTCTTGTGCTGGAACCCTGGATTGTGCAGTCTGTCTTGCTCCCCAGTTGCTCCTCTTGGCTTATCTGCATGCAAATGTGGAACTGCCAGGTCTGCCAGCTGGCCGCCTGGCTTCTCCAGTTCATCACCTTGCAGTGTGTCCTCTCTGCCTAACTGCCTGTCTCCACCCCTCCTACCAGTCTGGATGAATGTTTCTTCTTTAACTCCTTGATTGTTGGACTTCCATACAGCTTGGTTTTTCTGGTAATTCTGGTTGTTTTTTTTTTTTAATTTTTTTGTCCTTATTTTGGTTGTGTGAAGAAGCAAAAAGTATCTACCTACATCTCCATTGTGGCCAGAATTCTTAAACATAAATTTTCTTTTTGGATCATCCACTTGTAAAATGTGAAAAAATGTTCCCCCTGCCTGCAAACATATTTTTTCACTAACTTGTTGCCCCTAAAGTTCTTTCCCTGCCATAGTCCACTAATATTTGCCATGTTGGAAGACAAGTTTAATAAGTTAAAGTTGGGCTTCTATTTTTGGATGTCATAAAGCAGGTCTTCCTGGTCAGGGATAGAATTTTATACTAGACCCTTACATGATGTAGCTCATCGATGTTTCCAAATGGATGCTGTGTAAAGGCTACACACAACAGTATCTGGCAGGGTGCTGGGTTCCTTATGAATTGCACAAACCTAAGACTCTTTCATAACTGCAAATGACATATTCATGTTCTAAAAGATCTTCTGTCATGATGGAAGCATTAAAATATACAAGGCAAGAACATAAGTTAAACACTTTTCTTTTCACAATGCAAATATTTAGGGAAATCAAAGTAAGGAGGCTAGTTAGTTTGCAAGGTTTGTTTTGTTTCACTGCTCATGTACTGGAAGGCTTGTCCTCAGAGGTAGCGAGATGTCACAGTTTGCCCCAGATCTCAGTTGTTGCTCAAAACATTGCCTACATGAGCAGTTGGGGGTCAGAAAACTGTTTAAAGAAAATAGCTACGTGGGAACTGAATTTCCTGGACTTTTCTTATTGGGCATTCATCCACCCAGAAATGTGTGCCTCTGTTATATCTTCTCTAGTATTGGAAGGCTAAGAAAAAGAGTGAATGGTTTTACTTTCTTTTCTTCTCTCTTCTAATTTTTAATCCCAAAATTTTAGTCCATAGTACATTATTTTTTGGAAGAATTCCTGCGCAAATCTGCCAGAACACAGGGAGGCAGGGTAGAATGTTAAGCAAGGGAGAACACTTTTGAGTTGAGCTGGCAGAAGCCACTGTGCTTGCTACAGGGGAGCAGATTAAAGCAGTCTTAACACTATATTTCCCTATGGGGCCTGACTATATGAGAACAATTCAAGGTCTACTGCACACAGCAATGGAACTTCCTCTCCTCACCAGCCTACCCCCTATGGTCTTTATCAAATTTAAATGACCTGTGTCCACCAGGACATATAGATATAGTTGTGCATGTTGTTGAGGTATTCCAGACCTTAGATACTGGGAGACTTTTTATGCATGAAACTATGGATTGGTAGCTCAGGATAGAAATTATATTTTAATAATATCAGCAAAGTTTCAAATAGGCTCCCCAGGGTACCCAGCTTCAGGGCTTTGACATGCTTCTGAACTCAGAATCCTTAGCACCTCTAAAATCCACATTACAGTTACAGTTCTGATGGAATGACCCACCTAATAAATTGTATGGTCAGTAGTGGGCTGCAGCAGTGTAATGTTCAGTGGTGCTCAGATGGCCACCTGCCACAACATTGGAACAACAGTCTGCATGGGAACTGACAGAAGCAAGTGTGGTAATGTACTCTGTTCAAAGGAAAAGTTCCATCTTCCATGTATCCCTTCTTACTGAAAGGTCTTAACCCTTTCACTTCCCATATTTGGGGATCTCTGGATTCCCAAAGAATCTGTGATCAGCAGGTATAGTCTTTTTTTTTCCTTTGTTTTTTTCCCCTCAGTTTTTGTTCTTTCCAAAAGGGTCCACGAGGAAGGATACAGGTAACCTAGTTGGAAAGGGTGTTTAAAACCCATTTGGAGTTTGGGAGAAGGTGAAAGTTGTTGGGCTATGAAAAATGGTATCAGTATTGGCTGACCTGAAATAGAACTGTAAAGTTCTATTCCTCACAAAGGCAAGATATATTATTGCTGTAACACCATTATTCTGCTCCATCACTTTTAAACCTTGTTCCCATTATCTTCAAGTTAAATATAACCCTATGTAAAAACAGGAAGGACAGCATTGAGTTGTCCAGCTTAACAGCACACACTTAAAACATAATAGAGCACTTGTTACTGTATTTTATGGAATGGAAACTCCAAATGTAAAGATGTATTAAGGAAATATCTCAAAGTTATTAGGGAAGGATATTTACAATTATGGATTGCTTTATATTATGCTTTTATGAGCATCTTAGGAAATGAAATAGCCCTCAGCTGTAGAGAGTGAAGAGGGAGGTAATTTTCCTTAATATGGGTGATAAAATTAATCTGATTGAAATCACAAGTGATTATTTCTCAGACTACTGAGTGGCAGTACAATCACTTACACTCCTTTATATTTTTTTTAGTCAAAGCTCATGTAGATGAAAGCTAATTACAAAGTAGTGATGTGAAGCACTAAGGAAATAGTTTGTATAGCACAGAACAGGCACAGCTAATTGGGGTTTGTGATTACACAGATTGTTGTTAAGGAGAATTAACTACCAGCAGTCTCTCCTGCAAAGCTTCTCATCAAGGCAAAGTAAAAATAGATACTAGATCTGTTATTTATCTAATTATGCCTTGAATATTTTCACAAGCACGTTACACACTCTCAAATAGTTTGTTGTTCAAAAACTTTCAGTCCCACACTGCTTGTGATCAAAGTGTCAGTATGATTTTTTGATACTGGCATCTCTTCAGATCACGTTCCCTAAATCCCTGGTCACTAGTGCTGTGAATTGAAGATTTAGAGCTGGGAGCCTGGTTGGGTGTTACTAAGGTACTGATAAAGAGGATATTATGATAAGGAATGGTCTTGTTCATAGAGCTTTATGAATACCTATAAGCCACTCTTTCAACAAGCTTATATAAGAGTTAACTTTATAACAGGCAATGGAAAAACTTGAGATGAGCTTTGAGCCCTCAGTTAATAAAAAATGAATTAATTAGAAGGGTGCTGGGTCCCTTTGACCAATGGCAATAATTTATTGCTGCCTTCTCATGCCATGCTCCGAAACCTTACATGTTCTAGAAAGCTTTCATTTATGAAGTATGTTAAAGTTTATATTAGAATCCATAGAATAACTACTTAGTTCTAATGTGTGTGTTATGTGCTGTTGAATTGGCACAGGAAGAAAAAATTTTAATAATTTTAGTACCTCATTGTCTATGTTTAAGTTGTATATTTCTTATAGTCATGATTTTTGTCTTCTTAATGTTCAAATGCAGTCCTGCTTTGGTGCTTTCTTCATTCGCTTTCATCAGAAGTTGTTTCAAATCTTTGCTGCTTTCTGCCAGTAAGTTGGTGTCATGTGCACATTTTAAGTTATTGATATTTCATCCACCAATTTTTACTCCTCCTTCCTCTGAATTTAGCCCAGTTTTTGTATGATTATGTTCTGAATACAGATTAAACAATCAGGGAGATAAAATGTACCCTTGTCTGACACCTTTGTTTATAGGAAACCATTCTATTTCTTTATATTGGTTTTTAAAATGAAAAAAAAATATATTTATTTATTTATTTTTAGACAGAAAGGAAGGGAGGGAGAAAGAGAAGTAAAGAAACATCAATGTTTGGTTACCTCTCACACACCCCACACCAGGGAACCTGGCTGGCAACCTAGGCATGTGCCCCAACTGGGAATTGAACTGGTGACCCTTTGGTTTGCAGGCCAGCACTCAATCCACTGAGCCACACCAGCTAGGACTCCATATTGTTCTGACAGTTGTTTTTGTCCATTATATAGGTTGCACATCAGTTAAACATCAATGACCACCTATTTAATCAGTATTTCTTGAATTGAGTGTCAAGACACAAGGAATTGCTGGCAGGAACTCAGGCAGAAGTCCCATCACATCCTCATTATTATGCTTTTATTTGTTTTTCTACCACTCTGTAAATCTTATTTCTCTCTTTCATAACTGATTTTTTTCTCTGCCCTTCCACTTCAACTCTTTCTGTCATAGATTCTTTTATTTAATATTTGTCAAGTGTCTCCTGTCTGGGAAGGCCCACATCTGTGCTCCATGAGAAAGAAAAGCATCATCACTCTCCTTCCAAGATCACAGGAATCTCATCTGTCTTCTCCTGGCCTTGGTGGTGGTCATGATTGAAGGAAAATGTGAGCTAGTGGGAAATGTGTAGAGGGAGCTGGAGAAGAAACCTTTAAGACAAAGCTATGTGAATCTTAGACAGTTGGAAAGACATTGCCTCAAAAATACAATTCTAGCCCTGCCCTGCGTGGTTCAGTTGGTTGGGCATTGTCCTGCAAAGGGAAAGGTTGTTGGTTTGATTCCTGGTCAGGCCATATGCCTGGGTTGTGGGCCAGGTCCCTTGTTGGAGCATGTGTGAGAAACAACCAATCAATGTTTCTCTCACACATCAATGTTTCTCTCCCTCTCTTTCACCCTCCCTTTTCTTATTTCTAAAAATAAATAAAATCTAAAAAAAAATTGAAGAATATCATTCCAAAAATAATTATTATAGAAAATTATTCTATTTTGTAGAATAATACTACAACATGTGAAATGCAAATTTACTGACAAGGTGATATTTTCTGAAGACAAGATGTCTTCTGGAAAACTCATTTGAATGATGCCAGACAGTATCTCTCAGGCTATGTGAGAACAAGTGCTTGGTGTGAGAGTCTTTGCCATTATCTAGCTGTGGTGATGGCAAACCAAATGAAATAGCTTCACAAATTGCTTTAATAGACCTACCAGTAGCATACATTAGTAACAACTTAGAGATTTGTTTATTTGCTTACATTTTTTTTACTCATCTGTCTGCCTTTCATTTAATCTTCATTATTATAGTGACCAAGTTGCTGTGGAAAGTTATGCACTAAGTTTAGGTTAAATGTAGTGAATAGTAAAGAAACAGAAGAGCAGGAGAAAGTACACTTTCTCCCCTTCATCTGTTCTAGTTAGCATCTGAGGAAGTGCTTGTATGGATAAATGCAGCTAGTTCCTAAAATTGAATTTCCTGCTTTATTGTAATTATTAACATGCTGCCATGATCAATATGCAATGCAGAAGTACATGGGTGATATTTTCCTATGTGAAAAGAAGATAAAAATTATATTATATGAGTATATGCAAATTATGGAGAGCCTGGCCTTGTGCTCTAGTAATTCTTACATGTGCCTCTTATTTGTCCACTTTGAATAACAGATACTGAAAATTAAATAGTTTTCAATAAAAATCCTATAACCTGAAACCAATCACCACTAAATAATTAGAATATCTCACTCATAAAAGGTAATCACATATCTTCCATTTTTGAAGTCTCTTTCCCTGATCAGCACTGATGGAACACCAGTCAGATTAGATCTTTAATTCTTTTGAAAGAGACATAATAGTCATCCTTTATCAGGAAGCCTTCTGTTGGGACTGACAACCTTAAGCTGTCATAGTTCCTAAGGATCAGAACTTCACTCAGTGCTTAATATGAGAGAAAAATAAATAAATAAAAGGAAGCGGGTGGTCCCTGTATTAGTTTACACACATGAGGAAGAAGAATTGTCTCCCCCAGATACAAATGGGCAGTTGCAATGTCTAACACACTAAAATGGAGATCCTTTAATTTGTAATATCTCAGTGCTCTTGTGGGGCATTATGGGTCCTCAACTTCCCATTGTTCTGTCTCTTATTAAATCAAAATAGTAAATAACTTCAGGAGAAGAAATTCTAACATCACTCTACTAGCTACTAATGCACTGTCTCCCCCACCTTGGTGGGGAGCAAGGTGCAAGAATTTGTGGGTGAGAAATCTGGATTCATATCCTTGCTTGTCACTTGCTAACTGACATTATTTGGACAGGGCATTATTGTCTCTAGCTCTCATTTAACCATCTGCAAAAGTTTGATGGCAAAAGACCTTTGTAGGGATCAAATATGTTCGTCTGCACAACATGTAGATTCTCTTTGTTCAGCTTTGCTTGGAGCTTGTGGGAGCACTTAGACCACAAAATGAAGTCCCCTTGAAGTTTTACTGTTCTTTAAATACAGGTGGGGCAGATCAGTGGTGATACACAAGAATAGGCATTTATAAAAGAATATCCTGTCAAAATGACAGGAAAACAGACATTTTTCATGAAGAGAGAGGAGGTCCTCAAAATTTAAGTGAACCAAACTACTGATTTGTGAATTCCACAATTTGTGAGAAAAAAAAATAGTAATGGTAGTTTTGTTCTAATTTTCTTTAATTTATTTATAATATGAAGAACCAGCTCCCTGTTCCTTTCAAAAAATCTACAAGTCATTCCTAAAACACAAATAATAGTCACATAAGAGGAACAAATTATAATGCTGAAATATATCCTTGGGCTGGAAACAAGGAAACAATGTAAAAGTAGAAATGTGCACTATGTAAAATATAGCCTAATGATACATTTTAAGATAATTATACATAGTTAGCAATTCTTCTCAGATAATTTATTGAACTCAACTGCCTAATTTGCTTGCTCTCTGGATATTTCTATTTCAGAAGATTTTGACATTGATGTCATTTTTGTTTTTCTCCCCAAAAGTGGGGTAAAATGGAAAAGCCAGGATTTGCTCATAGAATTAGGTAACATAGAAATTAAGCCCATATAACCAAACAAGCAAAAATTTGTGCAAATGTGAAATAAAAACAAAATATTTAATATCAGGGTTACATATTATTTATTGAATATCTGGCCAAATATTATATATAATGTATTGCAATCTAGAAATATTTTAAGTTCAGTGATGCCAGATTCACTGTGATAATTATTATAAGGAGTTTTCTGAATGTATTACCCCTAAGCATTTATATAATATCTCAAGGTTAATGATTTATGTTATAGTATTTTGCAGTTTTATAAACATTCCAATTTATACCACCTTCACAGGCTATTCAGAAATTTTAAAACTCAGAATTTAAGATTAAGAGTGGCTTAGTTGTCAATAGATGGTTATATTGCCCTTTATGTAAACATAAAGTATTAGTCAAACCAAGAGAATAAAAGTAGCTACACAACTCATTTTTTTATGACTACGTATTTCCTGACTACCATGACTGAATGCAACTAGGTAATAAATATTTAATTTTTCTTTTTTTATTTTTAAGTATATTTTATTGATTATGCTCTTACAGTTGTTCCTTTTTTTTCTCCCCTTTATCCCCCTCTGCCCTGCAGCCCCCTCCCTGCAGCATTTCCTACTGCTTATTTTATGTCCATGGGACATATATATAAGTACTTTGGTTTCTCCATTTCCTATACTATTCTTAACCTCCTCCTTTCTATTTTGTGCCTACCAATTATGCCTCTTATTCCCTGTACCTTTTCATCTGTTCTTCCCCTCCCCTTTCCCACTGATAAACCCCCATGTGATCTCCATTTATGTGATTCTATTCCTGTTTTAGATGTTTGCTTGGTTTTTGTTTTTGTTTTTTAGTTTCACTTGTTAATAGTTGTGAGTTTGTTGTCATTTTACTGTTCATAATTTTGATGTTTTTCTTAGGTAAGTCCCTTTGACATTTCTTATAATAAGGGCTTGCTGTCCTTATTATGTTAGATTTAGTATTTAATCTTGGATGTAGGTCCTTGCCTTTCTTGACTTCAAATACTTCTTTCCAGCCTCTTTCTGCCTGTAAGGTTTATTTTGAGAAATCAGCTTGTAGTCTTATGGGAACTCCTTTGTAGGTAACTGTCTCCTTTTCTCTTACTGCTTTTAAGATTCTCTCCTTATCTTTAATCTTGGGTAACTTAATTATGATGTGTCTTTGTGTGTTTCTTCTTGGATCCAACTTCTTTGGGACTCTCTGAGAGTCCTGGACTTGCATGTGTACTTCCTTTTCCAGATTAGGCAAGCTTTCCTTCATTATTTTTACAAAGAAGTTTTCAATTTCTTGTTCTTCCTCTTCTCCTTCTGGCACTCCTATGATTCAGATGTTGGAACACTTAAAGTTGCCTCAGAGGTTCCTAAGACTTTCCTATTTTTTTTTTTTTTTGAATTCTTGTTTCTTCATTATGCTCTGGTTGGATGTTTATTTGTTCCTTCTATTCCAAATTGTTGATCTGAGTCCCCATTTTCTTCCATTCACTGTCGCTTCTTTGTATGTTTTCCTTTATTTCACTTTATATACAGTTCATCTCTTCCTTTATTTTGTGACCATACTCAATCATTTCTGTAAGCATCCTGATTACCAGTATTTTGAATTCTGCATCTGATAGGTTGTCTATCTCTTCATTTCTTAGTTCTTTTTGTAGAATTTTGATCTATTCTTTCATCTGAGCCATACTTCTTTGTCTTGGTGCACCTGTTGCATTTTAAGGGGCAGAGACTTAGGTATTCCCCAGGATGGGGCAACCCACTTTGCTGTGTTCTAGCACTGTATATAGGGTAAGGATTAGAGAGAACACAATCTGCTTGCTAGGCTCTCACCCCACTTTCAGTCACTTCCCTTTCTTCCCACAAGTGGACTGTGCCTTTTCTGGTGCTTATTTTCAGGTGAGTGGACTTGAATACATTCTAGGATCCTGTGAACCTCTCCAGTGGACTCTCCCATGAGACTAGGAGTTTCTCTCACTGCTGCAACACCCATAGGTTTTTCCAGACAGAGATTTTGAGACTTTAGTTTTCCATGCTGGAACCCTTAGTTGTATGGACTGTTTCACCCCCTAGTTGTTCCTTCTGGCTCTTCCGTACATGAGTGTGGCACTACCCAGCCTTCCAGTCACCCCCTTACCCATCCTATTCTGCCATCCATGGCCTTGTCACATGTCCTCGTCACATGTCCTCTCCACTTTGGCTTCCTATCTCCACTCCTCCTACCATTGTGGCTCAACTCCTTGGTTGTTGGACTTCCATACAAGTTGATTTCTGGCAGCAATGTTTGTTTTTCATTTTTAAATATGTTGTTACCCTTCTTTTGGTTGTGTGAGGAAGCAAAACATATCTACATATGCCTCCATTTTGGCTGGTCCCTCAAGAACCTATTTGAAGAAATAATGACTGAAAACTTCTCTCACCTGGTAAAGGAAAAAGTCACACAAGTCCAGGAAGCTCAGAGAGTCCCAAACAAGTTGGATCCAAAGAGGCCTACACCAAGGCACATCATAATTTAAATGACAAGGATTAATAACAAGGAGAGAATACTGAAAGCCAAAAGAGAAAAGCAAGTAGTTACCTATAAGGGAACACCAATTAAGCTGACACAAGATTACCAAACAGAAACATTTCAAGCAATAGGGGAGTGGTGAGAAGTATCAAAATGATGAAAAGCAAGGACCTACAATCAAGGCTACTTTACCTAGCAAGACTATAATTTAACATTGAAGGAGAAATAAGGACCTTCTCAGGTAAGAAAAAAAAAAACAAAAGAAGTTTATTAAAACCAAAACAGTACTGCAAAACATGTTAAAGGGCTTGCTTTAAAAAGAATAAGATGATGATGATGATGGAGAAGAAGAAGAAGAAACAAGGAAAGGAAAACAGTCTAACAATAAAATGGCACTAAATAGATATGAATAATCACCATAAATGCATATAACTTAAATGCTCTGACTAAAAGACCAAGGGTAGCTGGATGGATAAGAAAATAAGACCTACATACATGCTGCCTCCAAGAGACCCCTCTCAGATTGAAAGATACACACAGACTAAAAGTAATGGGTTGGAAAATTTATAGTACATGCAAATGGAAAAGGAAAAAAAGCTGGGGTAGCAGTACTTAGAATCTATAAAAGAAACTTTAAAACTAAGGCTATAGTAAGAAACAAAGAAGGATTCTACATAATGATAAAAGGAATAATACAATAAGAGGGTATAACCCCAGTAAACATTTGTGCACCCAACATAGGAGTATCTAAATATGTTAAGCAAATCTTGATGGACATAAAAGGAGAGATTGACAGAAATACAATAATATTTAGGGATTTTAACACTTCATTGACTTCAATTGATGGATCTTCCAGGCAGAAAATCAACAAGGAGACAGCAACCACAAATGACACACTAGATCAAATAGATTTAATTAATATCTTCAGAGCATTTCACCCCAAAGCAGCAGAGTATACACACTTTTCAGGTGCACATGTGATGTACTCTAAAATAGACCACATGTTAAAATACAAAACAAGTTTCAGTAAATTTAAGAAGGTTGAAATCATATCAAGCACCTTCTCTGAACACAATACTATGAAACTAAAAATCAATCACAAAAACAAAACTGAAAAACATACAAAGACATGGAAGCTAAATAGCATGTTATTAAATAATTACTGGGTCAATGACATGATCAAGGAAGAAATTAAAAGGTACCTTGAAACAAATGAAAATGAGGGAAAAATACTCCAGAATCTGTGGGACACCGTGAAAGCATTCCTAAGAGGGAAGTCCATAGCATTACAGGCCTATCTCAAAACATACACACACACACACAAAAACAAAAAAATCTCAAATAAACAATCTAACTTCACATTTAAAGTAACTTGAATAAGAACAAGAAAGAAAGCACAAAGTGAATAGAAGGAAGGAAATCATAAAGATCAGAGGAGAAATAAATGAAATACAGTGCAAAAATGATACAAAAGATCAATAAATTGAAGAGGTTGTTCTTGGAAAAGATAAAAAATATTGAAAAATCTTTAACCAGACTCATCAAGAAAAAAAGAGAGGATCCAACTAAATAAAATCAGAAATGAAAGATGAGAAATAGCTACTGACACCAAAGAAATACAAAGAATTGTAAAAAATATTATGAATAATTTATGCTAACAGGCTGGACAACCTGGATAAAATGGACAAATTCCTAGAAACATAAAGTCTTCCAAAAATAAATCAGGGAAAATCAGAGGATCTGACTAGACAGATTACACTTAATGAAGTTGAGGCAGTGATCAAAAAATTCCCAACATGCAAAGGCCCTGGACCAGATGGCTTCACAGGTGAATTTTACCAAACATTCTGGGAAGGACTAACACCTCTCCTTCTCAAACTATTTTATAAAATTCAAGAGAAGGGGAAGCTCTCAAATTCATTTTATGAGGTCAGCATTATACTAATTCTGAAACAAGATAAATACACTACAACTAAATAAAATTATAGACCAATATCCCTGATGATCATAGGTGCTAAAGTCCTCAACATTAGCAAACCAAATACAAGAAGGCATTAAAATGTCATACACCATGATCAAGTGGGATTTATTCTGGGAATGCAAGGTTAGTACAATATTCACAAATCAATAAATATAATTCACCACATAAACAAAATGAAGGATAGAACCACATGATCATATCAATAGATGCAGAAAAAGCTTTTGATAAAATGCAGCACCCATTTATGATCAAAACTCAGCAAAGCAGGACTAGATAATCATACTTAAACATCATAAAGACCATATAGGAGAAACCCACTGCTGGCATCATACTCAATGGGCAAAAAGTACAAACATTCCCTTTAAGATTTGGAAGAGAGGGATATCCCTTTTCACCTCTGTTACTCAACATAATATTGGAAGTACTAGCCACAACAATAAACAATAAAGAAAGAAAAGGCATTTAAATTGGAAAGGAAAGATAATTGGAAAGGAAAGATAATTGGAAAGGAAATGGGATAGTTTTACTATCTTTATTTGCAGATGACATGATTCTGTATATAGAGAACCCCCAAAATTCCACAAAAACCCTACTCAAAGTCATAAATGAATTCAGGAAAGTGGCAGGGCACAAAATTTCAGGATATCCAGAAATCAGTTGAATTTCTATATGCCAATAATGAACTAACAGAAAGGGAAATTAAGAAAACAATCCCATTCTCAATTGATTCAGAAAGTATAAAATACCCAGGAATAAACCTAATCAAGGATTAAAGCGCCTGTACATGGACAATTATAAGACACCGAAGAAAGAAATTAAAGAAGAAGAAAATAAGTGGAAGCACATACAGTGTTCATGGATAGGAAGAATTTTAACATCATTAAAATGTCCATAATACCCAAGCAATCTATAGAGTCAATGCAGTTCCTATCAAGATTCCAATGACATACTTCACAGAACTAGAACAAATATTTCAAAAATTTATATGGAGCCACAAAAGTTTACATAGCAATAGCATTCCCAAGAAAGAAGAACAAATTTGGAGGAATCACAGTACCTAATATCAAACTATACTGCCATGCCATTGTAATCAAAATAGGCTGTACAGCCATAATAATAGACACATAGATCAATGTAACAGAATAGAGAGCCCAGAAATAAGCACACATGTTTATAGTCAATTAATTTTTGACAGAGGAAGCAAGACCATACAATGGGCTAAATATAGTTGATTCACTAAATGGTGTTGGGGAAATTACACAGATATGTGCAGAAAAAGGAAACTAGACCACCTTCTTATACCACATGTAAGAATAAATACAAAATGGATCAAGGACTTAAACATTAGACTCAAAAGCATAAAAATCCTAGAAGAAAACATAGGCAGCAAAATCTTGGATATTATTCACAGAAAATTTTTATTGGATATATGTTCCTAGGCAGGGAAACAAAAGAAAAATAAGACAACTAGGATTACATCAAACTAAAATGTTTTTGCACAACAAAAGAAATCAACAAAATAAAAAGACAACCTACATAATAGGATAACATATTTGCTGATACATCGGATAAAGGGTTAATATCCAAAATTTATAAAGTACTTACAAAAGTCAACACCAAAAAATCAAACAACCTAATTAAAAATTGAGCAAAGGGGATGGTGACATGGTAGGAGGAGGTAGATTCCACTTCCCCCTACACATGGGAGAAAAACCTAGCTGATCTACAGAGGAACAGAGCAAACAGTCAACAGTACCACAGTGTATATGAAAATAGGAGATCAAAAATTGTAGTGGACATTTGAAAACCAGATGATATGAATTCTTCAGGACAATAAGAGCCCAGGGATCAGTGCGGAGATCAGGGCAGCTGAAGCCCCAGGCCTGGTGCTTGCTGGGTCTGCTACAGGGCTCTAGGGAGGAAGCCAGGTCAACCGCTCCCTCCCAGGCCAAAACAAATGTTGAGCAGCAATGGGAGAGACCTGGTTGCTTGAAGTCACAGAGAGAGAAGTTAAGGTCTGAGTGTCAAACACGCTGGGACTGTGAGCACCCACACATAGCCCTGGGTGGAATGCACACTGGAACCCATGCAAACAGAGGCACTCGCAACTAGAAGAGGGGGCTTTGTGAAAGACCTGTAGCCCACACAGGGAACTGGAGAGTGCGAGTGATCCATGGGAGAACCAGAGCTCATGCATGTGAACCCGGGGAATGCACACAACCCATGGGAAACCCTGAGTGCAAGCCTGTGAACTTAGGGTGAGCATGCGCACTGCAGGAAATCCGGACCCCACACCTGTAAACTTGGGCAGTGCACACACTATGTAGGAGAACCAGAGCTCACACCCGTAAACCTGGGGAGTGCGCACAATCCATGGGAAACCTGGAACTCACCCCTGTGAACCCAGGGTGAGTGTGCACAATGGAGGAAACCTACGGAACCCATACTCATAAACTCCAGCAGCATGCACGCTCTGTAGGAAACCTGGAACCTGCACCGTAAACCAGGAACCGGCATGTGCCACGTAGGAGTC
Source organism: Anoura caudifer (assembly GCA_004027475.1). NCBI lineage: Eukaryota > Metazoa > Chordata > Mammalia > Chiroptera > Phyllostomidae > Anoura > Anoura caudifer. The sequence goes on along the minus strand of PVKU01001499.1, from coordinate 311 downwards.
CTGGAGCTCATACCCATAAACCCCAGGAGTGCTGGATCCCTAGGAGACCCGAGCTCACATCCATAAACTCTGGGAAAGCACTGGCTCCGCAGCAGGCCCAGAGCCCATGCCCGAAGGCACTGTGCAGAGAGGCACTGGGCTAGCTCTGGGGAGAGTGCACAGCTACCCCTAGGGAGAATAGCTGAAAGTTGACTGAGTGCTGAAAAGGGAGAAAAGTGATACCATTGCCCTTCAGCCCTTTGCAGCCAGCAAAACCAGAAAAACCGGCTTGGCAAGTATGAAATGAGCAAGAGGGTTTTTTTTTTTTTTTT
>PVKU01001498.1:0-296433 GCA_004027475.1 Anoura caudifer | reverse complement strand
CCCGGTCAGCCAGCTGCCTTGTGCGGCCTCACTGGTTCTGCACAGTTGCCGCCCCGTGCCCGGGGTCTGCTAGCCACCGCCTGTGCACCTAGGGGCTGCCAGCCGCTGCTGTCTGCGTGCCCGTCCACACCTCCGCTTTTTCCTGCCGCGACTCCGCCCCTCTTACCGGTCTGGATGAATCGTTGTTGGACTTCCAAACAGTTTGATTTTCTGAGATCTGGTTGTTTTCTTGTTTCTAAATCTTTGTTGTCCTTAATTTGGTTGTGAGAAGAGACACAGTGCGTCTGCCTATGCCTCCATCTTGGCCGGAAGCCTCTCGAACACTGGCTTTTTTAAAAAAAGAATTACATGCCAGCTTAGAAGGAAGCCTTAATAAAACTATTTATTAACATCTTATCATGAACATCCCAAAATCAGCAGTTAATTTTCCAAATCTTTTTTAACAGAGTTACTGCATGGCCTAAAACCTCCTAGCAGGCGCCAAGAGCCAAAGTTGTAATGCAGGTGTTCCAATCAAGAACTATTCCCTTTAAGTCCCTCCATATGAAAGAAAAAAAATCAGAATGGTGTCCTTTTATCCCCAACAGCAGGTAATTAGGTGTCCAGAAAAAATGTCATGGATATTACTTCCTAAGATCTGGGCAATGCTTTATATTTTTCCAGAACACTTTCCCGTACTGGGTCTTCTTTATCTGCATATTAACACACTCCACCCAGCGTTACAGAGATGAAGGGACAAGCTCCTGGGCCTGAGCTGTGCAGGCTGAGTGGCATGTCGGTGACAGAGACTGTCCCCCATGTGTCATCTCCAACTACGCATTGGCTTGGCCGCACGGGTCTCTAAACCAGTGGCACAAGATGAATTCCCAACGTGATTTTTGTCTCCTAATCAACCCAACGATATTTTCCACTTTCGAATAGTAACTTCACAAGGGAACTCGTTGTAGATTCAATTTCCAATGCAGGAGAATACGTCTTACTCCAAAATGCTGTCATTCCATGAATGGCAACTGAAGCCAGCAGCGTTAATAATCCCTAGCGGTGGTCACAGATTTGGATCTCACCTCAATTTCTCACAAACGTAGCACAGCTACACTTGCTGTTATGTGATGACTTTGTGGGCTCACCCACAAGGCTGAATTGTCTTCAGTTCCCGTAACCACGTACACAAGCCCGGATACCCTTTTGCCTCCACTCTGAAATTTACTCTGTGTGTGTGCATTTCTTCCTCCCACGACACCTAAATTCTTGAGATCTGCATGGACACCGTTGATAATGGAATTAGTCTCTTAATTTTATTATTTTTTACATAGCTATGACCCTGACAGTGGGGTACTCAGTCTCTAACATTTGAATGATTATTTAAAACGTGCCCTAAATAATAAGTATTTCATTATTATTAAATATAATTATTCAGGGATAGTGATGTTATTGTAAAATGCACGCTGTGTGCTTATACATACAGGGCTCTCAGAGAACGTATACTGTCTCGGTTCAAATTTTTAGTGTTAATCATTTTAGGATACTTCCTGAGTCCTCAGAAGTATGTAGACCATATGCACATAAATCCTAAAGGTGCTAATCGGGACACAGCCTTAAAACAGGAAGCTTTTCCTCATCTGTTCTTAAAAGCCAGCTGTTCACAGCCCCCTCGTGATATAGGAATTGGGGCAGGTGTTTTTATATTAGTGAGACGCTTTGGAGACCCAGCACTGTAACTTTGGAAGTTTTGCAACATGAACTAAAGTAGTCACGTTCCCAGCAGAGCCTGTGTGCTTTGCGAGGCTTGAGGGAGGCCTGGAGGTAATGTACAAACTACATTTTCTGAGCATCTGCTATGCACAAGATACTGAAGTGGGCGCTTTATATATTTTAGCGCAAAGGCTTACGACAGCTCCACCAGGCACAGGTCCTTAGCCCCTCTTCAAAGAAGTGATGAATGCACCATTCACCCAAGGACTCAGCCAATAAGCGGCAGAGCTGGTATTTGAAGTGAGGTGTGTTGGACTTCAAAGCCTGGGCTCTTTTCCTGACCCCGAGCTTCCAGAGCTGTATTTTCCAGATAGTGTCCTAAGAAACGCTGTGTTCCTCAAGATAATAATAGGTGTTTGCTGTAAGAATTCCAATAATATTTGGAAACATGGCCATTAAAAAGTTAAGCTTTGTGTCGACTGAGCGTAGGTAATATTATGTTACAAACCTTTGAAAGGTTTAGTGTGCACCATTCCCCAAACTCCTGGGAGCACAGAATGCCTATTTTCACGGCATGACTGTTGGTGACCCTCAGAAGGGTGTTTCACAGAGAGTGGGCCAAATCCGAAAGCAAAGTACGGTCTTCATCTTATAAGCATAATTCATTTCTGAAACACTGTGGAGGAAGTTTTCTGAAGTCAAAAGCATCATTTCCATTAATTTGAGTGGGGAAAAAACATGTTTCTGAGTCCCAGATCGACACCCATTTGTGTTGAAAACAACTAAATTATATTAAAGAGGTATTTCTCCTGTGCAATGTTACTTGTCAGAGTATAATTCTAAACGTTTTTCCTCCTTAGCTCTGTTTGCTCTTTGCAGAGCACCGAGCGAGCGGCTGTCTCTAAATGGCAAGCCCGGCAGCGGCCTCTCTCCATTCTCATCTTGTCAAATGTCCGTTTGCCTTAGAGCTGGGGTGTCAGACTCATTTTCCCCAGGGGCCACATCAGCCTCACGGTGCCTTCAAAGGGCCGAAATAATTTTAGGACTGCATCAATGTAACTACTCCTTAACCGTTAAGGAGTTGAAATGACATTCGGCCCTTTGAAGGCAACCGCGCGGCTGATGTGGCCCCCGGTGAAGATGAATGTGAAACCCCTGCCTTAGATCCTGAAAACTGCCCACCTTCTTTGTCCTTTAACTTTCCTTTAAAACTCTGCCCCCTTGGCATCTGCTGTCCTGAGGCCGCTTCCCTCTCTGATCACCCTTTCCCTCACTCCATAGGGTTTTGTTTCTGCACTGGGCATGCACCCTGCCTTCTCTATTCGCCCCCAGAGCAAAGTCATGATTCTTTATTCACCCTGCAAACTTCATCTCCAGCCTCTCTCTTGAGTTCCAGACTTACATCACCACCTACTATACCACTAGAAACTCAAGTTCACAATGTCTAAATTAAACTCAGTATCTTCTCTGGATGATTCAACCCCAGATCCCGCTCCTCCTTTCCCTTCTCTTGATCAGGAACATCCCATTCCATCTCGTTGTGCCCTCCAAGCCCTTGGTGTCGGCCACATGACCCTAGCCCCCCCATCACCCAGAGGTCACCAAAGTCTGCTCATTCTGCATCCGCAGTGGCTCTCCCAGGGTTTCCTTCCTCCTCTGCCCCCTGCCTCCTCTACTCCAGGCCATTCTGCCATGGGGAATTTCTTTCACGGGAGGCTGCTGGTCTTCCCCGCCCTGAGCCACCCTGCAGATTGCTCTAGAGCTGTCTTTTTAAACCACAGGTCTGATAGTTCCTGAACCTCAGATAGTTCCCTAGTACCCACAAATGGATCTCTTATCCTTCTGCCAGTGTTTAATTCACTGGTAGCTAGCACGGGCTAATACATACAACATGCCTACCCCAGCGTCTCACGTGTCATAGGTGCTCAAAAAATGCACTTTAGACTATTACCGCTGAGGCTCCCCAAGCCTTCCAGAGTCGACCTAGAGTCTTTCACAGACTCTAACTGTGAATGGGACTAATTTATTTAATGTTCCATGTGTGGCATAAAAGCCTTTATGTGGGCACAGAACCAATACTTTATTGATTTGAGTTGCACCTGGTAACAAATTCAAAGTTCCCAGAGGACAATAGACTTTTTTTTGTTGCTCCTTTTTTTTTTTTTTTTTTTCCCTAAAGGAGCACCTGGTTAGTGTTCTGTTGGCTGTACAGAGAGTGGATAGTCTCGTTATCACAGTGGAGATGTGCAGATTATTTTATAATTCTGCCAGCCACAGGAAAATTTGGAAGTAGGTAAGGTATACCTCTAGCCAGCTTCCACCTCACCGTCAGCTCCCTCCTCCGTCCTTTCACAGCAGCCCCGTCCCTTTCTGGCCTTATGTGCATTAATTCAGCCAGCTGCTGGGTGTCTTCTTTGCGTTGGGCACTGTGCTGGGTGCTGGGGACCCAGCAGGGACCACGAGCTGAGGCCATAAGTAAGCAGGGCCAGGGACTGGGGTGGGGGCGGGGCAGATGGTGTAGATATGGGAGTCAGAGAAGGTCTCTCTAGAGAGGAAATATTTAACCAAGACCTGAGTGCTGAGAATGAGCCCGCTTAGGGAAGTTCTGGGGCAGGAGCATTCCAGGCTCAGGGAGCAGCAGATGCAAATGCCCTGAGGAGGGAAGCAGTTTTGCACCTTCTAGGAACAGTCTGAAGAGCCAGGGAGCTAGAACCTAGTGAAAGAAGAGAGGAGATGAGGTAAGAGATGCTGAGGCTTACGATTGAGTTTACGTTTTATTCTGCTCAGAGTGGGAAGCCACCTGAGGACTTAGACGTATAATATGATCTGAATTCCACTTTAAAAAGAGCCCTCTAGCTTCTACATAAAGGCTGGAGTATAGGGAGGCAAGGACAGAGGCAGGGAGGTGAGGGTGAGGTGGGGTCCAGGAGAACTGGGGTGATGGAAGGGCAGGTGATGGGTTCCAGAGAGGCCCGTCTCCTTGTCCTGAGCACCCCTTGTCTTTCATCCATGCTCCATCTGAGAGGACTCACTTACAAGGAAGAGCATGTCTATAAAAGGTCAATCACAGGGCAAGTGCCCTGGCGCACTAAGTGGGAGAAGATGTGCATGCCCCTCGTTGCTCAAGAGGAGGGATGCTCCAAGGACAGAATTGCTACCCCTCCGGGCTAGTAGAGACCCTTTTGGCCAAGAGGCCTTTTTGTCCTCTTAAAAAAAAATCACACCCTTCAAACACTAACCCTTCAAAGGTGGCTTTTGCTTGCGAGAAAGAAGGGAGAATGTGGCTCACTTTCTTGTGCCCACTTCTCCCAGAAGGCTGATGCCCACTCCCAAGTTTTCCTCCTTCATGAAAGCTTGATGATTTGAAAAACCTCTTTGAAAAAGCATTTGCTTGCACACTACCTAATGTTGAAAGGAGGCAGATACACAGATTGAAATGCTTTCAGGAGTAATTTCCATTCCTTTCCCCAAAGAAGACAGCCTTGTCTGTTGAAACCATCCCTGGTGGGCGGTGCAAAACTCAGACATTGTGAGAATTGCTAGAGGCAGCGGGTGGTTGTGATTTCTTACTATTTATTGTCACCTGTGGGGTGACAGTTGCTTCCTAACACCATATAAATTACGTATTTCCTTTTTTTCTTTCCTTTCCCCTACCTTGTTGGTTACAGGTTCTCTTAGTGCTCGATGTGACAACTCTGGGCGGTGCAGCTGTAAGCCAGGTGTGACAGGAGACAGGTGTGACCGATGTCTGCCAGGCTTCCACACACTCACAGACGCCGGCTGTACCCAAGACCAAAGGCTACCGTAAGCACCGCAACCCCCACTGCTGCCCCCACCACACATGGTGACAATTGTATTAACAGTCGTGACCACTTACAGTTCCTGAGCACCTACTGTGTGCCAAACGCCGCTTTGAGAACTGCATGTGGATTATCTCATTTGACCCTCACAATAACCCGAGGGATTGGGATTACCATGGTACTCACGTTAAAGATAAGAAACTCGCACCAGGAGAGGCTAAGTTGCCCAACGTTACTGGTGAAGGTGGACGTAATAGTCAGGCCCACAGTCTTGGTTCAGGAGCCCAGGTTCTTCACCCTGACAGTGGCCCCTGCTTTAGATGAACAAGGATTGGGGTAAAGAGTCCAGATTTTTACCCGGGACCCATTTCAATCCAAGTGAACTTGGAGCAGGGGACTTTTGTGTATCGCTTCGATCCCTGTTAGTTTGAAGCAGCTTCTGTCCCTCCTCACATTCTTTCCGGGAGCAAGGTGGAGCATACATTATAAATCACATAACCAATCCGCAGAGATGCTGGGCTGGCAGGGCCTTGGCATGGCCTAGAGGAGGGGGAGCTTGGCAACGAAGCCATTAGCTAGAAGGCCGCCTGCAGAGGACTCACGTCCCCGTCGCCCACCCTTCCAGCCCTTTGCCCGTCTGAGAACAGCGCTCCAGCCACGCTTGGTCTGTCGCAGCCACCACTGTCCCAAGCTCTCTTACCCTCTGGGCCTTTGCACAGGTTGTTCTCTTCCAGCCCCTCTGCCCCCTTTTCGGTTGTCTTCAGAGATCCTTCCCTGAACCCAATCCCCTTTTTGTAACCCTTTTAAAACGTGAAGTAGATTTCCCTGGCTGCTGGTGTGGCTCAGTGGACTGAGCTCGGGCCTGTGAACCAAAGGGTGGGCCAGAACCCGGTGGGGGGCACGCGTGAGAGGCAGCCACACATTGATGTCTCTCACCCTCTCTTTATCCCTCCCTTTCCCCTCTCTCTAGGAAATAAATAAATAAAATCTTAAAAAAAACATGAACTAGGTAGATCATATCACTTCTCTGCTTGCAACCCTCTGTTAGCTCCTCTCCTGCTTAGAATGAATCTAGACTTCTCATCGAGGCTGGTAAGGTCCTGCAAGATCCCACCATCCTCTCCACCCTCATCATAGGCTCCCCCTGACTTCTAGCTACTCTCCCCGAGGCTCTCTGAACTCCAGCCACACCAGCCTTCCTTCCCTTCTTGAAAGGAACCCAGTGTATATGACCTTGCCTTTGGCCTAGAGCACTGTCCCTGCCCCCAGAGCCACACAGAGCTTCCTGGGCCCCATGCGCACTGCACCCATCTCCTCATGGATGATAACTTTTTTCAAACTGTCAGCTGAGCCAAATGATCAACTGAACTGAACAGCTCAGCCCTGAACTTGGTTTCCATTCTGGCACAAAGCCCCTCCTCCCTTCAGGGGTAGATAGCAAACAGTTCATGGACTGGCTGCCACCCCAAACCACACTTGAAGTAGCACCAGCATAGACAGATGAGTCCTTAAAGGGTCAGAGGGGCACAAGTATGATAAGGACAGCTAAAGAGAGGCCTCATTGAAGGTGAAAGATTTGCTCAAGTTCCATGACATTTGCTAATGAGCACTTGATCTTTATGTGGAGAGTTGTAGAGCATTTGGAAACATCCCTAACTTTTGTTTTCTTCTTTCCCAGGGACCCCAAGTGTGACTGTGACACAGCTGGCATCTCGGGGCCCTGTGACACGGGCCGCTGTGTCTGCAAGCTGGCTGTCACGGGAGAGCGCTGTGATAGGTCTGTGTGAACTGGGGCCCTACAGTCACAGCCGGGAGAGTCCCTTGGCAATGAGCATAAATTGTCCTTTAGTGCAATTATGGAAATGGGACACTTAACAGATGTGAATGACCTTCTTCTTGCCCTCTGTCCTCAAAAACTAGGCTTTTTAAAAAATACAACTGAGTCCCCAAATCTCACTGGACTCCATGCTTTTGCTGTGGCCCCTTCTCTTCGTTTGCACCAGGGTAGAGGTGCAGGGCCCCAGGCAGTCCCCTCGCCTGCTGGCTCCAAATCCAGGTGCTCAGGTGCAAGGTGGTGTGCAAAGATGAGGTCACATGACCCAGCTTGCAGCCAGGAAAGACCTGACCTAATTAAACATGTTGGGAAAATGCTAGTACAAGGGACTATAGCAGTGCATGGCCATATTTAACCACCGTGTGCAGAAAGGAACCACCCAGGGGTGGCATGGTGGCTGCATGCACACACATGAGCCGGGGAGACGGGAGAGTCTGCTGGGCGCCTGGCCAAGCCTGGGCTGGTGGCCCCGTGAGCTGAGATCCACCCTCAGCTGCTGCCGTAGGACAGTCCTCCCGAACACACTGCTCAGACTCAGCCCTCGGCCCGTGCCCAGGATGGTTGCAGGCAGAGGGCTGCGGCTTGGCTCCAGAGGTAAAGGCTTCCTCCTCGTTTCCTTACAAGTAAGAAAGCAGTTCTTGGGCACCCTGCCAATCACTTCTACTTGGGCAGGGGCAACGCCAGACACATTCCGAGCTGCTGAGGTGGGGGCAGGGAAACACAGCTTCAGGGTTAAAAGTGGAGTTACTTTGTGAAAACGTTTTTAATTTCAAAATATAACAGAGAAATAGAAAGCCACATGAGACCAGGGTTGTCAGCACCGCCAATTATATAAAACAGACCTTTGCTAAAAGTGTGCCAGCCCCGAAACACCCCCCCTCCCTCCAAGAAGTAGCCACAGTTCCCACCTCTAGGCCCTCGTGTCCTTACCTCTCTTCACAGTTTATTGGGCCAGTGCATCCCTACAAGCACTGGCGTTCAGTTTTGCCTGCTTCTCTTCATTTTCCTCCCCTGCTCTCCCTTCCTTTCCCATGCCCTCTGTGCCCTTTCTGGACCCCTCCCTGCCTCTCTTTCTTTCCTTGTTTTTCAATCTCTTTAATCTACAGGTTTCCTCCACAGAAACCGTAATGATTTTTTAAGCCCTTTCCCCATAGAGAAAAAAAAAAAATGCTTATTTAGTTACAGCTGTTCCGAAGCACCATGGCTAATTGGCGTTACTGTGATTTTGCAAATGAACATACTCCCAACTTAGGGTCCAGCGGGTTAGACCCCAGGATTCAGAAACAGATGTGCTTGAGCTTGAATCTTGCCTCAGCCACTAACCAGCTGAATGACGTTCAACAAGCTTCGTAATCTTTCTGGGTCTCTTCATCTATGAAAATTGGAGACAACAATTCCTATCTCATAGGGGTGTCATGAGGATTAAATGAGAAGGCACGTGATTGGTGCCTGGCATATCATTTAAGTGCTAAAGTAAATAATACTTGAAATTATCCTTCTTTCCTGTGGAAGGATGTAGTAAACTTGAACCCAGAAAAAACAAGTCCTTCCTAGCTTCCCCTGCCCTCTTCTCTGCCAACATCTGGGACTTGTCTGGCAGCTCAGAGTGGCCACTGGACAGCTCGAGGTGGGAGAGAGGTGGGGCTCCGGCCTACACTTTGCTTTTGTAGAGGGTCTGTAGCCTTCCTTTGTCGTATCCCCACCTGCCCCTTTCCTGTGTGGGCCAGAGCCCAGATACAAGGAACAGGGGGATCAGTACGGCAGAGTGGGTGCTGGGGCTGGAGCATTTGCTTTCCTTCCCTGGCCCCCGCCTCCCACCCTCTTGGCCCCATTAAGCCCTTGCTCCATGTCCCCACCCCACCCCGTGTTGTCCATGTGACCTCCACTCAGTTCCTCACCACGTATGGGAAAAATCACTGTTTCCAAACCTCCAATCCAAACATGATTCTGCTGAAGCAGAGGGAGAGAAAGTGCTTGTCCCTCCTGCTCTGCCACCGGGGCACTGCGGTTGTCCCCAGGTAGTCCAAGAGCGGTGTGCGCAACTCGGTATTTACTACCTCTGGGAATGCACAGGGCCGGGTGGGAGTGAAAGCAGAAAGTATGATCAGTCCTCATAGTCTTTATATGGAAAGAGAAATAACCTGTAATGTTGTCCTGATTTCTAAACCACCACTGCAGGTGTCGACCAGGTTACTATCACCTGGATGGCGGAAACCCTGAGGGCTGTACCCAGTGTTTTTGCTATGGGCATTCAGCTAGCTGCCACAGCTCCGGGGACTACAGTGTCTACAAAATCACCTCGGACTTCCATCAAGGTGAAGTATTCTGTTTTCTAGAATTTTTGCTTTTAACATTGTATGGAGCTCTGTGCTTACAGAGACCGTATTTTTGGACCGTATTTTGGGAGGAAAAGGGGAGTATGTCTTATAGTCCAAATGTAGCTTACCTGGCTTGCTGCTGTGAGGGGGGGCAGGCGGCGGTGGTGGAGTGGGGTCACAGGTTATTAAATATTTTACCACATTTTTTGCTTCAATTTTTTTTTCCTATTTTCCTCTTCTAAAACCTAGCTGTGTCTTATCGTCCTAAAAATACGGTAACCACCTCACCATTCACAGGATGGGATTCTTGAGGCATCTAGCTTTTAATGTGCATTATTTTTACAGGGTAATACCACAGACTCTGGAGTCTTGAGAAAGTTCTAGCTGAACAGTTTACTCATACCAGTGTATGAATACCTTAAAAGAATAACTAAAAAGAGACCACAATTTCATCTCCCTGCATTTCCCATCCCCATCTGTCTCAAAACCACAAAGAATCATTCATTGGGTGGGGAGGGGCGGTTATGAACATCTTCCTGGAATTCACATTCACTAATAATACTGCTTTCACATACATTAAATGAGTTAATTTACGTGAAATTAGTTCCCAAGCTACAAAGCACCATAAAATGATGGGAGATTGATATGATCCCAACTCTGAATTTCTCTTTGAACATATTGGACTCTCTTATCTCGCTAAGGCCAGACACTGTTCATGTAAATAAAATAATATTCCAAATCTCAGGCAGATGAAAGCGTGCTCTCTTCTTACAAGAGACTCAAAGATGAGAAGTCAAAGCACCCGAGGGGTGGGGGCAGGTAAAGTTGAGTCCCAAGCAGAGAGGGGCCTGAGGAGTTTCAAGGACTGCGAGTAAGTGTGGAAAGAAGACCCCACTCACCACTAGGACTTTTGGGCAAGCATGTCTTGCTTTGTTTTACTTCAGTAGACGGTTTGCCCTAATGTGGAGGGGGTTTGTCTGTCTTCCAGATGCGGACGGCTGGAAGGCTGTCCAAAGAAATGGGTCTCCTGCAAAGCTCCTCTGGTCCCAGCGCCACCGGGACGTGTTCAGCTCAGCACGACGATCTGACCCTGTCTACTTTGTAGCTCCTGGTATGTGTGGCCTTTGTCCCACAGAAGCCAACTTATGAGGCTAGGAAGTCTGTATACAAAAACGGAGTTGGAGAATGTGGAAACCATATCACTCGGTGTCCAGGGCTTCAGTGTCGCCAGAGGAGGGTTGGGGCCTCAGTCCGGCTTGACAAAGTTGTGGCACAAAGAGCTGAAGTGGGTGTCCAGGCGGTCAGATCCTGGGGGAAGTTCCTACTGTAATCGAAGCGGAAGTTTCTAGGTTTCCCATCGAGATAAGATATAAGAACTACTGTCAAATCTCTCGGCCCGTTGAGAAGCGGATGGACAAGGAAAAACGAGGCATTTCTCAAAGCTTTAACCACTTGCACATGGGAAAAATAGATATTCATCAGTGGTGATGGAAAGCTCTGGCTAGAATTTTCACCCCAGTTGCGTCCTTAGCTAACACGTGATTTCTGGTGAGCTGTCCTCTCAGCCTTTGCAAACTGCAATCCTCTCAGCTGCTCAGTGGGGATGATAAGGCCTGCCTCTGAGAATTATTGCCCTCAGATGTGATGACGTCTGTGAACGCATCCTCTAAACTCTTTAGAGCCTGAAGCGTTAGGTAACAAACAGCACTATTGTCGATATACCTGGGATCTCGACATATTGGTCTGGCACAGGACCATGCTACGAATCATCTAACACGGCGGTCCCCAAACTTTTTGGCAGGCACCAGGGACCAATTTCATGGAAGACAATTTTTCCAGGGACTGGGACTGGGGGGATAGTTTCAGGATGATTCAAGCACATTGCATTCAAGCTCACCTTCTGCTGCGCAGCCTGGTGCCTAACAGGCCCAGACCGGTATCGGTCCTCAGCCCAGAGGTTGGACACCCCTGACCAAATAGCTGGAATTGTCTGATCATGAGGCCCTTGGGACATTTCAGTAACTCACCCGCCTTTGTAGCTGACAGCAACGTGGCCATGCCCAGTGCCATTAACTGGCTCTTCTGGAAGGGTGGTCTGGGACAGGATGGTGGGTGGGTAACAGAGGACTCCATCAGAAATCACCAACTGTGAGTGCAAACCTGCTCACTTGTTTGCTTCTCCAGTTTTACAACTGATCTCAGTCTCTTCACATTCCATTTCACAGCCAAATTTCTTGGGAATCAACAAGTGAGCTACGGGCAAAGCCTGTCCTTTGCCTACCGCGTGGACAGGGGAGGCAGACACCCATCGGCCCACGACATCATCCTGGAAGGTGCTGGTCTACGGGTCACAGCCCCCTTGATGCCACTTGGCAAGACACTGCCTTGTGGGATCACCAAGACGTACACGTTCAGGTAAGAGGAGAAGCTATCAGCGGGTGGAATAGAGCAAGCTGTGATTGCAGTCCCTTCCTTTGCTCATTCATTCAGTCATCGTGTGTCCATTCAACAAGCTTCTCTGAGCACCTTTTGTGTTCTAGCTGTGGTGTTAGGTGCTGGAACATAGAGACAGGACATGGTTCCTGTCCTTAAGCCCCTGCCAGGCTAATGGAAGAGAAAAGAAACAGATGGTTACAGCGCAGCTTGTAAGTGATGCCCTACAGAAGGTGGGCACACATAGGCACAACTAACCCGTTGGCGTGACCAAGGACAGTGCCTCAAGGAGCTGTGAGAAGTGAAGAGCAACTCTCTAAGGGGGACAAAGGGGAAAAGGCTAACAAGACAGAGAAAAGACCATGCTTGAGGAGTTTTGTGATTTAGGGAATGCCAAGTAGTTAAGCATGCGTGGAGCTGGGCATGGGTGGAGCTGGGAGTCGGGGAGAGGAATAAACGCAGTGGGAAGTGAGGTCTGGGGAAGAGGCGAGAGGGAACTCACGGACGCCCCTGTGCATGTCGCGGGGGGGGTTGCACATTATCCTGTGGGTGGGAGTTTTGAATGGTGGGTACAGAGACGCTGGGGCAAGAGGCTGTGCCTTCTAAGTACTCAGTACTGATTGGAAGCTTAGAAATCAAGATGAAAAAATATGGCCTTTGTCCTTCAAGAGTTCATGGTCTGGTAGGATGTGTAACAAAAAGCAAACATAATACAATATAGAAATGGTTTCTGTGGTGTGCCTGTTCTTGGGAGGTGGGAGGAGAGGAAAGTGCCTGGTTCTGCGTGGAGGACAGAAAGAAGCCCAGGACTTTCCCAGGGATGAAATCAAGCCAACCTGTGCCTGTCGGTATGTGTGGGGGTGTACAAAGGCATAACATTGGAGGAACTGGTCAGCTGCTACACAGCAAGTGCAGGGGAGATGGACAGATAAGGTTGAAAACTGGAAAAGGACCCATGTAGCGGTCCTTGTATGTCACGTCCGGGCGCCGAGGTCTTGTCCATGCCTGTAAGACAATGGAAAGCTTACTGAGACAGTGGAGGTTGGGGAGTGGTGTGATCAGGTGTGGAGGACGGCTCAGGTAGGGTCCTTAACGAGACCATCAGGACACATACACTGAGGTTCAAGCCAGGGCTGCTGGAGGCCTAGCCCAGGGCAGCGGTAAAGCAAATAGAGTTAGAAGACCCACAGCACACACACGGTGTGTACTTAAATGACCGAGTGCAGCTTATTCCCATGGTACACGCACACAGCTCTGCTCCCTCTGGTACCCATTCCCACCTTCTCAGCTTGTTGCATTTACTCTTTGAGATTTAGCTTATAGGGTCTTCCTTTGCGTTAGCCTTTCAGAGACCCAGGTGAAGTTACGGTCACCCTGTGGGTTTCTACGGCATCCTGAACACACACTCACTGTACGATGTCAGAATTATCTCGTTGCCTACCAACTCCCCTGGATGGATGCTGATGACCTTGCCCAAGTGTCTCTGTGTCTTCTGTCCTAATGCAGTTTCTGGCCCAAACCAAGTGCATGGTTAATGGTTTAACGAATTGGTGAATGAAACAAAAGGGTTAGGGCTGTTCCTGGAAGAGCTAGTCCAGGAAAAAAAACAACAGCAGAAAACCATAAAGCAGAATTGTTCCGGGGCTGGTGATGTGGTGCGGTGAGGCACTTCAACGCCAAATTAAGGTGGATGAGATGTAGAAGGTGGAAACTGACTTTTGAAAAGAGTAAGTGAGATGTGCTCAGATAACAAATCATTTAAACAACAAACCCAAATATGAACGGTAGCTCTTGAGCATCCGAGCTGAGGATCAGAGCTCCATGACCTCAGAGGTATTTCTAACATTAGGTTTTGCGTGACCCAGAATAGAAGTGGTCTCTGAGGACTTGGACCAGCACTGGTAGCCGTGGACCCTGGAGCTCGGCCGCCTCCCCAGGGTTGCCCTCCATCACGTCCTGAGGGTCTTCCCACAGAGCGAGGAAGCTCCACCCATGCATATAAGCATGTGCCTGCTAGTCCTTTGCCCATCCCTAAGCAGGACTGTGAAGGGCTTGGCCACTCCCACAACCCCGGGCATGATTGGTATCAGGTGTACAAAAGATAAGATTCAAAAAGAGTGGAGTTTTTAAGCTTTTGATTTTTCAATCATGCAGATTGAATGAACACCCAAGCAGTACCTGGAGCCCCCAGCTGAGTTACTTTGAGTATCGGAGGCTGCTGCGCAACCTCACCGCCCTGTGGATCCGAGCCACCTACGGGGAGTACAGTAAGTGACAAGGAGAATGGATGTCCTTCTTCTTAGGGTTTAGTTTAATTTGCTTCAGCTCTCTAAGGTTCATCTACCCAAAAAAGTAGATCAATAAACTACTTGATGGTTTCAATGTAGGGTCTCTATATTAAACTTTTAGATTCTAGAAATTATTAAAAAAGAACGTTTCTCTAAAAAGTGCTAAGAGTCTCCCAATTTAGATAAAAGCTGAGGATTTGAAGATGATCTGCAACAAATGCGCACTTTCCCCGTGACACAGACCTCTCTGTTCCTCAGGAGCTTTTCCTCTGCGATTATACTCAGTGCCGCCCTGCCCAGACATCAAGTACCCTGTTAATTGCTCTCATTGAGCTTCACACTTTGTGTCCTCCCAGTCCCAACTGAAGTTATTTAAGTGAGAGTCCCTTCGGCTTGTTAGCATCCGTGTGAAAAGGAAGCGTGGCTGCCTGCTCCATTCCCACATCACTGATGCAGCAAATAAAGCAGGATGTAGGAAATGTATTTCCAGACAGGTTATTGAACCTTCCCCAAGTGCCAGGCACATTAGGACACGCGCATGGCCTCATCCAGTTCTCACAACGGACGTGGGAGGTAGATGGGTGCACTGTCACTGCCACCGTCGAGGAGACACATCCACGCAAAGGCAGTGTGACTCTCCCTGTTCACGCAGCTCGCGTGGGCGGAGCCGGAATTTTAGCTCTGGTGTTTCTGACCCCACAGCCTGAGCGCTCAGTCGTGACAGGCAGCGGCACCTCCACGTGTGGCACAGTGAGTGAACACCCCCTGTCTGTGGCAGTGAGCCAGGAGAGATGAAGCCCAGAGACAGGCCTGACGCACCAGCTTCAGACATCACCGCCGGCCCCCAACTAACCCATTCTGTCTGTTGCAGGCACTGGGTACATTGACAACGTGACCCTGGTTTCAGCCCGCCCCGTCTCCGGAGCCCCAGCACCCTGGGTTGAACAGTGCGTGTGTCCTGTTGGGTACAAGGGGCAGTTCTGCCAGGATTGTGCTTCTGGCTACAAAAGAGATTCAGCCAGACTGGGACCCTTTGGCACCTGTATTCCGTGTAACTGCCAAGGGGGAGGGACCTGCGATCCAGACACAGGTGAGTGAGATGAGCACCTGGACCAGGGGGCTGGGTGCAGCCAAGTGACCGGGGCCTCCCTCCCATGGATGAGACTGAAAGGCTGTAAGAAAGGATGTGTCTGAACTCATTTCGGAGATGGGGAAGAATTAAGGAAAGTTGGGCTGGAGTTGGGATGATGGAAACGGAGCTTTGTTGCACTCAATTCTTTTCACAATGTTAATTAAAGCCACAAGGTTGTGGGAAAGGTGTCAGGTTACAAGAAATGGCTGTCGCGGTTCAGTGCTGGGTGGGGGGCTGGTGTCAAGTTGCAAGAATTGTGTGGGGAGATCAAAGGCAGTGTCAGGGCCCGGATGGAGGTGCCGACAAACCAGGCCATGGGGGCAGGGGCACAGCGTCAGGACCTTCAGGGGAGTGAAGGAAGCGTCTGTCTACCCAGCGTGGGAGAGGGAGGGTTCCCGGCCGTGTTTAGAGCCGTTACCAGGGTGAAGGTGAATGCCCCGGCTCCAAAGAAAGCTTCAGAAAGGAAGACTTCGGGCTCCTGAGCTCTGACCCCAGACAGCCTACGTGCTCCAGCACGTGGAGAGGTTTTCCCTGCTCATCTCTCTGCCTCCCCATCCTTCCTCTGCCTCCCAGGAGACTGTTACTCAGGGGATGAAAATCCTGACGTCGAGTGTGCCGACTGCCCCCTTGGTTTCTACAACGACCCGCATGACCCCCGAAGCTGCAAGCCGTGCCCCTGTCGCAATGGGTTCAGCTGCTCGGTGATGCCTGAGACAGAGGAGGTCGTGTGCAATAACTGCCCACTCGGGGTCACCGGTAAGGCCAGCGCCTGCATCACCCTGTCCTGAGGCTGTGAGTTCGTGGTATTCCAAGGAGTTCTATTCCAAGGAATTTGTAGGGAATTATAACTACTTAGGGCTCATCTCAATGGGCTCACGCTAAAGATAAGAATGTTTTAATGCCAGAGAGGCAAAGCAGATTGAGGAAGGGCAGGGTATACAGGGAGGAAACGCCTAAAGGTGTCTGAAGACCAGGTTTGTAATTAGAAGGTGAAGTTTTCAGACAAAATACATGCTTTAGCTCAGATTTAAAAAAATGAACCAAGGCAAAGAAGGAACACTTAGTGACCTCTGAAATGTCACATCTGTCTGCTGGTCAGTTGGAAAGAAGAGTTAATTTTTCAGCAGCGTCCTTGGGCATAGTGCTCCGAACCTGACTTTGCCTTAGGTGAAGTAGTTGAGTGGGGAAGTCTCTGAGGGTGCTGTTGTGTTCCAAAACCCGTGGCGTGACCCCTGTGGAGGGCAAGAGCCAGCCCCTGGCCTGGGGCCCACTCCTGAGCCCATTGTTCTGCATCTCTAGACACCTGGTGAGCTTCCTGCCTCTGTGCGTGGCCTTGCTGCTGAGGGGTGACCCCCGGGCTTGGCCGTGTGCTCCTTCCAGGTGCCCGCTGCGAGCTCTGTGCCGACGGCTACTTCGGGGACCCCTTTGGGGAACGTGGCCCCGTGAGACCTTGTCAGCCCTGCCAGTGTAACAACAACGTGGACCCCAGTGCCTCCGGGAACTGCGACCGCCTGACAGGCAGGTGTCTCCAGTGCCTCCACAACACAGCCGGCGTCTACTGCGAGCAGTGCAAAGCGGGCTACTTCGGGGACCCCCTGGCTCCCAACCCAGAGGACAAGTGTCGAGGTAGGACTGCATCCCCAAATGGGGGTGTGTGTGTGTGTGTACACAAGTAAGAAGGTACAGATCCGCAAGGCCAACAGCAGGTGGCATGGTGACATTACTTTGGTTTCTGTGACTAGTGGGCCCATGCACCACCCCGACCTGTCATGTGTTGAAGGCCTTAGACCAGTTTCCCCTGTAGCAGGGCTGGAAGATGGAGTGGGAGGATGGGGGATGGGTAACACTGGGGAGGAGAAAGGAATACCATCAGGTTTACATTCCTAAGTGCAAGAGGGGGTGAGATGAGGGAGGCCACACCCTCTGCCTGGTGCCAAGGCGGGTGGGCAGGGACGTGGCTGCCATACCTGTTACAGGAGAGCAATGAATGACTGCAGCCTGAACACACTGAGGTGCGGAGGGGAGTGGGCTGTAAAGTAGGCTAAGACACCCTCTCAGGAAGTCAGTGTGATTGATGTACAGGAAGGTAACAGTCAACACGCCTCCTAAAGAGATTCAGCTTCAAAACAGCAGCTATCTGGAGCATTCCTGATGCTGCTTCAGATCAAAGCAAGAATGTGCAGACCGGGCCTCTTGCTCAGCCCTTCTTTCAAACCTCTGCACAGGTTATATGCAAAAGGCAAGTTCAGTTCTAGGGAGCTGGTCTCACCCTTTGGTCGCAGCAGTCTCAGACCAGGCCTGGAACCTAGAACTTAGGAGCTTGTTTATTACAAGGTCCAGAGTGGCTCTGGGTACCCAGACTGGGGGACTCCCTATCTCCTAGGAGTTCTGCAGGGAGCCCGGAGCCATTGCTGACACCAGAGTTCCCACCCTTGTAAGTGCCCAAGGACCTCGTACAACAGGGGCTTCTCCCTAGGGGCACAAATCTCACCTGCCCTGACCCCATCCTCTGGGTTTGCAGTGATGTGCTAAAAATATCCCATGATAGGGAAAGCCCACATACCATCGGCAGTACTGAGTTCAAATCCAGTTTTTTAACATACCTATTGTATTATTCTGATTCTACCAATTAATTTCTCTGAGTTTCAGTTTGCTTATGGATGAGTAATATTTAACTCAAAGTGGTTGCAAAGATAAGATAGCATAGAGAAAGTATTCTGTAAACAATATAGTTCTGGTTATAAGAAGCTATTAATAGGGATTTCACTGACTTTGGACCATGCATTTCTTCACTCAACTCTCTTTTGTCAAGCACCTACCCAATGTGGATCTCAATACTGAGGTTATGATGAATAAGTCAGCCCCAGCTCCCACAGAGCTCAGATGCGAATAAGGAAGACCCAGATATGGGAGCAGGTAATGGCAGTACAGCTAGGGATGTGAGTATATGCTGAGTGTCGTGTGAGCACCGAGGATGAAGCAATGCAGAGAATCACTGTGCCTTCGTTAGAGTGATGTCTTACTCTCTGTTAGATTCTCAGCTCTTAGAACAGGACGTGGCACATTAGAGGTGCATAATCAATTGGACTGATTAAATAAAGATATTGCTTTGTTACTGTCTTTCATATATCAAAGGCAGCAAGGCAGGAGAAAAGAGCATTGGCTCTTTTCAAGTTTTCATCTCAGCTGACCATTTACTTGCTGTGTGACCTGGGACAACTTACTGCACCTCTCTGAGCTCATATTCCTTGCCTGCAATATAGAGGGAAGTGTCCCTGTCTGGCACATATTAGGCACAGAAGAAGTGTTATCCACCTTGTGAACAAAGCCAGAGTACTTGCTGAATATCCAACAGGCTTGTAATTTAATAGGAGGGAAACTATAAATGCCACCAGAAAGGATGACCTGTTGTCATATTTATTCATCCACATACACAGCAAACTTGCTAGGTGATTCCTGAGACCAAACTGTATTAGGGATGTGCTTGGAGCCATAGCCAAGAGATGACTCTAATGCAGTGTGAATCAATGCCATGCTATGAATGCCGACTTGACCTTTTTCCCTTGTGTTTTGCTATCCCTCCAATTTCTGGAATTAGCTTGGTAGGAATGCTTCCTGTTTGTCTGCCTTTTGCCTCTAGCTTGCAACTGTAACCCAGCGGGCTCTGAGCCTGTGGAGTGTCGCAGTGACGGCAGCTGCGTTTGCAAGCCAGGATTTGGTGGCCTCCACTGTGAGCATGCGGCGTTAAGCAGCTGTCCAGCTTGCTACAATCAAGTGAAGGGCCAGGTGCGCATGCCAACCACCCCTTCCCCTCACGAGAGACACCTGTAAGTGTCTATCGGGTGGCTCTGTCACCGATCTAGGAACTCCTCGTCTCCTTGGGGATGGGGTAAGGGTTACTATCATTTCCTTTAAAAAATTACTGTATAATAGGAATATTACTTCAGATTTATGTCCTTATATGTGTCATTTTCAAAACCCCTCTTGTAGATTTTGTTTCACTTGGTGTTCATGATAACAGTCCAGTTGGGAGAAAAAACATTCAGACCTCAGTTTTCACTGAGCAAACAGTCTAAAAAATTTTGCAGTTTTTTAAAAGATTTTATTTATTTTATTTTTAGAGAGAGGGGAAGGAAGGGAGATAGAAAGGAGAGAAACATCAATGTGTGATTGCCTCTTGCGCACCCCCTACTGGAGACCTTGTCCACAGCCTGGGCATGTGCCCTGGCTGGGAATTGAAACAGCGACCCTTTGTTTCGCAGGCTTGTGCTCAATCCACTGAGCTACACCAGCCAGGGCAAATTTTACAGTTTTTTAGAGCCCCATGGCCAGGTGGAACTGAGAATGCCACCCATGTCCCTTGCCTCCGAGTTCAGTGACCTTTCTGATGTAAAGTGGTGCTTCCCAGGATTCCTTCCAACAGATGTGCTCGTGAAATAAATGAAGAAAAACACCCACATACAAAAGATATGAGGAGTCCAGAAGGCTCCAAGGCTGTCTAAACTGGAATGGCTTCCAGAAATTTCTCACTGATAGTCCAAAAAGAATGAAATGGATGTTGTTAATTATTAAATATTGTCTCACTGGCGTGAGGAGCACGGAGAAAAAGGGCCCAAATGGAACCCTAAATGTAGACACGCTCAACCTGCTTTTAAAATGTATCTATTTATCCAGCCTTCTCCAGCACTCATTTATTCCTGGCCCCGCTCTGAGCACTGTAAAAATGTTAACTCATTTAGTTCAAATAATAACTCCTCGAGGCATTATGATTATTATTGGTAGTAGTATCCCCATCTTATGAATAAAGAAAGTGACATGTCCAGGGTCACACAGCTAGTGTGACACAGGGGCCAGGATTCAAACTCAGAGTCTAGGCTCTTGAGTCTGCACTTTGAACTACCATGCACGCTAGACACTTCCTGGCCTTTAGCTTTTGTCCCCTGGGCAGCTGGGATTCGCTCACCTCATCCGTTCTGACCCTCTCCCCTGTGCGGTTTCAGATGGACCAGTTTGTGCAGCAGCTGCGGAGCCTGGAGGCCCTGGTTGCGAAGGCTGCGGCGGGTGGTGGAGGAGCCCCCAACGCAGAGCTGGAAGGCAGGATGCAGCAGGCTGAGCAGGCGCTCCGGGACATTCTCCGAGAGGCCCAGATTTCAGAAGGTGATGAAGGCCAGCTTCCCTTCTGACAGGAGTCCTAGAGAGCATTGCAACACCAGGGCATGGACTGTGCTGTGGGTGTCAGTTCAGAGGTGTCTCTGCCCAGCCCTCGCAGTGGGAAAAGGACCTTCTGTGACATTCTCCTGGGACATGAGTGATGGAGATAAAAGAGCAGTTGCATGCATTCACTTCCTGGGTTTTCACCATGTTGTCATAGGCCAGTTAAAGTCACTTTTTCATCCCTGATTATGTTTGATCACTGTGCTGACTTCCAAAACGCTCATCCTCCCCTTTCCTTGTTGGCGTTCAGGTACTATGAGGTCTCTCAATCTCCAGCTGACCAAGGCAAGGAGCCAAGAAAATAGCTACCGGAACCGCCTGGATGACCTCAAGAGGACTGTGGAAAGGGTTCAGGCCCTGGGCGGTCAATATCAGAACCGAGTTCAGGACACTCGTAGGCTCATCACTCAGATGCGCCTGAGCCTGGAGGAGGGCGAGTCTTCCCTGCAAAACACGGTAGGTGATTCTGGGTTAGGGTTCTGAGACCATGGCCGGGTGGGGAGACCCAGCTGTTGGCATTGCTGGCTCACCGGCTGTTTCTCAGGTCCTCTAGTCCATCTGGCAGATAGTTGGACTTCTCTCCCCTAAAACGGTCACGGCTAATTTTGTGTTCGTTAGTTTCAAACACTGTCCGAAGTTTCCCATTTGACTGCCTTATGTTATTCTCCTTTATTCATTTCTTGCTAACCATATCCTCCATATCTTGGCGCTGCCTCTTCTCCCTTCTCTCTGCATATCTTCTAGCTTGTTAGCTCCCAGAGAGCAGGACTTCACTGTGTTCATAATTACATCCCGGCCTGTATCACGCTGTGTGTGGCTGTGATGTTTGCTGCACAAATGAAAAGAAAAGGAAGGAAGGCAGGGAGGGAAGGAAGAAGGAAGGAGCTCAATGAAGACATGGTTCTGAAAATGGGAAATAAAAATCATTGGCCCTATGATTATCTGGATGATTATCTGGCCCTCTGATTATCAGTGCGGTAGGAGGGAGACAGAAGGATGAGCACTCTTGTTTCAGAATAAAGAAGGCGAAGGTGACAACTACGTTAGTAGGTATGTGGGAGATGACTAAAGGAAATTAGAAGATAATCAGATATTATGCTGAGGAAGTGAAGGATTTAGAAAATAATGTGCATCCAATAAAAAATAATGTGTATCAATTTTTTACTTATTATAAAGATAATGTTTATTGTAGAAAATTTAGAAAAATAAGAATTCCCCTTGTGATCCCATTACTAAGAAATAACTGTTAAAACTACATGTATATTCTACCGGTTTTTAAAGACATATGACAATATAAACCTGTGCATATTTCTGATGCATCTGTACCCACGTCCAGACATTTGTTGAACATGGATTTTTACTTTATTCTTGTCTATCCTTTTTAAAAATTGTCATGACCATAGTGACTTGGTACTCCATGTTTTGGGGTATAGAATGCCATATGGTTCTGATGGGACAGGTGCAGAACCTGTTTAGCCTCCATGGCCAAGTGCGAAGCCTTACCCAATTTTCCTTTTTCACAGAACATCCCTTCCTCAGACCACTACGTGGGCCCAAATAGCTTTCAAAGCCTGGCTCAGGAGGCCATGAGACTGGCAGACAGGTGAGCACTGGAGCAGGGCGCCCCTGCTTCGGACCATCTCCACGGGGGCTGCACTTGAACGACACTGCATGGCGTTCACTCCCTAAGCATCGTTACCTCCAGGCGCCTTTGCAGCCCTTCCCCTATCTTGAAGCCATTTTTTAACCACCTGCCTTTTAGCACACGTAGGTGGCCACTGGACACGGTCATTTGGCAGAAGTTGGGGATCAGGGTGTTTCTTGCCCAGATTTTTCTATGACTCACGACATGGCTTTGGTGTATGTCAGATGTGTTTCCTTGCGCACGCCCCATGAAATGACTCAGCCCTTGGAAAAGAACGCACTGCAGCTTTGAGGGACTCCCAGGCTCCCACCCCGAGCCTGGGAACAAGTAGCAACAAGTCTTTGCTGGCCTGTGGGGACTATGTCTGTGGAGGGGAGACCTCCTCCTGAAAACCAGCCCTGCTGGCCTCTGTGACAGCAGGCAGCTCCTGAGTCCTCGCCTGACTCCATGCTACCACGTGGAGGAGGTTTGCTCAGAGCCCAGTGCCCAGCAGGGATGCACACTCTGTTGATCCCAAGTGGAATTCAGTCTGCAGAGGGGCTGGCTTGTGTTTTGTAGCACCGGCTGCCTCCTGAGTTTGTTTTTTTCACTTTCTAGAACCAGAAGGACAAGCACATGTGGGGGGCTCTTATTGACAGGCTGTGTCCCTCCTAGTGGTGGCCTAGTTTCCAGTTGTAGCAAAAGCAAGTAGGGGGTGGGATGAAATAAGATCTAGGGTTTTTTTTCTTTCTTTCCTGAAGAAAACAGCGTGTACATGCACTGTTCTATCATCCCGCTCCCACTCCCAGCCACCTCCACTCCCCACCCCAGGCCTCTCCTGATTGTGCCGTAAGTGGAAGAGATCCCCAAAACGTCTATGACAGGAGGCTGCTCCTGCAGAGCCCCTCTGCCTCCCCATCGTGCCTCTAAATAGGTCACTTCTCTGCGGCTGTTCTAGCCAAACCAGTTCCCTTGCTCCCTTTTCTGCACTTAAATAAAAGGCCTTAAGGAAGCTCTTGCTAGGAAAACTCCAATTCTTTTTTTTAATTCTTTCAGCCATGAGGAGTCAGCCAATAACATGGAGCGACTGGCAGGGGAAACTGAAGATTATGCCAAACAAGCTTTCTCACTGGTGCGCAAGGCACTTCAGGAAGGAGGCGGCGGTGGCGGCAGCAGCCTGGACAGCCCCATGGTCCAAGGGCTGATGCAAAAGTATGTCTTAGCAGGTCCTCACGGGGACCAATGTCATCTGCATCTTCCTAGGGCATAATGCAAACCACATGTCTTTCAAGAACATTAACAATAAGAGGGACAAGAGAACGAGAGTGTTACTTTGGGGCAAAACAGGTGCCTTTCAAGCTGGAAGAAGAAATGGTTGGCTAATCTAAGTTAAGTTTGTGTTTTGATTGAGAGATTACGTGCTTGGAGATATGGTCACCCTCTGTGGTGTTTGAAGGTTGTGAGTAAATCCATCTGGTGGCATGGAGGATATAAAACTAATATATTTATATTATCAAGAATTGGGAAGCTTGGGTTGAATTTTCCTGATCCAAGCTGTATTCATTTTAAGGCTTATGTTTCAATGGTAGTGTGAAGCACATGTTTGACATAAAACCTCATTTGGTTTTTCTGGTAATTCCAACTACATACTTTTAAGACAATGAGATGGATTTTTTGCCTTTAAAAATAAAAAGAGTGGCCCTGGCTGGTGTGGCTCAGTGGACTGAGCACTGGTCTGTGAACCAAAACGTCACCAGTTCAATCCACAGTCAGGGCACGTACCTGGGTTGCAGGCCAGGTCCCTGATGTGGGGCGCATGAGAAGCAACCACACATTGATGTTTCTTTCCCTCTCTTTCTCTCTTTTCACTTCTCTCTAAAAATAAATAAATAGATAAAGTCTTTAAAAAAATGAAGAAAAAGAGGGAATTCTCACAAAGTGCTCTGTTTTCCCCTCTGCAGATTGGAGAAAACCAAATCTCTGGCCCAGCAATTGTCCAGTGAGGCCACTCACACGGACGTTGAAGCAGAGAAGTCTTATCAACACAGCCTCCGCCTTCTCAACTCCGCGTCTCAGCTTCAGGGAGCCGGTGACCAGTCCTTCCAGGTAAGAACATCTCACCTGTGTGCTGAAGTACAGAAGAGCCATAATGCTTTCTGCCCCAGGGGCTCCATAATATCGTCCAATCGCTCAGTTTTGCCTCCACGTTGACCTTTCTTGCTTCGACTGGGAAGAGTATGTATCCTTCTCACTGTCCATTTCTATGTTCTTTAACCCCAGTCTTGGTCTTTGAAAAGGCCTCAGCTCACATCCTGAACCAATTAATGGATAAAGGTTTTATATACCTTCCCTACTTCTGGGGACGGCTGAAACCTGTGGGGAATTCTTATGGATAAAACTTGATATTTTCATTTGGGTAAAATCTACAGCACCTCTCTATAGAGACACTCAGAAGACTTGGGCTCTTCTCAGAAGTTTTGCATTATTTCTGTCATCAATTCCAAACTTAGGTTAAGAAAATTAAGCTCTCTACCTACCACAAAAAGCACTCACAGTGGTTCCCACAAAAATGTTCCCAAGTGTATATAACTAAAACATAAAAAAAATAATAGTGAAAACAGACACAAAACCTGTTTGAGGATGGTGGTATGGGAAGGAAAGGGGGAGGAGATTCAGCAGTACAAACTCACAGTTACAAAACAAGTCACAGGAACGTGGTCAATGTGGTCAGTGATACCATCATAACGGTCTACGGTGGCGATGACTGCTAGACTTATGGTGATCACTTCATAAGGTTGAATCACCGTGTTGTACACCTGATGCTAGTATAATATTATGTGTCAACTGTAATTAAACATAATTAAAAAAAAGAAAGAAAACCTGTTTGATGCCTGAAGGATCTGCTTTAGGCATAGGCATAGAGCCTGTTAGACTTCGGGCACCTATTGTTCTTGTTTCCAAACAAGGATGGCAGGTCCCAAGAAGACGGGTGTGGTAACTGATGAGCAGAAACTTGACTCATTCATCTCCTTGGGCTCACAGGTAGAAGCAAAGAGGATCAGACAAAAAGCTGATTCTCTCTCCAGCCTGGTGATGAAGCATATGGATGAATTCAAGCGGATGCAAAGCAACCTGGGAAACTGGGAAGAAGAAACCCGACAGCTCTTACAGAAAGGAAAGAATGAGAGACAGGTATCTTTTTTATTTGTTCACTCAACAAAATGTATTAAATGCCTACCATGAGAATAAATTTGCAGAAAGATACATAGGAAACTCTCTAATAGGCCATGGTACCGCTGCATATAGCAGAAGTAACAGAGATCCAGAGAGATTGATGTACTTAGCTCAGCTCCACCCACTGAATCACCTTTCAAATCTAGGAATAGGACTCAGGCCTCCTGGGTCCAACTGTGGTCCAGCTCTGTCTGCTAGCTTGACTTTGGGAGGTATCTAGAGTTTAAAATTATGATTTGCAAAACTGTTCTTATCTCTGATAGTAGACTAGAGTTCAAGAGTGTTCTCTATATGGGATCCTTTTTGGGGTATGGAGTTTGCTCTGTCCCAGATTGTGGAGGGCTTTGCTATAGCACTCCTCGACTTTTAGGTGAATCACAGCTCTCTGTTGTCACAAAGACAAATGTGTCAGAGTGATTTCACTGGCAGGACTGCACTTCCCAGGTGTATGTTAAATTTGCACTAATCTTGCTCCGTCTGTCTATTTACAGAACTCAGCTCAGCTACTTTCTCGTGCCAACCTTGCTAAAAGAAGAGCCCAAGAAGCACTAAGTATGGGCAATGCCACTTTTTATGAAGTTGAGAACATCTTAAAGAACCTCAGAGGTGAGTAATTCATGATTCAGTTCCCTTGGGCACTTGAAAGGTGTAACCATGACTTTGGTTTATATGAAATCCTCATATATCTCTCTAAGTGACAGGTATGTTGGGAGTATTAATAGATGCTTAATAAATAATTTTCTAAAGAAAAGGACTTCATTAACATTTGATGCAGTGGGAAGAATTGAACTAGGTATCAGAAGGCTTGAGTTCCAGTCCCTGCTGGGCCTCATGAGCAGGCTGAGCTGGCTGTGTGGCCACGGGCAAGTCACAAAGCCTTTTCAGAACTCAACTTTCTCTTTAAAGGAAGAAGGTTAAGCTAAGTGAACTCTAAGGGTCCCCCTCACAGATCCAACATCCCACTACCATACGGATATTTTTTCTTTCTTGTTTTTTTCTTTTTATTTTTCCTTTTCCTTTCCTTCCTTCCTTCCTTCCTTCCTTCCTTCCTTCCTTCCTTCCTTCCTTCCTTCCTTCCTTCCTTCCTTCCTTCCTTCCTTTTTCTCTCTCTCTCTCCTTTTGGTGGCCTGCTTGGTTCCAATGTAGATCGCTTTGTAGTGATGATGGGACAAACTTTATCACAGAGTTCAGATCCCAGGAAATTTGGGTTTGTGCCTTAGAGCTTTGCTTGAAGCTTCAGGCTTCTTCACTAAAGAAAAACAACAAAAATTCCTAAAGTCCTGGGATTTCCTTCACAGAGAGCACCTGTCTACCTATCCTATCCAACCCTCAACTGTTGGCGTTGGCAGCTTAAAGGTTAAGGCTCCGACTTGTAACTTTGGGCTTCAAAGACCCCGATCCCACAGTGCATATCCAATCCCAGAGATTTCCCCACTTTGCTTTCTCCTGCCTCCCTAATCTATCACCAGTGAATTTCATGTAACCCCTGGAGGCCTCCTCCTTTGATTGTAATGTATAGAGTAAGGCACAAAACTGCCGTTCTTGGGAGCATTTTCTCAATCTGTTGAGATTTTGCTTCACCACAACTGTCATCAGTTTGGCTCCAATAAACTCATAAACGTGCTTTTAAAAAATTCCACCTGCTTCTAATTCACTTTGGGGTCTTAAGATTCTTGCAGTGATGGGGGCCCAGGACAGGCTGATTGTCAGTTCCTCTAAGCACAGGACGAATTATGGTCCTTTCAAAGCCTCCTTTAAGATATTTTCTCTTAGATAAGAAAGAGTAATAGCCACACTCCCCTCTCCTCGTGCCTAGGCAGTAATATCACTCTTTCCAAAAATTTTTTTCAAAACTTCAGCCTCTTTCATCTTCCTTTGTAAGTTATTATATAAGTTTGTTCTCATCTTCATGGCCAAGTTTCCTTCTGTCCATTTCAGAGTTTGACCTGCAGGTTGGAGACAGAAAAGCAGAAGCTGAAGAGGCCATGACGAGACTGTCCTACATCAGCCAGAAGGTTGCAGACGCCAGTAACAAGACTGAACAAGCAGAAAAAGCCCTGGGTGGTGCAGCTGCTGACGCCCAGGGGGCAAAGAACGCGGCCAGAGAGGCCCTGGAGATCACCGGCAAGATAGAACAGGTAAGGAGCCATCAAGAGGCAGGTTGGCACGAGTGGTGCCCAACACCAGGGTAGCGTGGAATAGGAAGGGGAATTCCAAAGCATTCATGGGCTCTTTTGACCCAGAAGGCTCCAAGTCCTATTGTGACCTCTGGTGGCCCCAGATCCACTTAGGCACCCCTTTTTGTTGCTTGACTCACAGCCCATCATTGGCTGAGTGTGGGAACTCCTTAATTTTCAGCTCCCTTTTTGGACAGCACCATGAGCAGAACCACTCAAGACTGTTTTTGTACAGACTAATGTATTAGCTTCCTAGAGCTGCTGTAACAAGCACTACAATCGGGAGGGCCTGCAGCAACAGAAATTGATGATCCCACAGCACCGGAGGCTAACAGTCAGAAATCAAAGCATCGGCCGAGCTGCGCTCCCTCTGAGGCTCTGGGTGGAAACATTCCTAGCTTCCGGGGGCGACTGGCCATTCTTAGCATTCCTTGGCTTGTACCAGCATCTCTCCAATTGCTGCTGCTGTCATCATACGGGGCTCTTCTCCCTGGCTGTCTCTGACCCTTCTTATAAGGACACCAGTCATATTGGATGAGGGGGCCCATTCTACTCCAGTGTTGGGGATTAGGACTTCAATATTTTTGGGGGTCGGGACACAATTCAACCCATAACAGTGATCATCAATGTTTTCATTCAAGGTTATGAAACTCTGGAGTTCTAGGTCCCTTGTCTCTATGTTCTGTGTCTAAGCTCTACTAACTCATTTTTCTCTTTTCTTCCGCTCTGGGCCAGGCTCTGCTTGGTGCTAGAGATGTGGAAATGAGAAAGTCTCAGTCCTTCTCTTCCAGGCGCATTCAGTAATAGGGACAGATGGCTCGGTGACACAACCCATATCTAAATGCTCCTCCAGGAGTGCATCTCAGCTGGGAGAGAGCTTCGTGGTTCTGTTTAAGCGTGACTTCTACCAAGCTGATGCCACTCCAGAAAGCACAGAGTTCTCTTGATACCTGTACTGGCCTCTCTCTTAGACCACTTGCAAAAAAATCTCTACTTTTAGGTCCTTTGAGGGTAGAGACCCATCTCATGTGCCTCTCTATGGCTTCTAGCACAGGGACATCTGCAATTTGGTGTCTAATAATAGCTACTGATATTGATCAGGTTTGTCTTAATAAAAACAAAACTCAAAACTGTAGCCCATTCATTCTCTTCACCCCATGCTCAACTGTCTCAGGGAAGCAAGTCATTCAAAAGACTACGGCAGCGAATAAACGTGATGGAGAATTAGATGAGTTTCTCTCCCTTCGGGTTTTCCCAACCGGCTCACCATTTGGTGAGCCTTGGCCCGAGAAGGAAGCAGTGTCTCAGTGCTAACCCTCCTTGTCCCCAGAGATGTACCCCCAAATTAACTTGTTGGAGGCAGAGCTTGGGAAAGGGTGTGTCCCCAAGCCTGACCCTCTCCTTGTTCATGTTGCTTACTCCATCAGGGCCTGGCTACAGCTCTATTTTTTCTACAGTTGTCTTTGGAATGTTTTCGTGCCTCACCCCTCTCTTTCCTTCCGTCCCTGGCTCCTTTCCTTCTCCCAGGAGATAGGGAGTCTGAACTTGGAAGCCAATGTGACAGCAGATGGAGCCTTGGACATGGAGAAGGGACTGGCCACTCTGAAGAGTGAGATGAGGGAAGTGGAAGGCGAGCTG
Source organism: Anoura caudifer (assembly GCA_004027475.1). Lineage (NCBI taxonomy): Eukaryota > Metazoa > Chordata > Mammalia > Chiroptera > Phyllostomidae > Anoura > Anoura caudifer. The sequence continues at coordinate 267,049 of PVKU01001498.1, read as the reverse complement.
GCCAGAAAGGAGCAGGAGTTCAACATGGATGTGGACATGGTGCAGAGGGTGAGCTCCCACAGCTTGGCACAGGAGATCCCTCTAAATGTGCCCACGTGGGAGATGCCCCTTCAAGACAAGTCTGTATGTGTTTTTCTCAGGTAATTTCAGAAGCTCAAAGAGTTGATAACAGAGCCAAGAATGCTGGAGTTACAATCCAAGATACACTCAACACCTTGGACAGCATCCTACACCTGATAGGTATGTGGAGTACCCACCAGCTTCCAGCCCCACGCTCCGGGCGAGGCCTTTTCCTAGAAATTGAACCAGGCCTTGTGTCCTGGTGAATGGGAGTCTCAGCTTTCCTTAACAGTATCGGGAAGTTTGCTTTGTTTCCAGGCCCTGATACTTCAGGCAGGTTACTTTACATTTCCCTCACTCTCTGTTAGCATATCTCTAAGATGAGTAATTATGTCCCTCAGATTGTAGAGTACATTGTAGAGGCAGGGTTTGAACTTCACAGCTAACGGGAAGACTGGGCAGCTTGACAGTCCTGCTAAGGATTCTGGCCTTGATCCTGAGGAGCTGCTGGACAGCTTCAAGCAGGGGAATAACATCATCACTGTCTATTTCAGACAGGTCACTGGGGAACTGTGCAGAGGAGAGCTTGAAGGTGGGCTAGACAAAAGGCAGGGTGGGACTGTTTTTAGGAGGTTGTTGAAGGAACTGGGGAGAGGTGATGGAGCCTGCTCTGTAGCAGTAGAAGTGGCGAGAGGAAAGAATCACTTGCGGATTCTGCTCAGTGTCAGTTGAGCAGAACCACAAGTTAAACCTCCCCAAACCACAGTTAAACCTGCATGCAACCCGCTGTGGAGACTGGAGCTGCCTGGCAGATGATGTAAGGTAGGAGGTCCGTGCAATAATGCAGAGTTTTAGGATAAAATAGATGGCACAGTGCGGCAACAGCTGAGCTTTCACCACAGGATCCCTCTAGAAGAAAACTGATGGGAATTAGAATTCTAGACTTAGGAAGAATGGATATCGGGCCCTCAGTTGGCCTGTTTGATCAAGCCTGGACTACAGCAGACAAGGAGCTAAGTATTTGGTCCTCCACTCCAGCCACATTCAGGAAAAGGCTTGGTTCTCCTGCTTCAGTTCAAAAGAACAACTTCCAAACCTGCATTTTCTGCAGCGTATCGCCCACCAGCCTAAGAGATGGGTGCCGTCTGTGTTGTTAAACTAAAGGGTCTGCTTCTTCGCGCTCCAATGAGCCCCAAAGTGTAAAACACCCTCAAAGGGTAAAGCACACGATCCAGCTGGGATTTTAGCAGCTTTGTTTAGTGTTCTGCAAACAGTATTGAAACCAAGAGGGCCTTTAAAGAGAAAATAAGAGAGTGAGGAGAGAAGGGTGGAGGCGAACTCTTAAACTTTTACGGTTTGCCAGGCCTGACGCCGAGTGTTGTTATGGTGTAATATCATTCTAGTCTTAAGGTACTATGAGGTGGGTTCTATTATTTTTATTATTTTATTTCACCCACGTACAAACTGAGGCGCAAAGACGTTAATACTGTCCCCACGGTCACTTGCGGAGGCAGCGTTCAAGCCGCGGTTTCTTTGTCTCCGGCGCTCCTGCGGTTCTGGAGCTGCTCATGCTGCGCCCCCCGCCCCCCTCTGCCCATGGACACAGTTGTTTTGTCCCCAAGCTGCCTTAACTCCCCCTTCATGCCGCAGGACCCTAGATTCGTGCATTCTCCCCAGCCCACAGGTGAAAGATTAATCTGTTTTTCTCCTGGTGCTGATTCTACTCTGTTGGCTCTCTCCAGCCCTGGGAAAATGGCATTTTAATTGCTCTAGGTATAATAAACTCATGCCATCAAATGCTGTCATTCAGCTTAGATAGGTGAGGCCACCTGACCTTGACTTTGAATTAACCAAGGGCTGCTCAAACCTATTCAAACCAAATGAGTCTGGCCAGGTGCTCTTCTTGCTGATAATCGGTTTTAGATGGCTTAGGGCAGGGGTGTCAAACTCATTTTCACCGGGGGCCACATCAGCCTAATGGTTGCCTTCAAAGGGCCGAAATAATTTTAGGATTGTATAAATGTAACTACTTCTTAACTGTTAAGCAGTTGAAATTACATTCGGCCCTTTAAAGGCAACCGCGAGGCTGGTGTGGCCCCTGGTGAAAATGAGTTTGACACCCCTGGCTTATGGGTAAAACATACCTGAACAAATATAACTACATTTCCTTTTGGAAATAAACCAGTGTCTAGCTAGATTCCCACTGTTTCAGGCCAGAATGAAATCTTGCATCATTTCCTAACAGCTGTAATCCATCCTCCAAATAGCAAAGCATATCGTGGCCTCTACAGAGCCTGAAGCCCAGCCAGTTCCTAAAGGTTCTCCAGTGGGAAACAATGAGATTTTGCCTAAGGATGGCTCCGAAAGCTTAATCTGGGGTTGATTCTGATCCTAGGGTGAGCTCAGCCTTTTAAAAATGCCTGGCATGTTATTTGCTCCAGGCAGGTGAAAGAGGAATTAGTTAAGGGTATAGAGGGCCCACGTATGTGTAAGGAAATCCAAGCACAGCACTTCTGTGAACTCCTTCCTCCTTCTCCCCGATAGACCAGCCCGGCAGTGTGAATGAAGAGGGGCTGATTTTATTGGAGCAGAAGCTGTCCAGCGCCAAGACTCAGATCAACAGCCAGCTGCGGCCCTTAATGTCAGAGCTGGAAGAGAGGGTGCGTCGACAGAGGGGCCACCTCCATGTGCTGGAGACCAGCATAGATGGGATTCTGGCTGATGTAAAAAACTTGGAGAACATTAGGGACAACCTGCCCCCAGGCTGCTACAACACCCAGGCTCTTGAGCAACACTGAAGCTGCTGTACAGATTTCTCAACTGAGGTTCTTGGGATATACACCCCATGGCTCAGGAGCTCTCTTATGTGGGTGGGGTGGGATGCAGGCATTTGAACATGTTGCATAGGCATGCTCAGGTCAACTGAAGCTGATCCCACCCCCAGACCCTGGCCAGGCAGATGTCTCATTGCTCCAGTGTGATGCTATTTGCCTCTTGATGCTGGGCAACAAGGTAAATAGCATTGAGTAGGAGGCCAATCAAGGGCCTGGACCCCAAGGGATAGACGGGATGGAAGGACAAAATCTCCAGGCAGATGATTGCCGCAGGATAGTCATAAACTGAGTCCTGGAGTATGGACACGTGCTGCTGGGTGATAGCTCATTCTTTGAGTAATGTGACCAAAGGAAAATGTTTTAACTTTGTTCATGCATAAAATTCTTTCTCATGTCAGCACAGAGAGTGAAGTCAAGTCCTCCCGTGGCCAGTAAAATACTATTGACACGCAATGTCCAGTGTTCCTGTTAGTCAGCATTCCTTACGCTTACCACCCAGTACATAAACGTGTGCTCCCTTTAAAGCTGGGAGTGAGCAGTGATGGAGTGAGGAGCTGCGTGGCCTATTGGAGCAATGGTGCCCACTGGTGCCCTGCTGCCTTCGAGTTCTTCTGGGCCCCAGAGGGACGTCCTGCCTCTGATGATTCCACGGCATCATCCCTTCAGCATTCTCTCCCGGCCAAGCAACCATTGGGAACTCACGTTTGGGTTTCAAAGTGGTAGAAAAGGTAGCTTGGGCAATGAAAGAGATACAGGATTGTCTGGAAGATTTATTAGTCCAATTTCAGTCCCACTTTTCAAATACTAAAAACTATTTGCCACCATGTGTTTTATCTCATTCTCTCTATCGCCCTATGGAAGAGAATGTTCCTGCTCCCACTTGGGCTGGGTAGAATCTCATCCTTCCATTCCTCCTTCCATCCATTCATCCATCTACCCTTACATGTATTTATTAAGTACCCCCTGTGTGACAGGGGTTGGGGGACAGTGGTGACACAGGGTCTGCCCTCATAGAGTTGATTGTCCAGTGAGGAAGACACACATTAAAAAATCACATTTTAACTTACAATTCTTGGTCACCACACATGGTGTTTATTGCGAACCTGCTGGTCTGCAGCCTCTGTTCTCAACAGAACATATGTTGCAAGACACTCCCATGGGTGCAGTTGGGTTTTGGCGAAGCTGAGACAGCTTCTGGGTTGTGCACACGTCTTCGCATTCCAGCGGTCACTCTGCCCCTTTCCACAACCTATTGCAACAGACTGTTGAGTCATGGTAAGGCCAGTGGGGATTGCTGGGACGACCAGAGGTGCTTCCCCCCCCTCCCCGACCCTGGCTAGGAAGGCTGGAGTTCTGCCTCACCCCTGTACGTCCTCAGCTTTCCGTGGGCGTGTTTAAAGTAAAGAATAATTCCTAGATGCCTGTGGTCAGTTTCTAATTTGTTAAACTTGAAGCCTGAGGTGGAGGTTCCAGAACAGTGGGAATGAAAATGCCACAGAAAGAGCAGGGAGTCCCAGGGTTAGCATTTTTAGTCCTTTTGCAGAGCAACTGGTCTGGCCCTCTGCAACCCCAAGAGAACTTTGTGAGATGTGACTGGTGCTGTCTCCAAGGCATGAAGGAGGATTTATTTCTGGAACGCCCTGAGCAAGGTGGCGGATATAATGAATATTGTTGTCTTTTTTATCAGCTATAAAATAAAAGTAAAAAAATCAGTAGTTTGTGGTACATTGCCCATGCTTTCTAATACATAGACATACAATAAATTCAGATCCTGAATTGACCATTTACCCATGTGGCTGAGGAAAGGATTCTGCCCTGTCCACACTGACCCTCCCCACCTGCCAAATACTGACAGGTCTGACCACTTTGCTTTACCTTCTGTGGAAGTGAGCTTACAATCCGGTCTTGACAGATTCGATCACATGTTCTACAAACCTCTTCCTTTAATTAACCAGCGCATAGAAAATGTAGATGTGTTAATTCAATTCACAACAACCTAAAAATGTTCATAACTCAAACACAGGAGATGTCTTTTTCTTGCTCTCGTAATGTGCTGAATGGGAGCAGGTTGGCAGGGTGGCCCTCCATGTGGTCCCTGCAGAGGTCCTGCCATTTCATAACGCGTGGCTTTTAGGGTTACCCTGGGAACTATCTCCATTCCAGTGGGTGGCAGGGAAAGAAGACATGGGAGAGAGACACGTGGAAGATTTTCATGGCCAGGCCTGCATTCCATGGTCTAGACCACATCCAACCTGCAAGGGGCCTGGGGAATATAATCATTTGTAGGGAGCCACTTCTCGGTGACAGTTCTACACTAGGAAAGGGGAGAGTGCATCGTTAGCGATTGGCTATCTGTCTCTGCTGAATACAGGGCGAGGCAGCACATGTGCGAGGGAGCTTCGTTGTTCATTACTAAGGTACATGCAATCCTAAACGGATTCCTCAATGGGACAGATTGCTAAGAAAGTCATAAGAACGTCTTCCCTGGGGAGAGATGACAGTAGAAGAGTGGCTCATGTGACTCCTTTGGTTTAGAAATGATTCCTTCATTTCTGAGGTTCTCAGAAGTTGTCCCTAAGGTCAGAGACAGGGCATGTGACTCATAGATAGCCTACCCAGGACTTAGCTTCTGTTACCAGTCTTGAACTGACCCTGCCACATTAAGGGAGTCTTTCTTCCAGTTTGTCATCAGTATTTATAATCTGTAATAAAAACATTATCATACTTCTCTGAGAATTTTCTGACTAATTGTGCCGATGGTGGGCGATTACGGACATCATCCTCTACTTTGACTCATGGGGAATTCTGTGGGAAGACGGGGGTAGAAATGAAACTGCCCATAGACTGGGGCCTCTTAGCAGATGTATTTTTTTTTTATCTTATTCCAGGATGTGCTTTCCTTTCAGTATTCTTGTGAGGCCAGAGACAAGTGTAGGAAAATACTTGGTAATGTCCAATGTTTGGAACGAGTCTCAAGGACCAGGAATACATTTATCGTGTCTTCTAACATTTGCATGGTCGTGGAATGTTTTGGCTTCTTGCTGTGGCCCAGTTTTCCCTGCTGGAAAGCAGAAATTAGATGTCTTTCTCTGTTTTTGTTATACTCTGGCCTATATAAAATGTCCTAGAAAATTTGAAGATCTACTTATGGGTCATAAAGGAAGAAATGTATATGTACGTATATGTTACTTCACATTTAGAACATATATTCGATAAGCTCACAAGAGTTAGCATATTAAAACAGTGTTTATACCTTATTTTAAACAAGTTCTCATCATTATATACTTTCAGGACAGAGGAACAAGTGTTCAGCTTTGTGCCAGAATAGCGAACATAAATACAAGGAATCAATTTACGAGGCATATCGAGCATCCTGGGCCAACAAACCCACATGGGTACACACAAAGCCTGCTAATCCCAATTTTTTCAACAACAGCAAAAAATACTAAGTACTAAAATGATTTATAAAAGAAACCCCACAACTAATCTGACAAACAAGTTTTAAGCCTTAAATGAGCTGGGCTCACAGGAAATTGCTATTTCTCCTTCTGAATCACACCTGATATGAGCTAGTGACAATCACCATTTAGACCTTAAACCAATACATTGTGTACATCACAACTAAAAATGACATAAAAACTAAGTTACAGCAGGATTGAACAATGAATAAGGTTTTTTTTTTTTTGCTTTTTTTTACCTTGCCAAAACGATGTACAAGTTTCATAATCAGTCTTACTTAAGATCTTTTATGCCAAAAAAAGTTATTCAGGTTTTTAATTTTCAGAAATATACTTTCATTTTGTAAAGACCTAATTTCTTTAGGTCTTCATTAAGGAGTCAAAGCTAACCAATACCAGACTATGCAGATTAGGTAGAATCTAAGATTTGATATTTTTTAACAGAAGATTTAGGCACAATTCACAAAATTGCTAATTATTCTTCTCTGCTCATGATCCATAGGTGTGTTGCATACATTTTCATACACACACACACGTCATCAGCTAAACCAGGCAGGAAATCTGCTCTGAGGACTTTTTACAACCGTTGCCTCCTGTCTCATAGGCCTATGAAGAAAAAGAGCTTAATTCCACAACCCACAGAGAAGATTCTAGACCAGAACGCAGGGCTCTAGTAGCATTGTATAATTTATTAACATAATTGTAACATATTGCTGATAAAACTTTCGTCTGACTATTCTAAGCAACAAAATTTTACTCAAAATATTTCACTGTGAAATGGCGTTACAAGTCGAATGTAGTTTTTATTCAATGAATTGGTTTCTGGAAAACAAATCTTACTCTTAAAATGGCAGCTTGAGTGACCAAAAAGTGATTTTAAAAAAAGCTTCCCTCTCCCCACGCCAATCCTTGAGACTTCCCGGATCAAGCTGCTTTCTGGACCCTGGGACTGAGAGGGAAGAGCGTGACTCAGCCCTAATTGAAACAGGTTAATAAGACACTCCAAACTTACATGACAAAGAAACCATGTGAGGAGCTGAGTTTACCAAGCAGCTCTAGGAAGGTGCAGACTGGGTGAATTCGACAAAGCATCTTCACCATCATTTTCGCAATGCTACTCCTCAAGTGTCCTAATTGGATGAGCTACAAACTGGTCCCTGTTCCCATCCTTTCCACCCCCTCTGTCGGCCTTCCTGCAGTAGCCATCGGAGAGATCCCGAGCTTTTCCTATTCCGCTGATTGACGTTTGCACCACTCTTTTGATGAATGAAACATAACATGCTTCTCTGTCTTAGTCCCCTAAAGAGTGTGTGTGTAGTTTGGGTGAATAGATTCCGGCTGTTAAGATACAAGTTGTTTTTCCTTGTAATTCCCTGCCTTTTGCTGTAGATTGATTATTGAGTCTCACTTTCTACTTAAGTACAACAGCAAATTCTTGTATTCTTTTTGAGAAGCTGGAGCATGAGACCCGAGAACACTGGGGAAAGGTAGGGCAAGCTGAGATAGGAAGAATGGTGTCTCTAGAAGCTCTAGTTCTGGGTATCAGGCACTTCAGTATGAGACTTCCCTCCCCTGTTCCTCTGTACATTCAAGGAAAATGAAAGCAAGAGAGGCTGCCATGGGGTGGGGGTGGCGTATGAGGTACCAGCTAGCAGCAGACTCCCCCTGAGGGCCATTCCTTGAGGAGACAGTCCTTGACACAAAGGGTTTCCTTCAGCCTGTTCTCACTCATCTCAGACACTTTCAGAAAAATGGGAGGGACTTCTTTATTGGTAGACAGAAAACACGGCTCTAGACCCCCCTGGGTATGATTGCTCCAGCCCACACATTTCCCACAATCCCTGAGCCAGGTCAGCCTTGGGTTGGACTTTGTAGGAAGGAGCAGGACCAGAGGGGGAGACAGAGCCTGGAGGTTACCCTCTGGGCACCTGGGGCACTACTTCAAACTCTGAATCCTCTTTCTGGTGTTGTCACTGGCTGGGTCACAATGTCCTGCCCTGGACTGAGAGAGGGGTTCAGACCTCCCCCTAGCAAAGAGAGAATGGTCCAGGATGGGGAATGGGCAGTTCTACCCAGGAGATTCACTTCACTTTTCCTCGTCTGAAAGGAAGGCTATGGTAACACGCTCCCTGTGATTTACCAAGAACTGCCCCATTTCATTCCTAGAAATCTGCTTTTGCCACCTGTTTTTCTCTTCAGCTCATCTCCTCCCCCCCCCGCCCCCCACAGTCCTCTGGGCCTTCCCAGCCCCGCACTGACTGCATGGCACAGCCCAGTTCTCTCATGGGCTGTGGGTTAAATGGGGCTTGATCACAGAGTCCAGCAGAGTAGCAGAGAGGACCGAAGACACTGAAGATACCTTGTCTTTCTTGGATCTGCTAAGGTGGATCCTCACAACAAACTCTACCATGAGCTCTACATCCCTGAGGCTGCTGTGCTCCCCCAGGGAACCCAGCGCAGGTGTTCCTTGGTTTCTTCGCCTAGACAAAGGCTCTTGTCCTTCTGCCTCCAACACTAGTCTCACCTTGAGCATCTGGGTCTTTCTTAGCCTTCCACAAAGCAACCCTTTCTTGGATTCAGGGAGTCACTTTCTAGGATTTCCTCCAAGCTGCTGAGATTTCTTGACTTCTAAGGGAAACCTAGCTCTAGCCTTCCTCACCATCACATTTGCCCCCAGGACTGCCATAGACAAAGCCATAGACAGGAGGCACCTGGGTCAGACGTACTTTAAGAGTAAGGTGGCAGGTAAAGCGGAGGCAAGTAGAAACCACATATTACCTGGTCAGTATCACGGGAACCGGAAGGCAGAAGCCATGGGATGTGATACTAAGGGTCAGGGAAACAATGTCCTTTTGCTGGGCTCTAAACTTGCTGGGACTTGGGACCAGCCATTTAATTCAGGGGCTCTCTGCTCCCTCATCTTTTAAAGGAGAATGTTGAGGCAACTAATCTCTAAAGTTCTTTTCATTTATGAATCCATGATCCTTAGCCAAACACTGAGACCCGAGAATAGAATCTTCCTTCCTTCCCCCACAGATTTATTTCCACAATCCAAGCGGAATAGCACCTTCCTGGGTGCCACTCTTCCCGTGCTCATCTGCTGACCCTGGTTCCTTCCTGGGGTCACCGAAGGATGTGGCAGATGTGAAGTGCGCGGTGAAGACTGTTGTCCCTGGTATTAGATCTCACCCAACCCCCTCCTGGGCCATAGCTGGTACTAGATTTTGATGAAATTGTCCTGCTGCTCGGGGACCATCCCTCAAAGACACATGGAAACCCACGAGCCAGAGGCTGGGTGAGACACAAAATGTGAGAGAATAATTTCCTTCTGGCTCTCCAAGTAGGACATGTGTGGGCCCTGACCAACTACAACGGAATCTGTCAATACTGTTCCCAGGACAGCGGAGGAAGGCGGGAAATTAGGGAGAAAAGGGGTGAAACTGCAGTGGCTCTCAACGTCCCTCACGATCTCCATTCTGGGAACTCACTCCTCTGCCAGCCAGCTCTCCTCAGGCAGTGACCAGGGCTGCAGGGACCAGAGGAGCTAAGACTAGCCTCGGACTGCTCCAGGAAGGGACCTCCTGAGGGCACTGCCTGTGTCACCGCAGCTTGAGGGGGTGGGGATCATCAGATTCAATCAGGGCAACAAATTGCTCTCTCCTACGTCATCCTGGACTCACTTATGACACAGACAAGTCCCGACCAAACAGGCAACAAATAATTGCAGTTAGCACAGATCTCTAGAGATGAGTGAATCCCTGGCGTGTTTGACTTCAGAAACAACTACATTATCAGGACTCGGTCTTGCACATGGGATTCCTCTCAAATGCAGGAATGTAGCTAAGTATGGCCTGTGCCGGCTTAGACGGTGATCCGAAGGATCCCTGGAAGTGCCTGGCTGGCAGGAAACCTACACTCTGCCATCAGTCACAGCCCAAAGAAGTAACTGGACAGGAAATGGGGATGGGCTGGCTCTGTGGGAGCCTAGGCCCAGAGCCTCAGAAAAAGGGTCTTCTGTAACTGAAGAAATGGACTCAAATTCTTCCAAGAAACCCTACTGTTCCCAGACTTGCCTCCCCAGTTTCAGAACTTGAAATCGTCTCACATTTGACCCCAGACCACTGCTGTTGCTCTTGGAGGGAAGGTGAGGGGTGAGTAGGTAGGAGGGTGGAAGGTGGAGGGAAAGCGGAGGTGGCTTGGCCTTCTTCACTGGCTGTGGCCCTCACGCACTTGCTGTGCTGAGGCTGGCCACGGTCTCCTATCACGGGGAAGTGACCCCACAGGACTGCATTGAGGCTACAAACGTAAAGAACTGCGGACACTGATTCCATCCAAGTTCTCTGAGGCGTGAACAACAACAATAAAAATTAAACGAAAGAAACAAAAAAAAACCAGAAAAGAAAAAAAATAGCCCTTTGTGGTAAAGGGCATGCTGGGAAGGCGAGAGCCAGAGCCGCCTCCCCAGAACATGCTGGGAGGGTGGGCACCAGAGCCACTCCCTAGAGCATGCTGGGAGATGGACACCAGCACATCTCCAAGGACTGCACTTCCCCCGAAGTCCCACCCCTACTCCCTCACCCACCCCCAACCCAGAGACTAGAGGAAAGTTTGTCCAAAGGTGACTGCGGAATAAGGGACACCGTGGTGCTCTGCGGGTCCCCACGGTGTGGGAGGTGGAGGGGGAGAACAGTCAAGATGAAGAGATGGAGAAACAGAGAGGCGGGAGAGAAACAGGGGACCGACAGAGACTGGAGGGGCCAGTGTGTTGGCGGAGGACAAGGGGAGAGTGGAGCAGAGGGCTGTGCAGCCGCTAGCCCGAGGCGTTGATGTACAGCTGGCTCTTGAGTATGTAGTCGATGACCGGCTGGGACAGGTAATCCACGACGTGGCCGTCCCCATGCTGCAGGGCCAGCCTGGAGGAGAAGAGATGGCAATCAGGCAAACAGCCTTCCTCGAGGCCGGGCAGGAGGACTGGTCTGCCCACTCTTTCAGGGCAAAGGCTTACCCCGCACCCGACCAGCCTTTGCTTCGGCCAAGTGAGTGGAATCCCTAGCAGGGAATGCCCGCTTGCCCCCACTGTCCCTCCCCCATCCTGGTGACTCCATTTTGTCCTGGCTCTGCCACTTCCTAGCTGAGGGACCTTGGGCAAGCTATTTAAGCCCATCTGGTCTTTAGTTTTCTCTTCTAGAAAATGAGGGTAATAACTATCTCAGTTATTATCAGGATTAAATGATTCACTATGAAAAGCACTTAGAATAGCCTGAGCAAACAGTATGCATTTTAATATTAGCTTTCTTATTTCATTCCTTTGTGCTCCTCTGCACCGTGGTCTTGTGAAGATGAGTCTCATTGGGGCTCCTAGGATTCATCATTTCCTTTCTCGCCTCCAGGAGCCTGATAGAGAAGAAGGTGCCCTTCCCTGAGGCCTCTCTCCCAAGCCTGGGGGGGTGGTGTGCTATGAGGGAAGGCACCGATGGGTACAAAAGGGCTCTGGTGATGCACTTCGGCTGCTGCACAGTCTTGCTCTGGGCTTGGTCTGACTGCTTCCCATTCTCTACTCATATGATGAGTCAAACGTACCTGCTCTTGGTTGAGCTGACAACAGACATGGGGTGGTTGACGTCATCCTTCACCACCAGGATGTTGTTCTGGGGAGAGAGGAGAGAAAGGAGGTTGCTGGCCCCCGCCCCAGGCTTCTTGAACAAGGGCCACACCACAGAGCTACACCAGCTGGGAGAGGGAGAACTCACTTTGTATTTGCGGAGTATTGAGGAGTGATTCATGATTCGGTCTGTGTCGGCTGCATCCCGGGGCACCACCACGATCCCAAAGTCCCCAACAATCACCTCCATCTGAAGAACGCAGAGACAGAGCGGGATGTGGGGGGACACACTTTGTGAGATCATGGCTCCAACTTACTCAGCAACTACTTAGCAGGGCGGAGCTCTCGTCCATGTGGAACCCCAAGCTTTAGTCTTATTGCCTTCTTTGTCCTACCCTTAGGTCCTGTGCGTGCCTTCTTAGCCCCGTGAGGCAACTCTTTCAAGTAACAACTCATAACAGTGTCAGCGGAACGAGTGAGAACCTCGCCTGGCACACAGAAGATACATGATAAATACTTCCAGACTGAATGAATAAATGTGCTTCTGCATGTCTGTGCAAGAGCTCTCCTATTCCTGAGGCTCCTGTTGAGTTCATAATGCTGAAGAACAATGTGAGTGACACGTAGTCCGCACTGGTGGACAGCCTTGTGGTGACACAAATCCCGTTGGCCAGCAAGGAAAACCCCAGCCCACCAGGGGGCTGCTGAGAGGGGCCAGAATGTGCCTCTGCTCACCCAGGTCCCAGCCACGGTGGGTCTCAGGAGCACCCTGAGCTTGTAATGCATCTGTGTGTGCAAAGGAAGTGATAGGAGGAAGGTTACAGTGGGGGCGCTTCTGATATCAGCCTCTGATAGGAGCTTGCTGCCATAATGGGAAATGAAACCTTTTCATTAAAAAAAAAGTAACCTTTTTAAATTTTTTTTTCCGGATTATAGATATGATACAAGCTTGGGAAACTCAGAAAAAAATAAATCAATCAGAACCACACCACCCAGAGAACCACTAATATAACCATAGTCTGTGTCTGTCCAGTGTCCTCCTCTCCACAAAGAAGTGTATATGGATTTTATACCCATGTTTGGATGAGACTAAAAAATAAATCATGTTACCAGCATTTTTAATTAAACATTATATTGTGAGCATTTTCTCACATTATTAAAATCATTTCAAAGGGTTAAGTTTTAGCCATCTGTGCATTTTATTGTCAGGCTATACTGTGGTAGCCATAGTATGTTAAACCAATCTTGTATTATAGCAAGTGTGCAGTGACTTCTGTTTTTTTGCAGTTATATATCACACTATGTTGAAGATCTTTATACATAAATCTTCTGCCCCATCTCTGATGATTTCTCTAGGATAAGAAGTAAACTAATTAGATGAAAGGATATGACTTGAACATATTCCAAGCTCTTGAGACACATTACCAAGCTGCTCTCTGCAAACTCGTGCCAATTTTCATTTTCAAAGAGGCTGAAAGGGATGGCACTTAGAGACCGGGATCTAGCCTGGGCATAGTACTCTTTAGATCTTGCCAATTAAGGATCCCAGATGGAGGGGGCGGGGAGAGGGAGGCGAGCTGCCTCCAGGCAGGGCAGCTCATTGAGCAAGACCTGGTGTGGCAGCCAGGGCCACAGGTTCCCCCTCCTAATGCTCCAAACTAGTGACACAAACTAGTGAGACTTTATGGAGCACTGTAGGAGCTGCTTCTACACAGGATTTCTGTGCCAGCAGAATTCCACTTCTGGTTTCGCTGATTATGTTTGCGAGCATGTGCATGAGTGCGTAAGTGCACGCGAGCCCTTGGGCGTTCCCATCTACTTTACCCTACTTCTGCCATTGCGTACAAGTGGAGCTACAGTTGCAGTTGGAGCTCTGATGTTGCTGAAATAAAAAGTCGGCTGAAGGTGCCCTAAGAGGGAAGCTGTTGGAGAGAAGTTAAAGGCAGGTATAGAATATCAGAGCTCTGGCGAGTTTGAGTTCGTGCCTGTTGGAAAATTAGAGCATTGCACCACAGGCGCACTGATTGCTGGTGCTCACAGATCTGAAAACCTGGCCTGGAGGCTTGTCCTACAAACCAGGAATGCTGGGGAGGGGCAGGGCAGGGAGCTAGAGATAGAGCCAGCCCCTCCTGCCACGGCTTTTAGAATGCTATCCCGGGAGTCCCTACTCAGAAGTAACCTAACACACTCTCTCTCAGGTTCCGCTGCATGATAGAGTTGCTTCAGGCACTTTAAAAATGCCCAAAGTCCAGCTTACACCCAAGATCAATTCAATCAGAATCTCTGGGAATTGGACCTGAGCATCAACAGTTTGGGGTTTTTTTTTTAACTCCCCAAGTGATTGCGGTAGGCAACCAAGCTTGAGAACCAGTGATCTAAGTACTGAATTAAAACTCCAGGGGAATTTGCAGGGCAGAGGCAGGGATAGGAAAGAGAAGACAGGAGGAGAGGGACAAAGGGGAGCGGAGGGACTGGGGAGGTGCAGGAGATCCCTCTGCTGCTTGGCCTTGTAGATGTCTCAGCATAGTGGTGTAGGCTGCGCAATGAGGGATGTGCCTTCAGCTGGATTCTGAGAATTGATGGGTGCTTCTGATGTGAAGTGTGAAATCATGGAGCTACATAAAGACCACATTCTAGTTTAACGCGTGGAAACAATGGCTCAGAATGGCAGTCAGGACTCCAGGGTGCATGGCCCGAGGGTGACATTAGTGCACCTGCTGCTTTCCACTCAGGAACTAATGATCTGAGCGCCCAATCAATAATGGTGCCAGGCGGCTCATTGCTGGGTGGCAAGCAGATGGAGCCTTGCTGCTCGAGATGTTTTCCTTTTCCAGAAACAGGTGACAGACAGCCTTGCCCCAATATGGCCATGAGCCCCTTAACCTTCTGACATTAATCAATTAACCCCCTGAAAATGTTTCCCCTGAAGCCTTTAATTTCAGTACATGGAAACTCTTCTTACCATTGCTGAGGCCAAAGCCTTGGCATGTTCCTTGATCCCTCTCTCACATCCCACATTCGATCTACAAGGCAACCCAATTGACTCTGATTTCAAAACAAATCCAAGAATTGGCTCCTTTTTAACCATTTCTTCACCTCTAAACTGGTCTAAGCTGCTTCTGACGGGTTAGATAATGGCCCCCAAAGATATCTGGGTCCTAATCCCTGGACCGTGTGACCCTAAAACATGAGGCAAAAGAAACATTGCAGATAAGATTAAACTTAAGGAAATTATTCTGCATAATCTAGGGGGAGGGGCCTAATTCAATAACAAGTGCCCTGACAAGAGGGAGGCAGAGGGAGATTTAACATAGAAGAGAAATGGTACAAAGACAGAACAGAGAAAGATTTGCAGTTGCTACGCTGTTGGTCCTGAAAATAGAAGAAGGGGCCATGAGCCAAGGAAAGCGGGGAATGCAGCTTCAGAAGCTGCAAACGCAAGGAAACAAATTGTCCCCAGAACCTCCGGAGGGAGTACAGCCCTGCCAACAGTTTAGCTTTGGCCCGATGAACCCTATGTGGATGCCCAGCCTCCAGCATGTAAGAGAATAAATCTGTGTGGTTTGAGCCACCGACTTTGCAGCAACAGGTAACTAATTCACCTCCGTCATCTCTCACTTGGATTGCTCCTGTCTTCCTGTTTTTCTCTTGCCTTTTCAGGCTATTCCCAATGGCCAGACTGATAATGTTAAAATAGAAGCCAAATTATGCCACTCCTTAGTTCAAAACCCTTCATTTAAATGTCACCTTCTCAGTGAGACCTTCTGGCCATGCCGTTGCAACTTGCGTCCCTGTGCGCAGAGACCCACATGCTCCCCACACCCTCACAGCCCCTACCCTCTTCTGTGCTTCACCTTCCTCCTAGCACTTATCTCCACCTACCCCCATGTGTATTTTCTTTGTTTAACCTTAGTTTTGTCTCTGCCTTCTCTACAGAGAAATGCCAAGGGGGCAGGGATTTTCGTGTGTTGTTCATTGCCATGTCCCCAGGTGGAAAGGCCTCGGTGCATCCTGGAGGCTCACAGGTTCTGTTGAATAAGTGGGTGCCTGCAGTGTTTCCTCTGGCAGCCTGACTGTGGCGTTAGCCCATGAACCCTCCCTGTCTGTGGACATGGAGGGAAGCCCACTGTGCCTCATGGGAGCTCTGGAGACCCAAGGAAGTGACCCTAGAGATAGACTTCCGGTTCCCAGACTCCATCTGATTGGTCAGCAGAATGACTGGGGAACTTTAAAAACAACAACAAAGACAGATCCCCAGACCTCACCCCAGAGATTTCGATAAAATATGTCTACCATAGGCTGGGCCCTCTCTCCTTACAAAGCTCCCTAATCCTTCTGCTGTGCGCCCACCTTGGGGAAGTTGTTGCTTTAAGGCACTCAGGCAGCTGCCTGTATTCTGGTTTGGCTTGGGATGAGGTCATCCATGAGAAGAGAACCTCTGGGGATTCCAGCAAACGTGAGGTCACCCCACTGTGCCCCAGGAAATGGGGATGGTTAGGGCGGACATGGGGCTTCAGGAAACACAGGGCAGCTAGGGCTGTCCTTGCCCCTGGAGTCTGCGGGGGGGGGGGCGCGGGTAAGGGAAGGGGGGGGTTGCCTGGCCCTGGGATAGAGCTGTTGTCTCAGCACCAGGGGTCCAGTGCCTCCTGTGGCTCTCTGTAGGTTTTGCTTGGAGACAGAGAGGTGGGTGACTGAGTGGTCGAAGCAGCAGCACTGTCCTGAGTGACAGGTTCCTCTCCTGGTAGTGACCTCACATTGCCACACTGCAATGGGCGGGATCGGGTGCCTTTCTCCCCTTCCCCAGCACACAGCGGCCCCTCATGTTAGCTCTGGCCCGAGTCATGTCCCAGAGGTGGGGGACTGTGACATCGGTCCTGCTCCCAAGCACAGCGTTGACTGTATCTTTTCATCTTCTGGTCAGAGACTCCCTGGGGAGGCAGGGGGTGGGGATGGGGATAACAGGTAGAAGGAGTGGACTCTGCTTCCCCAAATTTGGGGAATCTGAGGGTAAGATATGAGACATGTTGAGGCCAGAAGCAACTTGGCCTTGGGAGAGACCTGGGGGCAAATCTCTTGGAAGGAATGTGCAGTTATCATCATCACCCTTTGAGGAGACTCAATTTCAAGACCTGCCCTGCTGGATTTCAGGGATGCTTCGGGTGGGAGGATGCCCTGTTGTCTCAGCCAGGCACCTCTCTGGGACAGAGGGTTGAGCAACACGGATGTGGCTTTATCTCTCGGATCAGTCACTAATTGGTGGGAGACATTACACAAATGATTATTTCAACTGCATTGCCATGAAGGATAAGCAGGTTAGTATTAAGTGGCTAATATCTTGCAGTGGCTAATGTCTTATGAGCAACTGTCAAAAGTTACCCGTAAGCCACGTCGCATGGTGGAGGCAAACTGTCTTATGCACTGAACTCCTCCAGCCAAGCTGTTCCCAGGAACCCAGTCATTCTTTCATTCAACAATTTTTTTGTGAGTGTGTCCGGTGAACTGGGAACTACGCTGCTGTGACTGGAAAAGGCAGTACATGTACTGTGCTCGCAGAGCTTACTATCCAGTAGGGGTAGATTGTGAACAAATAAATATATGAATAAGAAAACATCAGGTGGAGCCAAGTACAATACTGACTATTGTGAGGAAGGAAGACATTTTCTTCTATCGTTCTAGGCTCTTTCTGCTGGTCTAGTCGTTAAATCCACATAAGACAGATTGACAAGAGAAAGTAACCAAACTAAATTGCATACTCACGTACGGGAGCCCCACATGCAAGAGAGGCTCTGGACAGAAGGTAAGATGAGGTATACAAGGCATTCTGAGCTAAGGATGAGGTCAGGCACCTTGGGGCTCAGAGGGGAAAAAGTTCATTCACAGAACAACAAAGTAGATGTTCAGTAATTAAATGTTTGCTCTGCCCTAATAGGTATTAGAAAGTTATTTTTGGTAATAACTCCTATTATGGGCTGGGCTCCGAATTTAAATACTCTTATGGGAGAGTTTGCTATGTGCCAGGCACAATCCTGGGAGCTTTGTTTATTATTACATGTAACCCTAACGTCAACCCCCTTGAGATATGTGCCTCAGTTCTCATTTCACAGAAGGGAAAACCGAGACTCGGTGACATGTAGTAGCGGGTCCAAGTTGCAAAGCCAGGAAGTGAACTTGAACCAACTCTGGGCTGTTTTCAAGGCTTTTTTCTGCCACCCTGAGGCAAGATAGTAAGAAACCAGGAAAATTCCTTGGCAAGTAGAATGGGAAGCTGAGACAGACGGCTGCACAAACTGGCCAGCAATCTGCAGCCAGATACGGAAGGTCACCTCCCTGCAGATAACATCTAGGCCTCAGTTGTATTTCAGCTCCAGTCCCAGAAAAGCAGCAAAACTAGGTGGTGACACCAGGACCAGCTGCAATGACTAATGGCCCCCCTGCCCTGGCGCTGACCAGTCAGTGGAGACTGTGACCCTGAAAGGGTACACCAGGAAAGCTGATGAATATTCTATTGAGATTCTCCCCTAAACTCCCAGGCTTTAAAATCGTCAAGATGAAGATCCCAGGATGTACTCTCTCTCCCAGAAGCACGCCTGCACCTTTCTTTTCCCCTTCCTTCCCCCACCAGGCACGCATCTCCTCAACTCTGAGAGTCCCCAGGAGACCTGCAGCCAGAGGAGCAATGGGCAGCGTCAGCTTGTCCGGGCCTGATCCCCAGAAACTCTCTCCAAGGCCCCCTTTTCTCTGACTTCTCAGTGAGCCAAAGCAGCCCTGCCTAGGCTCTCTCCTGCGGCTTCCTCTACCCTAAGCCCTTCCTTGTTTCACTGTCTGCAGCTTTAAGAAGCACACTCCCACACTCACCTGGGCTCATGCTGTGAGATCTTTCCGGCACAAAGTCAAGAACCCACACGCTACCAGCCAGCCTTGGCAGACCTGCTGCAGGCCAGGTCCCCCTACTGGTAACAACGCCTCTTCTAGATCCATTGTTAAGGCTTGCGTGTCAGTGACATGAAACTTTTTTTGGCTTGAAAATATACTCTTATCTTTTCTCCAGGCATATCATGCGTTAAAACCTCAGTTCATTACTCTACATTGCCCCCTGGGGTATGTTATTTGGTATACTTCTGAGTGGATTGAAAAAGATGCAGGGTGAGGATGTCCAGTAGAAGCCACACAGGTGACAGCCTCCTGACGCCTGTTCCACCCCTCTCAGTAATGAGTCATCCACCTTGGTTCTCACCCCTGCTCCTCTCTGGAGGGAAGGCTGGGAGTCAAGAAGGAAGGAGTGCATTCCCAGAATGCCTCTTAGTGCAAAGAAAAGAAAGATGCTTCAGAGGGGTTTCCCAGAGAAAGTCCTCCCCACCCCCATTCCCAATGACTGGGAGTATGGGAAGGCAGGGGATTCCAGACTCCAGTCAACAGCCCAACAACCAAGCCAACAGTGTCTTTCACACGAGAAACAGAATCTTTCCAGTAGCTGCTGAGCCTCCTTGCCTGGAGCCTGTAAATTCAGCACAGGCTGATGGGTGCAGGGGACCGAATCCCCAGGGTGGAAGTGTCTATTGGGCCTCCTGGCTGTGGCTGGACTGTCTGATAAAAACCATCTGAGCCTGAAAAACCAAATGTTTGTCTTGGCCCCACTTGTCCTTGAGCCCAGGGATTTCTTCTGGAGTGGCCAGTGCCCCAGGCTCTTCCTCTGTTTGTTTGCTTTGGTTGTTTTCCCATAGCTGGTGGATGGAGGAAGCAGTTAGCTCACAGCTGGTTGGCTGGAAAAATGTAGGCTACAGCCAATGAGAGCCAGCCTGTGGAATGCTGGGCTTTGAGAAAGGCAGCAAGAAAGAGAGAGGAAAAAACACCTTTCTCATTGGCCCATCTCTGGTGCCTAATGTCCCCTTAGATTTTCATTCCTTTGGGTTAAATATTGACCCTCATTCATTTAAAAGGCGAATACTGTTTGAGAGTGACTAATACACGTAATCATTAAACTTAATGATTTTGCCAGGTTGCTGAAAAGTCAAAAGCTTCCCAAATAGAGACCAAGATAAGCCTTTCATTTCAACCAGTCAGAACCATCTCCCAGAAAGGTCTCGTTCCCACCAGTGGACCTTCTCTCAACCCCAAAGCCCTCTGTTCCACCCATTTAACCCAACCCTGCCCATCAGTCAAAGCTGGCTCAGTGCTACCTCCTCCCTGGCCAGCTTTGAATCAGGTGTCTCAGTCCTCTCCCTCGTCTGCTGTATCTGGATTAGGGATCTGAAGATTTCTGCAAAGCCCTGCTCTGCTATTCAACAGGGAGGTGGTCTTGGACCAGTCTCACTCCATCAAAGCCCTGGTTTCCGTATGTGTAATTGGGTAATTGGGGGCAGAGATCCCACTTCACAGGAATGTTCTAGGGGTTAACTGAGAAACAATCCAAGTGTTTATGGTCTGTCTCCCCTCTGGAAAGCAAAGTGTACACAGAGGGGAACTTGGTCTGTTTTGTTTTCTCTGTTCCTCCAGCCCTAGAAGAGTGCCTGGCACATGGCAGCTCCTCAATAAATATTTTAAAACCCACGAATGAGTAACAGCCAAGATTTATTGAGTGCTCACTAGGTTCAAGAACTCTTCTGAACTTTTCACGTGTTTTCGTTTGTGGACTATGAGGAGCTAGCATGATAAAATGTAAGATATTTTTGTATGGCAAAGGCCTCCAGGGCAAATATGTGCTGATGTTCACACTGGGCACTCAATAAGTATTAGTTACAAGACTGATTGAAGGAAAAATGCTTAGGTCAGCATTTATTTGCCAGACGGCCTCCCATACAACGTAATGGACAAGGCAGCTGGCAGCCTGAGGCCCTTACACCACCGGTGCTGTTTGAGGGAGGGGAGTGGGAGAGTATAAAATCTCCTGGCTTCGTACATCTGTCCGTGGCTGACCGGTCAGCCTTCGGCCTCGGTTTTCCGCAGATCCTGGATACCTGCTTTGGTGCTGGTATCAGGAAGCAGCAGGGGACAGCAATGACTGGGGCTCTGGGGGGAGACTAGTTCTCTAATTAAAAGTCTGGAAATGGGACAGGCTAGGGGACCTGGGTCCTATCTCCAAGGCTAGCGAAGGAATCTGGAATCTTGATTTCTCTCAGGAATGAAGAATGAAAATGCCAACTGCCAGGACCTACAAGCAGCTCTTTTGGATTCTCCAGAGAGAAACGTGCTGAACACGTGTGGAGTTTTCTCTGCGTGGAATGTAAGGGGTAGGGTCGTGTCACTGGTCAGAGGAAGTCAGAATTCTCTGCGGGGCTCATGGGTCTTCGTGCCCGACATGCAATGCCCAGGGGACGTGTTTGAGTAGGGGTGGGGCTGTCCCTTTAGTTGTGTGATTCGATTTCTGGATAAAGAGCATCAGCTCAGAATCCAAAGCAAAGCAAGAGCAAGACGGACTCAGTAGGGACACTGTGACAGAAAAAGGCCTTTGCAGTCCTGCTGCGGAACAGGCTGTCTCAGCTGCCTCCCCGCCTGCGTGGGGACAGAGCTGCTCCACGCTTCCTTGGAGCTTGCTTGACAGAAAGGTAGAAAGGTTTCTGTTTCTCCTCTGACCTGTTTGAACTGGTGGCTTCTCCCCTTCTTGTTTCTGACAACTCCGGAGAAGACACCGGAGATTGGAATACAAAGCCAGGGCCCAGGACATCTCCAAGAGGCTTTGTTCTCTTGCCGCCATGGGCAGACTCAAGGCTTTGGGCTCACAGTCACCGAGCAGAGTTCTTGGCCAGCGGGTATTGCCAGGGACACCAGGTAATAAAGAGGAGTGTGTTCTGGTGAGGGCTGAATGAATGAATGAAACCCACAATAGGAGCTGGCCTCACTCACCTCATCCCTGGTAATCTTATGGTTAGGAACTGAAATTCCTAAAACAGGCCACTTCCAGGAAAGCCTCAGATAGTAGAACCTTCTAGAAGAATATAAAGGGCTCACCCTATACCCTGTCTTGAAAGAAAGACTTTCTTTTTCTAGACCTTGAGAGGCAACCTTGCTCAAATAAGGGCAGCAGAATAATTAATTCACTGAGCTACTAACTAGTTTCCTGCTCCCTGTGAGGCAGGTTAGTAGGAAGTGAGGAAATTTCCTTGGCCAGTGGAATGGGCAAACTGAGACATAGCTGACCACCATGGCCGAGCAATTTACAGCCAGGTACGGAAGGTCACCAGGGTGGAAAGCCCCGCATGCCTCACAATGGGCAAAAAACTGACGCCAGACCTTGCCCCCAGGCGGTCTTCCCTCCCCTGGCATGTGGCTGTTTAGACCCCTGCCCTGGCGCTGACCAGCCCACGACCCTGCAAGGGCACACCTGGAAAACTCATGAATATTCTATTGAGATCCTCCCCTAAGACCTTTCCTAAACTCCTGGCCTTTAAAACCCTCAAGACGAAGGACCCAGGATGCACTCTCCCTCCCTGGAGCATTCCCACGCCTTTCCCTCCCCTCTCCTCTCCCCCCACAGGCCTGCCTCTCCTACACTCTAAGGGGCCCCACGAGGCTTGCACCTGGGGAGCAATGGGCAGCGGGAGATGGTCCTGGGCTCGCCCCCTGAAGCTGTCTCCAAGGCCCCTTTTGTCTGACTTCTCAGTGAGCCAAAGCAGCTCTGTTTGGTCTCCCTCCTGTTGCTTCTTCTCTCCTAGGCCCTTCCTTGATTCACCATCCCAAGATTGAATAAATGTGCCTTCAAAGTCACTTGGACTTGGGTTGTGAAATCTTTCCTGCGTGAAGCCAAGAACCCACACACACTATCACTGGCCTTAGACAGGCCCCCTTTCCAGTAACACCTGTACCCCCTTTTCACCCAACCCCAGCCCTATTTCTGGCAGAGAACCAGACCCTTTACGTGAAGAATTTGCAGGGCAGAAAACAGAATGTTTTGAAGTCAGTAGCTTTAAATTCACTGAAGAGATTTCAGCAGATGTATCGAGGAGGAGAGAGAAAATAGGGGGGATACCGTTAGAATAAAAAGAAGAGGTTTTGCTGTCTCTCCACCCCATACTAGGGGCAAAGCCTTAGAAGAAAATGGGGCCTGGTGATCAGAGGTGGGTGGAGCCCAGCTCTGGGCTTCCAGGCTTAGCCAGGAGACCTGTGCCCCAGGTGGGCACAGAGCAGGGGGCCACCAACTTCAAGGGACCACAAAAGCCTGAGGACAGATGTCTGAGCAGACACCCGTGCACTGATCTTCACTTTCAGGGTGAACAAGAACCTCTCAGGTTCTGCTCACCAGTAGCGACTAAGACTAACTTCCCACCTTCCCTGTGCGATAAAGGTTTGCAGTTGAATTTTAATGTGGTTTCAGTAAATTAAATGTAACATTTCTGGCGCACCTGTGCTGTGGGCTGAGATTCACACCCATTATATAAGGAAACGGCTCCTTGATTTTTTTTTTTTCTCTACCTCCGACATCATGGTTCTAAGGACCCCACAGATTGGCTGCAGGTGGAATCAGAGGACTGAGCAATCGGCCAGGTTGGGGGGTGCAGGTAAAGCTCTAGGCCCTAGAAAGCTCTCCGGAGTGGGCTCTGAGCATCTCCACCCAGAGCCTGCTGCCTGGGCTGGGGCCTGTATGTGGGGCCCTGCCGGCCTGGGGCAGTTTTGCCCCCAGGAGCAGGCATGCTGGGCGCCCCAGATCTCTGGGATGGTCAGCCAAGTGGGAACACAGTTCAGTAGGTGAGGGTCTCCCTCCCAGTAAATCCCTCCCACATTCCCAGTAAATCAACAGCTATTGGTTTCCCAAAGTGTTCTGTTCTAACCAGCATGTCCTTTCAGCACCAGGGGCCAACTGGAATCAGAGAGGCCTGTGGCGCTGTCTTATAGCCTTCAGAGGTCGGGTCTGAGGACCCGAGGACAGGGGACTTTAGGGGACCTGCCGTCAGCAGGCGAACCAGGGAGAGCAAAGGGCCTGGCTGTGCTTCCCAGTCCCCAAACTGGGACAGTTTCAGGCTCCACAGAGCCTGGGTCCACCCTCGAGGGGAGCCCCTAGAGGCTCCCTGCTCCTGCTGCTGCCACTTAATCCCCCCAACACTGCCCCGGCCTCCCCTGGGGATGGGCCCCAGACAACTGCCCAGCTTTGCCTGGGTTCTTGAAAGAGCTTTGCTGAGACCTGGTACAGCACCTGCCCGCATTCCCTTCTACTTACACCGCACCCTGGTGACGTAGAGAGGAAAGTAAACGTCAATTGAGCCACCTAATCCAAAACTGAAAGGGGGTTTAGGGTCCCGCCTGCCGGAAGTCACTGAGGGCTGGAGGTGAAAGGACTGACCACACAGTGTAATTTGCTTCCCTGCGTCTCCCTCCCCTCCGGTTACCCCACAGCATGGTAGAGTGGGTGCCCTTCTCCTGGAATAGCTGTGTGTATACCTACGTGTCTGCTCGGGTAAGTTCACATATTAACATGGGATGTATGGAAGGGTAGGTCCCGTGCTGGTCAAGGCGCTTTGCTTCGACAATCTCATTTAATTCTGCCCCAATCCTGCGAGGTAGGTAGCATGCTGATGCCCATTTTAGAGGTGAGAAAAACTGATGCTCAGAACACACTTCATCATGAGTTGTGTTAGAACTAGAATCTTGAGTCTGATCCTAATGGGTGGCTCTCTCTATATATATATGAAAACATTTCATATGTATACATCTTGCACTGGGGGGTGGGCAGGGACTGTATTGTATATTTTTTTAATCTCCGAATGCTATAGATGACACTCTATAGACTTTATAGATTAAAAAGAAAGAAAACAACAACAACAGCAGCCCAGGGAATTGCTGAGTGACTCTCAGGGTCACACAGCAAGGTAATGAAGAGCAGGGGCGGGATGACCGCCCTGGGCCCCAGCTTGCTCAGGGCTGTGGACTGGGAGCAGCAGCTCTGGCTGTCAGGTGAATGCATTCGTGGAAGAACAAGAATGAATCTACACGTGAAGCGCAAGTAGCTCGTGAATTAACTGGCTTAAGACCGTCCCAGTCAGGTCTGGCAACAAAAGATGTCCACTGAGCTTCTAAGAGGCATTAAGTTAAACTTCCTGGTTCCCTCTGTTCCCAGTCAATTGCCAGAATGATCCTAATGACCTTTTGCCATTAATGTCTCCCCTCTTGACCCCATTCTCCTGGTGAGGGAATTCTAGGACGGTATTTACTACCTCTTCAAAAGGAATCAAAGGAAAACAAAACCCCATTGGAAAGGCTTTCTGAAACCTCTGGCTCCCCACCTACCATGCAGCCCCTCAGGAGGACACATGTGCCCCCCATCCCAGCACGACTTGGAGAAGGTATTCTATGACTCAGATTGCCTCCTCCCCAAGGGCGTTACAGGAGCAAGCAGGAGGAAGACGGAGTGCGAAAATCAGGAGGGGACCCAGCTTGAGAGTAGGTGAGAAAATTTTCTTCCCTAGAGATGTGAAGAGATGGCCCTCCTGGGAGCTCACAGGAGAGCGGAGACTCAGGCTAGGGGAGAGGGAAGACCAGAGGCCAAAATCCAGCGCCCCCTCCAACCCTCCCCCCCACGCCGGCATGTACTGTGTGGTGACGTCACTACTCACATCTGCCTCATTCCAGAGCCCTGGGATGCAGAAGGACTCCAGCAGGTCGCTGCCACACAACAGCAAGATCCGAAGCTCTGAGGAGGGCAACAAAGTTTGCAAAGGGAGTAAGTGAAGACCTGGGAAGCACGAGACTCCAGCATTCTTCCCTGATGCCCCCAGAAGTCGCCCCCGCTTGGGGCTCCAGCGCCCCTGCACCCCAGTGTGCACGGTGCAGAGACCTTTGCCTGCCTCTCCCCAGGCTCCTTGCAGGCCACACTGTCTTGCGGGGGAGGGATTACTCCTTCAGGGAGAGTCTGGTTTGCCTGGTACTGAGGGGTTTCTGGGTCTTTCCATGCGAAACCAGGCTGGCCAGCACCTCTAACAGAGACTGAGCAGCTACATGCCTTGTCTGTGGTCTAAGGGCCTCTCTCTGTTGCTTCACATCCAAGGCGAGTCTCAGTGGCCTTTGTTCCTCTGCTGCTGTGCATTGTCAGGGTGTGTCTCCCATCACAGATGCCGACGTGATGGGGGTGTGGGGGGACACTGAGTGTGTCCAGGCAGCAGCAGGTTCATTAGATGCCCTCGCCTTACACGGTCCCTGTCCTCAGCCAAGGGCCTGAGAAGTGATGCTGAGCACCTCCTTGTCTGGCTCCCAGGCACACTCCCCACTTGCCGGCTGTTTTTCTTCCCTCATTACACTCCCTCTGAATTAGCCCAGGGAGGCCCATCGTGGTTTAAAACAGGCGGCAGACTGATTCGTTCATTAAAGCTGAGCAATGGGGGAAAAAGGACCCTAGGATTCACGGAGCCACAGGCAAGAGACCTTGCCCGGCTGGGGTGTGACTCAGGGTGGTGTGTGTTCAGTCCCCAGCCATCCCAGGCCCTCTGTCAAGAGGCCATCGTGCCTGTGGGCATCTTATCTGAAACAGTGACACAGTCCTGCTCTGAGCCCTCCAGAGATGCTGCTACCCCGGACCCTGAGGCTGAGATGGCCTTAGACACAGCAGCTAGCTCACGGACTGGACAAGGACTCTCAGATCATGAGACCTGTCCCGGCTGCTGGGTCTCCAGATGGTTCAGCGGAAGGCAAGGCGGCTGGGGCTGATGACACCCTCAGGGAGCCCCATGGAGCACTGGGGCCCTAACTCCTAATAGTCCTGCCGCCCCTCCTCTCCTTTATTCCCCATGTCATGCTGTAGCCTGTAGTCATGCTCTGTTTATGCTCAGGGACCTGAATTTACCTTTACATCCCCAGGGACAGACAGAGTGACTGCACATAGCAGGTGCTCAGGAAGTATGAGTAAGCGAAGCACAGACAAGCTGACCACCGAGGCCCTGCAGGCAGGCTGTCTGCGTGCCTCTGGGCAGTCTGGGCTGGCTGGGCTCTCTGTCAGGGCCTTTGCTCTCATGGCACACGGCTCCAGGGAAGTGCTGCCCTGGTCAGCGATGCCTCCCTCCCCCCGTGTTGGGCCATGGGATTGCTGGCCCAACTGCCCACCTGCGGAGGGAAACCAGCCTTCCTATGGCTCAGAGGAACCAGGTTCACGCCCAGGTCTTGCTGCTCCCCACCCCCACCAGGAGCCACCCAGATTCCAGGTCAGTTTTCTGTAACTCTAGTCATCCAAGAGCTCAGTTAGGTGGCTGGGCCCGGAGGGTGTGGGGGCCCTCAGTTCTTCTACATCCATTGTTCCCAACTGGGAGCAACTTTGTCTCCAGAACGTGGCAGTGTCTGGAGACATTTTGGGTTGTCAAGACTGGGAAGAGAGGTGGGTTACTGGCAGCTCATGCCTAGAGGGCAGTGGTGCTGCTCAACCTTCTCCATGGCGCACAGCAATCCATCACCCAGAATTACCCAAATGTCAGCAGTCCTGGTGAGAATCCCTGCTTGCTCTACAGCCATGGAAGTGACTCACTTTCCCACTCGGGTATCATGTTGGATTATTATTTTTTTTAAGCCAGAGCACAGAAAGCTAAGGAGTGGGGCCTCCACTTTCTCTTGCAGGACCAGAGCAGATACGATTGTCCCAGAGCAGAGGTCCTCGCAGGGCTTGGGAGCCCGCATGTGGCCACTAGAGGGCAGCAGTGACTCTCCCAGTTTATTGCACGAGGTTAATGCGGCCCTTTCAGCCCACAAAGCCTCTGGTCTGGGGCAGCCCCCGGAGGAGCAGTCAGCTGGTTAAAAACGTGGAGCCACAGATGCTAACTGAGCAAGGAGGCTTTTTCCTTCCTGTGAAGCGTGCAAGGGGATTGCAAAAAGGGAATGTGTGAGACAGAGGGCTTCAGAGCCCAGAAGTCTGGAGGCAGGGCAGCTCCCCGCCACTTCCCCATTTCACCCCAGCCAGGGATCCAGGACCAGCAGCCTGACCAGAGCTCTCCAGGCACACTCCCCGCCCAGGAATCTGTGCTATGTGAAGCCCAGGCCCTGCGGCCCTTCCCAGCTCCAACCCCACGCAGAGGCGGCTGCCACCTGAGCCAGGCCAGGGATCCATCCTGATGGCTGTGGCCACCTGGCTCTCCTTTTGCTGAAAGAAGAGTAAGCAAGACAGGGCTCAGATGGCCCTGACCCTCCCGAGGCTGCAGTGAGCGCTGGCTCACAGCACACCCCACTGGAGTAGGAAGGGGAACTCCCCAGGCAGGGATGGCCTAATACCCTGGGCCTGGGTGCTGGGGAGGGAAACAAGGTCACAGCTGAAGCTTGGCCACAGGAAATTCTTCCTGGAACATGGAACGAGGGGACTCTACATTGGAATACTGCACTGAGCATTGCTGGTCAAGATGGCCTCCGTGCCTGGCCAGGTGTGGCAGCTCCGGGAAGTGGGCATAGGGCTTTGGCACCCTTCCTGGCCTTCCAGGTGTTTGTGGCTGTGGCACCTGGAGCTGAAAGCTCCGGCCTGCTTTGGGGAGTGACCAGGAAGCCCGGTGCTGCTTTTTGGGGCCTTCAGACAGTGATGTGCCGGGAAATAATGGATATTAAAATATAGTAAAAGAATTAGGAAGTGAAGAGTCTTGAGTATTCGTTACTTTTGTTTTTAATATAATTTATTTAACTGCAACTTAATATCATTTAATTTTTTCGTGTTGGCTGCATTAAACAACTGGCTTACAAAATTCCTGAAAATCTTACAAAAGGTTCTGGCAAACCAGTAAGAGCTGAGTCAAGTGCCCCCAGAGAAGCCCCTGGAAACAATGTCACATCCGCTGGGCTTCCTGGGAGAACCTGATGCTCAAGGTCAACCCACCACCTGTGGTCACACCGGAGCCGTGGCCATGGCCTCTAGCTGGGCAGGGAAGATCTGCAGTGTCTCTGTAGCTGGACCTTTAGGACTGAGCATGCCTGCTGGACACTAGGCTGCCCCTCATCCTGGAGATCCAGGCATTCGGTTGTCACTGACCCTCCTGGTCACCTGGCACCTGTGACAACTCCAGCTGCATTCTGGCATCTCTCTGCTCATTCCCCAGTTTCAGATATTTGTGCTCCCCACTTGACTCCCTCAGCCGCTCTGAAACCTTGGAAAGATTTCACTTTTCCGGTTCAATTCTCAGGGTTAGCCAGGACTCAGCTTCCTCCCTTGGGTGGGTGGGCTCCGTCCCATCTGACAGCTCCATGTAACTGCCCTCCACCTGCGCTGGCCTTGAGCCTCCATGGCCTCACATGGACAGTAGATGCCTTAGCCTCAGCCCCAGGCTGCAGGGAGGGCATGGAGATGGCTTTTGGGTCCCCCTCTGCTCCTCATTGCCCAAAGGGCTTCTACCTCCAGTGCAGCATTGTGGGCAGAAGAAGGGTCCCTCTGCCTGGCACTGAGGCTCAACCTCCCTGTCTTTTGGGTACGGCCTTTGACCAGAGGGAAAAGTGCCAAGGGACCCAGGCCAACTCCGGGAACTGGAGTGTGAGCAGTTGGGAGGTATGCTGGGGGGGGGGGTCTGAGACTTTGGTCCTAGCTTGGGACTCTGCTGGGAGTACACTCAGTAGCAAAGACAAACCAGGGTTTTCAAGCCTCTCCCCTCCCCCACTTGCCCCAGGGGTGGAGGCACGTGGCTCCCTGTGCCCCTGCTTTCCCATCCCCACTCACCGATCTCCTCGTACCGCATCACCGTGCCCAGGTTGGCATTCTCATCTAGGAGGAGAGGGGAACACAGAAGCATTAGGGCCCCCACTTCTTCATAGCCGACATGTAGTCCACCCAGGCTTCTTGGAGGAGGTGGGGCAGGTAGGAGGAGGGCGTGTGCTCGCCTCCCTGCACAGGAGGCACCTGTGTAAGTGAAGGAGGATGCAGCAGTCCAGCCAAAAATAGAGAGCATCTCCATAGGCTCCGGGCAGACGTCACATTTCTGGGACTGTCAGAATTCGACAGTCTCGCCAGGGAGGCAGTGACGAACACACACATGCTCATGCTGAGCACCTTCTGCTTCTTTCTGTATTTTAGGGAAGTGCAACATCCCCAAAACCTAGGGAGACAGGTCTGAGTCTCAAGGAGCTGACCCTCTCTCCTTAGGGGTTACCTGGTTCAAAGAACAAGCAAAACTGAGTGCTGGAGATTTTCCACGTGGCAGAGTGCAACAAGAGCCCGAGGAAAATGTGAACATCAGAGCCTATGACACGTGCTCATGAGTGTGCAAGGCCTGCATGGGGGTGCACCATGTGCCCAAAGCCACAGAGAAGCCATTTGGGTCCCAGGCCTCCCTTCCTCCTCAGCTGTCCCTCTTAGTTCCTCCTCAAGATGCCTGAAATTGGTAATCTCAGACATGGCAGAAGTCAGCTCCAAAGAGTCAGAGGAAAGAGGTCTAGACCTCCAGCTCTTCTGCAAAGTTGAAGTTGGGGACCATGAAAGAGCCCTGGGGACTCAGACAGTCTTATCCATGCTGAGCCCATGGAGGAGCTGCTCCAAACCAGAGGGCGTGAAGGAGAGAGCGCGTCTGTTCTTAGCTTGTCACCAGGAGTGCAGACACTCTCTGAGCTAGAAGTACCCAGGGGAAGATCCTGGGCCTCCTGGATACTCTTATGCCTGTAGCCATGTCCTGCGGGGGACGGGGAATGAGCACATCACCCACGACTGGGTGGGATCTCCTGGGCAGCCCGGACCAGGTGGGTCACACCCTCTGGGCCCCCAGAACAGGTCCCACTAGCACAACCCAGTAGCCTCTGTTTCCTCGAAATCATCACTCTCTAAACGGTTGTCCGTGAGGGGTGCTGGGGCTGGGAGTGCTGGCTGAATACATGAAGGGAGGAGGGGGAGAAGAGAGGCAGGATGGGAAGAAGGTCCACGCTCCTTACCCACAAAGGTGAAGCGCTCCACAGGCGGGCGGACACAGCAGATCCGGCTTAGGCTTTCTCCCACCTTCCCCAAGATCTTGGCTACGGAAGAGAGCAAGACACACAGGGACAGGGGGAGAGAACCACTCACAACTTACACGCGGTCAGCCCAGCACCGGGCCACTGTGAACAACAAGGGTGCATCGGAGGGGGCGGGTGGGTGGCGGGCAATGGGAGGAGGGTAGAGAGAAAGAACAGAAATATGACAGCAAAAATTCCTTCTCAGTCACAGTCCAAGGCACAAGCTTTTTGAGCCACAGACTGGAACCTATTCTCTGGTCATGTTTACTATATGGTGGAACGATTGGAAAATACAGAGGAGGAAAATGTATGAAGAGGAAAATTCAAAAGCACCCATTATCCCACCCCTAGAGATAACCACTGCTGACGTATTGGGCTGTTATGTATTTTCTTCCATTTTTCCAAATATGTATTACGCTGCTCTTGTCTGTGCAACATGAGGTAGATCGTATTGTGCATTTCAAGGGCATATTGGCTGTTTGCTTGTTCATTTCTTAATATCATGAGCATTTACCCATCACCAAACACAAATGCCCCAATCCGAGGAGGCTGGGCCTGTGGCAAAGAATTCCTTTGGGATCATTTCTGCTGGACTAAGGCATTCCTTCCCATGCAGGTGGTCTGCAGGGCAGTCAGACACCTTATGTTGGTGGAGAGGTACCTGGTTTTCAATATGCTCTCCAGGCTTTAAGCTGGAAATTTCCTTCTCAGCGCCCCCCGCCCCCACCGTGTAGCTATGTGTAAACTATGAAATTCTGGCTCTTCCCTCTGTGTCGTAGACTAATGGCACAATAGCTTATGGTGTCTGGGCTTGAAAGGTAACACTGGCATCTATCTCTTGCTACTGGCCTGGAAGAAAATATTAGAAAGAACGTAAGGCATTAGAACTAGAGTCCTGAATATGAATTCTGGCTCTTCTGCATTTGAGCTGTGTGTTCTTAGGCAAATCACTTACCTTCTCTGAATCTCATGTAAATGAGAACATAGTATCTCTATCTCAAAATCGCTGCATTCAGTGAGAACCTGTGTAAAGCACCATGTGGGTGTACAGTGCTGGGTGTTCGGTGAGTGTGGGGGGCCCCCAGCTGTCTGTCCCTGGACACATGGGTACGAACGTGGAATTCTGGATGCAGACCGCCTGGGATTGACTCCTGGTCCTGCTAATTCCTCCTTGCTTGAGCTTGGGCAATGTCCTCAGCCCCCGGGGAAGAGGCAGAGAAAAATGCCCCCTTTTGTATCTTTCATTTCCAGTTGAGGTGATTATATTTACATTTAAACACAAATGAAGAATGCACACCATCCCGCTTGTCTCT
This sequence comes from Anoura caudifer, assembly GCA_004027475.1. Lineage (NCBI taxonomy): Eukaryota > Metazoa > Chordata > Mammalia > Chiroptera > Phyllostomidae > Anoura > Anoura caudifer. The sequence goes on along the minus strand of PVKU01001498.1, from coordinate 234,927 downwards.
GTCTGCCTCTCTGTTTCTCTCTAATTGTGACTATTTCTCTCTGATCCTCTATATTAAGGGTTGTCAGTACAGAGACCAGAGCATCGGCATCACCTAATTAAAAATGCAAATTCTCCTCCCGCTCCCAGACCTACTGAACTGGATTCTGGGGTGGCACCGAGCAACCCGGATGCTAACCAGGCCTCTGGGCGATTCTGAGGTTGGAGACCACCGCTGCACACCAGCGTGCCCCTACCTGCCGTGGGCTTGGCGGGCACATTGTTGTTCTGGTAAATAGGCTGGGGGTTGTCATTTTGGGGCTGTCCGATCACAGGCGTCATGGAGGGTGTGTTGACATTGGAGAGGATGCAGCCAGTCACCCGCTGGGGAAAGAGAGAAGTGCAGAGTCAGGGTCATTAGCCAGGTGACTTAGGAAAAGCGTTTCCTGGTCACCTCCAAATGCTCATGTGCTGTCCATCGTGGTGAGGCGCCCTGGGGCCCAGGGAGAGCCCTGGGAGTGGGCTCTAGATGCCGCTGTGCTGTGTGGCACAGCAGGCTGGCAGGAGGCAGGGCAGCTCCATGGCAATAGCACAGGATGTGATGCTGCATGGACCTCAGTTCAAGTTTGAGCTCTGCATGACCTTGGATAGTTAACTCCTCTTGAATCCCAGCTCAAGAGTCTAGCATAGAGAGGCAACATTTCCAGGTTGTGCTGGGATTGCACGATTGAGTATATGCAAAGAGTGTTTGGCATGTGGCAGGAAATGGGTACACGGTAGCCGATGTTGTAACCTTCTGGGTAACACGCGTACCTGCCCTCCCCTCCTGCCTCACGGGGCTCACGTGAGGTTGTGTCTGCACCGGGGCCATGTAAGCTTGGGAAAGGGCGTATAAACACCAGGCACTCCCACCACCTGTCACCCCTCCAGGGCACAGAGGCCAGTGGCAGGGCCAAGTCAGCGAGCAGTGCCCGGCAGGGCAGGATGAGTCTGTGTTCCGAGAAGGTGGGGGGCGGGGGTCCAGGCACTGCTCCCCAGTGCGAATGCACACTCCAGAGCTGGGTGGAAATCCCGTGGGCATGAACCACTGTCCCTGTTGTTATCTGGCCTCTGCTTCTGTCTAGTGCCACGGCAGATAATGCAGCGTTCATCACAGCTGACCCAGAAGCAACCCACCGTGCGCATGGTAAGGGGGTCAGTGGCCATTGGGCAACAGAAACAAAGGATGAGTTTTCAATGTGTTCAGCTTCACAAGAGCCATGGCCAATTCCAGGTCCCTTCCCTGATGGCCAGCACCCCAACACCTGTGCACTGCCTTTTCTGGGTTACTGAGTCCTATTGCCAAAGGACCCCAAGCTCCAGGGCTGGAGTGACCCCCCAAAGACACCTCTCCCACAGGCCACACTGCAGGCAGAGCAGCACATGAGTCCTGAGCTGTGGAAGGACTGGCGTTTGTCTTGTGGGTGACCGTCCCTTTTGGGAGGTTCCTGATGGGAGAAAGTCACGATCACGTCCAGCACATGTGGGAGCCGGCTGGCCCGGCACCATGGCGTATTCTCAGCCCAGCGGTGGCTGGTGCAGTGGGAGGGGCAGTCTGCCTCCTTTTTAATATTACGTCACTTCCAGATAGGAAAACGCCACAGTCCCACTTAATCACTGGTCTGGTGGCTGAGGAGTTCCTTCCTCCTGCCACGTGCATCCTTAGCTCTATGGCCGAGAAGGAAAGGGCCGGCCGCCCGCCCCGATCTGCCCTCGTCAGTTCCCTGGGGGTTCTCATGGTCTCAGAGGCCTTTGCAGACATGGCCTTGACTCCCTTCATAGGCCTGTGCGTGTCTCTCCGACAGGTCTACTCTCCATGCCAAAAACACCAGCCTGGTGCCAGGACTGGGAGCGCAAGCATGGACAGGAGGCAGCCCCACACCCAAGGCCGGGGGCTATCGAGACCTACAGTCCCTGCCGGTCAGTCTCTTCCCGTCACGGCAACAGCTGGGGATCCCAGCTGGGCCTCTCTCCCCAGACCCACGCCTCTGGGCATGAGCGGGAGAAGGAGGGGTGGGGAGGGCCAGGCACTTAAACAGCAAACCAGTGTTGGGCTTCATGGCTGGCATGGGCAGGGCTCAGTGTGCCTGCAGGGTCCCTGATTCCTCCCTTCCATCAGGATGCCTGAGGCTCCTGGGTGACTCTCAGGAGCACAGGCCCCCAGCTGACCCCAGGGACCCCAGCTGACCCCCAGCTGACATGTCGGGTGAGGAGTGCATTTGTGTGAGGCCCCTGAGACTTTAAGGATGCTTGTTGCCACATGTCTCTTAGCCTGTCCTGCTGGATACACCCTTAGACAGTAAGATGGGGTGGCTTTTGTCACTGACTAGCAGAGAGGAGCAGTCAGGTGCCACCCTACATCAGTCCTTTCAAGGGGACCTGAAAAGAGGGAAGGGACCTGGTTTTCTTCAAGTCCATGGGAAAAAACAGAGCAGATGTAGCAACAGCCTGCTAATCAGTCCTTCCGACCTGTCTGGTACTAGACGCCCTGGAGGGTCCGGAGCCCCCGGGGCTGCACGTCTGTTAAGACAAAGCGCAGCCGGTCATCCCCCACCCCCCACCCGGCACGGCCCAGCTCACCTTCATAAGGTCCCGGTGATGCTCCAGCACACTGCAGGTCGTCTGCCAGGTGTCCTGGTAGCACTCCCACGGGTCCACCCTAGCAGGGTTGGAGAGAGGGTTCGCTTGGTTTCCAGCCTCTCACTCATTTATCATGGGCTCCCTCCAAAGGCCACAGCTCAGGGAGCTTAGCATGCTGGGCGAGCTGTGCACTTAGATCTCAAATTGGATAAAACACAGCCTTGACACACCTCCCTGAGCCCCTGTGAAAGGAGAGGTGGATGGCGCAGGCCGGCATGCAGAGGGGCTGACACGCCTGCCTGGGTTTAACAGCAGCCCCGAAACTGCCCATGGCAGGGCCCTAGGGAAGCGATGGGATCCTTCAGGGCTCCCTCTCCTGTCTGTAAAGTGAGGCTCACAGCAGTTACTCTCTCATGGGGAGATTAGAGGGGCCTGATGAGCGTTACACGTGAAGTGCTTAGTACTGGGTCTTGCTCTTATCCTTATCGGCAAAACTGGAGTTCTCCTCTGGACCTCATAGGATTGTGGGAGCAAAGCCCTCATCGAGGGATGGCTGCAGTTCCCGGAGCTGGGAATCTGCCCCGTGCACCTCCCTGTGCCGGCTGGCGGTCAGATGGGCAAGTGCACACCCGCAGGCCGCCAACCCCTCCCGTACCCCAGGGTGAGAGGGAGCAGGGCTCCAGCCCAGACTGATGCAGCGCTCGGCCTTAATTACAAACTTAATGAGCTGCTAAATTGGGATATTTCACAACATTTTCTTATCAGCCTAGCATTCCCTGCCCACCTCCCACCAGGCACACACACCCAAGCTTCTCAGACAGGCAATCTCATCAACTTAAAACTCAGCCAGTCAGCCTGCCCTGAGCCTGGCTCCCCGCCAGATCACTGCCCAGCTCCCACCCCTGACATGGACAGATCCCTGACCTGGGGAAACAGGCTCCCCATGTCCAGGGGCCCTGCCATGCCTAGCCCCATCTCTAGAGCTAGCTCTGAGCCTCCCTCGTGATCTCAGTTCAGAATTCTGACTTTCAAGTGCCCAGCGCAGTACAGGGCAGGCAGGAAGTGCTCCATCAATCTTTGTTGAGCGAATGAGGGAATCAGTTTAGAATCTTTTAATCACATCCAAACAGTCACAGCCTCCTGCCCAGTATTTCCCCCACTGGACCCCACTTTCCCCAGCAGATCAGGAGTTACAATGTTAAGAGGCTTCAATTCTGTTCCTGACTCCGCCACAGGTGTGCAGTTCACTCTCAAGCCCCTTAAATTCTCTGGGTCTCATGGGAGAAAGGGCAGGTCTCTCTTTACTTAACCTATGTCTGGGGGAGAGGAAAAGGCCTACCAAGGGCATGTGCCTCTCACACAAACCCCTCTTTACAATCAGCAAGGATCAATATTTATCATTGTCTCCTCCCTTCATGGCTTTCGTTTGCGCCCACCCCACCTTCTCCGCCACTACCTCTGTGTCCCTCATTCCAAGGTCAGTTTCCTTTCAATTTCCTGCCTTCACAGGAACCTCTAGGTGCTGCTTACTTTTCCACGGGGCGGGGGGGGGGGGTGGAATTACAGTACGAATGGTGTGCCATTATTTTTAACAAATGGCATCTACTCGTGCAAATTATAACTGTAGGAATGTTGGGGGATGTAATTAGCATAATTAGCAGAAGGTTGCTTTAATTCCATAGCAGGTTCATTGGATAACGGAGTCTGCCATGGTAGTGGACCATCCCTGGGAAAGGCAGCGTGCACTTGCCCCCACACCTCTGTCCCCAAGTCAGTGCGGGGCCCTAGGGACTCGAGTTAGGGAACGGGAAACAGCCCCGGCCAGGCAACTTGCCCTGGAAGGGAGTGAGAGTTCATGGACCTGAGAGGATGTGAAAGCAGGGAAGCATTTTGGATTTCCTGGCCATGCCTCACCCAAACCCAGTGATGTTTTTGAAAGATCAAGAATATTCCTGGATCCAACGGTGTCAGAGAAGATGAAACATGAAAAACACCCTCTTTAGTTTCATGGTCCCTGAGCTTGGTGATAAAATCAAATTATCAGCTGGGCCACCCCTGAAGGGCTACGCCACTGTTGCTGGCATGGGCTGTTAAAAACGGGGACAGCAGGCCTCAAATGGAGTTGCGTGCACTAAGCTCACGCCACCAACTGGAGACTTAACACCTAACTCAACAGCACTGGCAGCCCTTCCCAGGGATGCATCTTAGCCAGTCAGCCTGGCTGGCACGACCGAGAGGCACTTCACCCAACAGCCTCCTCCTGAGCAAATGTTTTCCACTCTGTACAGCTCCTCGGAGCTCATTTCTACCTGCTGAATGGGATGCTGCCTGATGCATGGATCTTTGAACAAAACCAATTTGATCTTTAAGTCTCCTCAGCTGAATTCTTATTTTTAACGGGGTTGCTATCTCCCCTGGCCTCCCACCTGCACCAGGACACACCTTCCTTCTCCACCTCCCCCACCCCCCTGCAGGTCCCAGGGCTGCCCGACTCTGGCATCATCAGACCAGCCCTACCTGATCCAATCGGAGTTCTGGACGGCCAGCTGACACATGACCAGACGATGCCGGCTTGACACGAGGCCCTAGGAAGCAACAGAGCTATCGTGGGGAGGTCCATCTGCTCCCCACAGCCTCCCCGAGATGCCGTCCCGAGCCAACCCTTTACAAAAGTGTGGCCATTTTTCCGTGGTATCAGGGAGTGAGGGTGTGCCCCTTTCCGTGTGTACCAGCCATACAGACGGGCATGGAGGGTCAGAGAGGACAGAAAAAGCATGAAGGGTGGGTGCAGTAGATAGACCACCCACATCAGGACCCCTGGGTGTGCCCCCAACAGCAGCAGAGCAGCCAGTGTGTCCAGCACAGAAACAAGACTCATCTTGGCAGATTCTGCCTCATCTCGTGGCTCACTCTGGTGCTTAGGCGACCACCCCGGGAGCCCACCAAGCTGTATGGGGGAGGAAGGAGAAGGACTCCCTGGGAAGACTTGATTTTCTAAGACATGTGGCAGGGAGGGAGGGGCAGGGAAATAATTTTTAAATCAGCTTATAAAACATGTACGCCTTTCTTTTTCTCCCTAAACCCCCAGGAAAGACTTGCCTAGCCCATAACCAGGCACTAACTTGGCATCCACGCTGAGCACGCTTGGCCCGCAGCGGGTGGGCCTGCTACCCTTTTAACGAGTCTGGGCTGCCTGGATGCGGGCAGCTGTTCCTCCCAGCTGTTGCCCAGTACCGGTCGCTCAGGTCTGAGTGCGGCCCAGGGGTGGGAAGCAGGACGCCTGCTACCAGGCACTTCGCTTTTCCAGGAATCAGTGCAGAAACGGCAGCGGGGCAGTTTGGCGCCAGAGGAGCCACTGGGGCAGGAAGGGAGGGTGAGGGCGGGAAGGGGCAAAGGAGGAACCCACCTGTTTTCCGTAGGAGTCGTGGACAGGAGAGATGATCCCACCGATCACGATAAACCTCCCGGTTTTGTGCAGATAATCTCTGGCTCTTTCTAATTAAGAGAAGAAAACCACACTTTACAAAGAGGAAAGGTGTGAATTAAAGGTGATCATTGAAATCAATACATTCAGCTCCAAAAGGCTTATTTTTTATCTTTCTTGTCATTTAAGTAGAAAGTGCCAACTTTCAAGGCAATGGTGGGGGATTCAAAAGGTTACGGAGCCAGATTTCAACCCCTAAAGCAAAAGGACTTCAAACTCAAGGAGATTAATCCAGTTTCAAAGGTTCTCGCTGGATGAGCCAGTGTAGTGACAGGGATTTAACACATGCCCCTCACTAAAAGCCATTAGAGCAACAGACTGAAATTTACCCTTGTGATCACTGGCGAAAATTCTAAAGTGCAGGAATAATTTTTTTTAAAAAAGAAGCAGCCTTCCTATATTATGAAAGGCAAGCTGATTGCCTCATCTAGTTACTCAGAAGAGAAAAAAGCACCAAAACAAATTTAAAGAGGCTTCTGAATAATTAGGGAGAATTAACAATCAGATAAAAAAACCATCACTATAGTTAGCTGAGGAAAGTTCAGCCAGAGTGTGGGGGGGGGGGAGGCTTTTTTCCTTGGGAAGGAATTTGTGACGTTGCTTTTTCAAACTGGCCAGCCACGCCCAGTTTCCTTTTCATGAGAAAATTCAGTAACATAGGAAAAGGATGAAAATTTTGGTTCTGTTCCTTCTAAGGGGGTTCATTGCACAACTCCAGCAGGGCCTGAGCTGGTACTGCTGCAGAAATGAGGCTCAGATTTACCTTACAGGTGAGGGATTCTGTAGGTGAACGTGGGCTTGGGAGGCAAGGCCAGCTGGGCAGTTTACAGGCCAGATTCCAGGGTGGCCTTGCTTGTTCTCTTAGAACTTAAAAAAATTCTCATCACATTTGTCTTTTTTTTTTCCTTTTCACATGAAATCTCTTAGAGATTTTAAAATAATGAAGATACTTGATTTTCCTTAGCACAGTTTTAGATTTATCAAGTATTTGAGCAGATAGTATGCAGAGTTCTATAAACTTAGCCCTTCACCTCCGTAACCCCCTACACGCACACACAGACTGCTGCCCCGTTATTGTTACCATCTTGCATTACTGTGGTACATTTGTTACACTGCACAGGTTTGTGCTGACACATTGTTATTTATAGGCCATAGTTTATATTAAGATTCCCTCTTTGTGTTGCAGAGTTCTATGGTTCTGAAAACCTCCCCCTTCAGTTTGATTAATTTGCTAGGGTGGCTCACAGAACTCAGGGAACCCATTTATTCACTAGACTACTGACTTATTACAAAGGATTTTAAGGATAAGAATCAACAGCCAGATGAAGAGATACATAGTTCAAGGTCCCAAACAAAGGAACTCTGTCCTTGTTGAGTTTGGGACTCACAACCTAGAAGAGTAGAGGACATTTTTTCCTTCCCCACAATAAAAACTCAGCAAACTAGGGATAGAAAGGAACTTCCTCGGCGTGATAAGGAACAAACACTCATCTACTGATGGATGCCAACTATGGGATATTTACACAATGGAATACAACTCCACCATACAAAGAAGAAAGTTTTACCTCTTGTAACAGTGTGGATGGACCTGAAGAACATTACACTAAGTGAAACAAGCCAGTCAGAGAAAGACAAATGCCATATGATTCACTCACATGTGAAATCTAATGAACAAACGGAACTAACAAGGAAAATGGGGACAGACTCACAGATGGAGAGCAGGCTGACAGCTAAGGGGGGGAGTAAGAGGTGGAGGTGGAGCAAAAAGGAAAAAGGACTCATGGACATGAGCAACAGTGTAGTGATTGTTGGGGGGCAGGAGGGTATAAGGGCACTAAATGGTAATGGAGAGAAAATGCAATTTAAAAACCCCATTCATAAAAACCTACAGCAAACATCATACTTTGCAGTGAAAGACTAAATGCTTTCTTCTCAAGATCAGCAATGAGGCAGCATGTCCACCCTCATCACAGCTATTCAACATAGTACTTGGAGTTCCAGCTAGCTCAATAGAGCAAAAAAAGGAAATTAAAGACATCTAAATCCAAAAGGGAAAAGAAGCTGTCTCTATTTGCATATGGCATGAAATCCTAAGAAATCTACAAGTAAACTCCTAGAACTAATAAGTGAGTTCACTAAGTTCATAAGGTACAAGACCAACATATGGAGGGTAATTGCAAAAACATGTGGAAACTGAAATTTCAAATACAAGACTGCTTATAAACCCTGAAACCAATGAATACTCAGGTATGAATATATAAAACATACACAGAACTCCTACATTAAAAACTACAAAATGCTGATGATAGAAATCAAAGATCTGAATAAATGTAGAGGTATAACGTGCTCGTGAATTAGAAGACTCACATTATAAACATATTAATTCTCCCCAAGTTAGTATATAGATTTAATGCACCGCCTAGCCAAATCCCAGAAAGACTTGTTGGTGTAAAATCATTCTAAAATGTATATGAAAGGTAAAGGAACTAATCTAGTTGAAACCTTTTCAGAAAAAAAGAATAAAGTGGGAAGATCAATTGATTCAAATTATATACCTCATTATAGAGCTACAGCAATCAAGACAGAGAGGTATTGGCAGAGAGATAGACGCACAGATCAGTGAAATACAACAGTCTAGAAACAGGCCCACACAAGAACGGCCAACGAATTTTGACGAAGATGCAAAAACAATTCAGGGAAGAGACTAATGACACATGCAACAATTGGGGTGAATCTCCAGTTTATCATGTCGAGTGAAAAAAAGCCAGTCTCGAAAGGTTGCATATGGATGATTCCATTTACATAGCACTCTGAGAAACTGTACACACGAGATGTTGCCAAGAGTTAGGAATTGGAGTGGGCAGGAAAGGGAGATGTGTAGCCCTAGGGAGCTCGTTGTGGTGATGGACTGCTTCTGTGTCTTCATCGTGTGGGTCCCGTGAATCTACAAAGGTGGTAGAATGACATATAACTAACTATACGTACACTCACACCAATGTCAACATCCTCATTTTCATGTTGTTGCTATAGTTACATAAAATGTTGCCATTGGGAACTGTGTGAAGGGCACATGGGATCTGTCTGTACTCTTTGCAACTTCCTATGAATCCATAATTATTTCAGAATTTTAAAGTTTTAAAGTTTAGACTACACTACAAAGCACTGTACAATTTTAAGGTGGTAGTGTGCCGATCCAGGCAAATGGCCAGCAAACAGGTGAGGTTAAGATGCTCCTGCTCATCTCTTCCCATTTCTGCTGCTGTCTGGATACCAAATTTTGGGTTGTTACAGCGTGAGAGGTGCTGCCTAGGCCGCACTTCTCAGACTTTGACATGCATGTAAATTCTCTGGGGATCTTGTTAGAACATTGATTCCAAGAGTCTGGGTGGGCCTGAGATCTGGGCCAGGATTCGGGCAAAGGTGAGAGAGGCAGGATCGCAAGCACAGCGTCAGAGCCTGCTTTCACTTAAAATGAAAATCTTTCGTGCCCTGGATGGTATGGCTGAGTGGATTGAGCACAAGCCTGCAAACCAAAGGGTCACCGGTTCAATTCCCAGTCAGGGCACATGCAGGGCAGGTCCCCAGTAAGGGGTGTGCAAGAGGCAACCACACACTCATGTTTCTCTTTCTTTCCTTCTCCCTCCCTTCCCCTCCCTAAAATAAATAAATAAAATCTCTTAAAAATTATATTCTGTTTATCATAGATGTTATGCTTGAATTTTGATTTTTAAAAATATTATTTATTTTGAATACTGAGTTTTGGGGTGCCCCCCTGAATTCTGCGCTGGAGTGGGCCATCTCCCTTGGCCTTACCCTACCCCTTGCCCTGCCTGAGATTCAGCATTTGTAACAAGCTCCCAGTGAGAGCAACGCTTGTGGCCTAGGGGCTGTTTTGAGTAACAAGGGAGTAAAGACAGCTGGGGCAGCCCCTGCAATGTCAGGGTACCCACAAAGGAAGCTCTCTTCCCTCCTCCATGGCACTACCACCTCCACTTTGTATGACAAGGGCATTAGTGGACATTGGCAGGTAGCCCACTGGCCAAGCTATAGCAACAGCCCTGGAACTTAATTTCATGCCAGGCTTCCCAAGATGTGGTCTATTTTTGTCCGTCAGCTCTGCCCCAGGAACAGAGCCAGCTCAGTCCAACATCTTATGCTTGGGTCCGACCCACCCTCCAGATGATCTCCCCTCCTGGCTCCTGTTCTCCCGGAGAAGCAGCCCAAGGGGGTCAGCAGCCCTGCTGTGGCCTGCCCTCAGTGCCCAGAGGGTCCACTGTGTCTCCCTCCTCATTCCAGGCCGTTAGGAACCTGGTAAACCTCCCTTCCTGACAGCCCGGGCTGGGCCCACCAGCCAAGACAGATGCCACAGGGATGATTTGTCTTTCAGTCACGACACGTGAGAGAGACACGCCTCGCCTGCCTCCTGGCTGCTCTGTGAGTCCAGATGACGTGTGTCACTGCCTCTCTTCTTCCAGGGAGTTACTGGAGGAAACTCGGGGTCAGGGCATCAATACTTCGTTCAATTTCTCTTTTCACAGCTGCAATTAGAAATGATCCCTTCTGAGCTGTGTTCACAGCGGGGGTTGCCTGCATGTCTCTTGTCTGAGAAGTGCCTAAAGGTGGTCCCGATTTGTAAACATTCCAAGTATTAGAAAGATCGAGTCCTGGATAATAAAGGATAAACCTGAAGGAGTTCAAGAGAAAGCCTCCCTAAGACCCGCCACTTCGACATGGATTATTTTTGAGCTGAAGGCAATCGAGATCCTGCAGGTTCATGAGAAAATCTTATCTGCCCCTTAGAGAAATTAAATTAAGTTAAACGAGTTATCACCAGAAATAACTTTTTATGACCTGTCAGTAGGGCAGGGGAAACTTCTAATCACTAAACCTCTGTTCTTCTTATCCTCCTAAAGTGACCTTCCCCCATCTCAAGCCCCAAGGTGCCCAACCTCAACCTCAGCTCAGAATGTTATTTCCTGTGCCTCATCTTATCTGTCTGTTTCTGAACTTCTCGTGTACGTGGAGTCTCGGACTCCCTCCTGTATATAAGGTTCCTGTAAGGAGGCATGTAATTAAAGTTGGCAATTTTCTCTTGTTAGTCTGTCTCATGTAGATTTCATTATGAGATCAGCTGGTAGAACCTGCAAGGGTAGAGGAAAATTTCTTCCTCCTTCACTAAATCAAGTTGTTGAGTCCTTCTAGGCAGGGTTAATTCCTTACTCCGGGGTTAAAAAATTTTTTTTTGCTTTAAAGAAACCATCCCTGGGGCCTACCAAACTGAGACTAGGGCATTCCCTAACAATAATCCAATGAGCGTTTACTATGTTCAAGTCTTTGTTCGAGGCGCTATTGGAGACACAATCCCTTGAACCCCTTGAAGTTATGAGAGCATATTTTTTCCTTTAGTAAAAGATAGCTTTTAAAAAAAAATATCTATGTATATATATTTTATCCTTACCCAACAACATACTTACTGATTTTAGAGAGAGGGGAAGGGAGAAAGACAGAGAGGGAGAGAAACATCGATATGAGAGAGATACATGCCTCGGTTGGCTGTCCTACATGCCCCAACCGGGGACCGAACCTGCAACCGAGGCATGTGTCACGACCAGGAATTGAGCCTGTGGACTTTTGATTTATAAGATGAGGCTCCAACCAACTGAGCCACACTGGCCAGCGGCTGACTGGCAAAAGGGGAGAGGGGTGCTGGGTCTAAATGCCCATGGGGATCAGGCTGAGGTCCCTGAACAGACTCATAGGCAGAGCAGCCTGCTAACCTTGAGAAGCTCCCCTTGACACATCGAGTTCAGTTCTCTCCACCACCTGTCAATTCCCACCAGCTGTGCCCCCTGCCTAAGCCTCAGGCTGTCTGAATTCACCGCAGAATGTAAATGCTTCCCAGAACCCCTCAGCCTCCTGGGTTTCCTCTAGCTCCTGGTCTTGCATTGTTTGTCTGGCTTTTGCAGCCACTACTACTTACAGCCCTGCACCAGCGTGGAGTAACACACAGAGGCATAGTCACTCACTCCCTCATTACTGCGACCTGATTTGCTCCACTGCCTCTGCCTTGGAAGAACTGGATTTGTGACCCTTCCTTCCATAAATTGTCACTTCCGACAGACCACCGGGTGAACCTCTCACATGCCCCAGCCACCGTGTGCCACCCCAGGAGTCCGGCCTCCATTCAAACCCTTTCCACCAGGAAAGCTCCCCAGCTCCCAGCTCCCACCCTTCCAAACCAGGCTCCAAGTTTCTTGGGACTTGCCCCACCCATCATTGAAACAGAATTTTTTTTCTATGTATTCCTTCAGAAATAGAAAGCTAAATATATATGTAAAAATATGACATGAACTAGTTTCCCTTCTGTGAGACTCAGAAACACATGAGGGAATTATTTTAGAAACCCACAGACTGCAATACTAAATATAACTGGGTAGGTGGGTAGACTGGGGCGGGGAATAGAGTGGAAGGTGAGGAAGAAGGAGTAAAGATAGAAGGAGGAAGCTCAATGTAGAAAACCCACTGGGCTTCACATTAAGGTGGTGAGTCTCTGTCACTGGCATAAAATCGGGCTCTATTTTTAACTACAACTCTGTTATTCCACACTTTATTGATCTTTTTGAATTCAAGTTTGCCATGTTGGTTTCTTATTTCAGGATAATTCAGACTCTGAAGTAGAATCTGTCCAGCAAGTAAAAGAAGCGGAGAACACTAGGCAGAGAAGGGTCCTTTTTTTGTAAGGATGTGGCCCTGCCAGGGCCCTCATGCAGCGGGGGACTTCTCCACGGGCAAAGGTACTTTTCGTCCAAAGAACGTTATTGGGAAAAACACTGTTTCCTTTATAGCTTTCCTATCTGTGTTCATCTTCTCTCTCTACTTCCCCAAGAGTCCGTAGAATATCTTCCTGAGACAAGTGCAACTGACTGTCCAGCTTTGCCTGGAACTTTCGTAGATTTTGCACTAAAAGTTCCATGACCCAGAACACCTTTTAGTCTCCAGCAAACTGAGATGGTTGGCTGAGTAACAGCCCTCCAAAGATGTCTGCATCCTAATCCCTGGAACCTGTTCACGCATTACCTTAACACAAAAGGGCCTTTGCAGACGTGACTTTTACTAAGGACCTTGAGGTGGCAGGGGCGCTATCCTGGATTATCTCGGTGGGTCCAATGTAACCACAGCTTGAATGCAGGAGGCTGAGACTCAGAGGGAGAGACAACAGAGGAAGCAGAGAGATGCAAAGACGGAGACAAGGATGCAGATGGCCTCTGGAAGATGGAAATGGCAAGGGAGCCTCCAGGAAGAAGACACCTTGATTTCAGTAAGACTTCCAGAACGGTGAGATCATACACTTGTGTTGCTTTAAGTCGGTAAGTTGGTGGTACTGATTATTAGCAGCCATAGGAAACTAAGACAGTTGTTCACCCCCACCCCCTCCTTGACCAGGGAGCCCAGCGGACCACTGCACCATCTTGAACCAGAAGGGCAGAAAGGAAATCAGCTCCCAGAAAATAAATGCACCCTGTGTTGGGCTCTTTCAGGGCCAAAGAAAGGACATAATTCTTAAAGTCATTCCACTGTTATTTTGGAATTTTCCCTTTAAAGAAAGCTATCCATGAAGACATATACAAGAATCTAGTAACACTAAAAAAATAAAGCCTTTAAAATTTCTTAGATTAAGCCACCAAGCTCACCTAAGAGGCAATAGAGCATAAGTTCAGAGGCTCTAGGTTCAAATCCTACCCCGACCTTACTAGCTGGGTGATGACCTTGGTTTAGTTTCTCAACTGCTCTGGCTGCTGGCTCACCGCTAAGCTGGAGATAATAATACTGTCTGCCTCGCAGAGTTGTTAGATAGTAAATGCAAAGAGGTTAGCATAGCACCAGCACCCAGGGACCTCGGGCCATGCTTTCCTTTCTTGGGAAAGTCTAACAACTTCCTTGAGATAACAGAAAATATATACATTGGTCTCTACCTCTGGTTCCCAGCACAGAGCTCCCCAAACCCTTGTAATTTCCTAAGTAATAAGAACACAGAACATCTATTGTATTTGTCTTAGTTCTAATGAGGTAAGTCTGGGTGAGCTCCTGGACCACTCCTGGATGGGGCTGGTCAGCAGATACATTAAACCATGACTAGGAGCTTGGAATTTTTTGCTCCACATTCCCACCCCACCCCCTACCCTCCAGAGAGGGGAGGGAGGGCCAGCAATGGAGTCTATAATTGATCATTTCTACATGAGGAAGCCTCCATAAATATTGCAGATCTTTGGACCATGCACCATGTAGCCAGTGGGTCGGAAGCACAGGTGAAGACTTGGGCTGCAACTGTGTGTGTGTTGGGGGGTGGGGGGCATCTTGTGGGACTAAGCCCCAAACCTGGGGGATCTGACACCATCTCCACGTAGACAGTGTCAGAATTAAGCTAAATTGTAGGACCCTGGCTGGTGTTACAGAGAACTGCTTGTTGTGGGGAAAACCTCCACACTTTTGCTGACCTTAAGTGTCAGAAGGGTGTGTTTTGTATGAGTAAAGAAGACACACAGGAAAGAGACTCATAAAAAGAAAGAACTGGCTTTTTCCTGCAGAAAGGTGGAAACCCAAGTTTTTTCCTTATTGCAAAAGTGAAAGGAAGAGAAGGAAGCTTCAAACACTCTTAAAAATGTACACGGCTTTCCAATGGGGGAGTATTAAGTCTAAGAGGTATCCCTCTTGCCATACCATGCTTACCGGTGCCCCAGCGAGATGTTTCCCTGGTGCTCGCTGCCTCTGTGGTCCTGCTCTCCCTTGGAGAAAGCACACATGCCCACCCCCCCTTAGCTTTCGAGGCCACTGCTGGGCTGGCATCTGATGACCACCCCTCCATCTCCTCTGGAGATAGCCTTAGGGGAAACCAAATGAGGGGTGGAATAATGTCAGAGAAGCTAAGATTAGGGTGGGGTGGGGGGCTCTTGGGCAGATCTTGGATTTCTACTCCGATGGTGGAGCCTGAGCGGAGTACCTGGGGTGTGTCTGGATGACGGATGGGACCGAGCCCCAGGCAGCGAGTGTCAGCCCGCTGCTCTCCACGTTATTGATTGAGCTCTGCCAGCAGCGGGACAGAGGAGGTTTCTGCTGCGATGGATGAGACTGCTGTAAAAGGTTTCATTTATCTTAGGAAACTCTCAGAGCTCCCAGAGGATTCTGCTGCTTCTCCCAGAACTGACCTGGAGGCATGACTTCTCGCTGCAGGCAGGAAACAATCCGAAAATGGCCTTTCAGATTATGATGCAAAATAAGTTACCATCCTTGTATGTCCCCCAAAGGCAAATTTGTAAAAAATGATGCTAATTAGTGTCAGTGAGGGTGAAGGGCAGCCAGCGCTCTAACACACTGCTGGTGGGAGTGTAAACTGAGAAAGCCTTTTAGGAAAGCAATATGGCAGCCAGCCTCTATCAAAATGGTAAGTGGGCACAACCTTTGACCTTCCAGTTCCCTCCCAGGAATCTGTCTTACGGAAAAAAAACTTGCGTATGTACAGAGAGGTGCCCAAAAGCCTGTTTCACTTCAGCATTATTTGTAATAGGAAAAGTCAGAAATAATAGGGAAGCGGTTAGACCAATTCTGGCATATTAAAAAGAATGAAGTAGGTCTCTCCGCTCTGACATGGGAAGACCTCCAAAGCACATTGTTAGGTGAAAAAAACAAATCAAGTTACAGAAATGACTATAGTAGGGTGACATGTGAATAAAACTCTGTGAGTGTAAAATAATCTCAGAAGGTCATAATGAGAGCAGCGAAGACAATAAGGCAGGGAGAGACGGTAGAGATTGGGTGGTGTGGGCTGGCTTCTCTGCGAAGTGACATGGGGCAGAGAACTGAATGACAAGGCATCAACCACTCAAAGATTGGGGGTAGCATGTAGCAGATTAGGGGAGCAACTGGTACAAAGTCCCCAAGGCAGGAGAGCCAGGCTGGTGCTGAAGTCAGGGAGGTTTGAGGGTGACTGGTGGGGAAGGGCCTTGTGAGCGGGGAAGAGGTTTGGGTTTTATCCTAAGCCCTTGGAGGGTTGTAAGCGGAATGGTCTGAGTTACATCTTTGAAAGCTCACTTGGTGTTGGGGGGAGAATGAATTGTGGCGGCGGGTGGAGAATGAGTGGGTGGAGTCAGCGAGACCAATTACGTGACGTTCACAGGAATCCAGATGAGAAATAACAGCGGTGAACCTACTAATCGCCAGGCCTCTGGTCATTTACCTCTGAAGGAAAAAGGTTAATCTGCATCTTACGAGGTGTTTGATAACTATTATTTTAAAAAGTGAAAAGGCCTACATTAAGTGGAGAGTAATATTATAGTAGAATTAAATTTGATACAGCTGATTCATTATGCAGATTACTTTGTTATGACCATATCTGATCTGCTCAAATCCTTTCCCCAGAATAATGCAGTTCATTCAGCAACTGGGTGTAATATTATTAGTATATGAAATGGGTATCAGCGCTTCCAAACCCAAGAGCTGGAAGGCGATCCCGGGAATTACAAAAACCTGGACAAAATTGCGAAGGAGTAAGGTCCTGCATATTCTCGTGCTCTTGAGTGGACTATGCGTGTGCTTTAGTACACTTTTCTCTCTGCTTTTGTTCCTTTTCTTTCTTTCTTTTCTTTCTTTTTTTTTTAGCTAAAGTTACAGTGCCCTCTACAAGACCAGATTTTGTGTGTGTGTTTTTTTTTTTTTTTTCCATCCTCCTTCTAAGCAGAGCAAATAATTTCTTTTGGATGAACCTTCTGGGCATTTTCCTGAAAATATAGGGTGGACACCTGAAGAGTCATGGAAATTCACCCTGGGCGGTCCACAGCTCAGTTCTCGGAAAGTCAAAGCTGAGTCTGTGGCCTTTTACAGAGAGGGCAGCTCTAATTAAAGAGGAGAGAGACAGCCAGGATTAGGTGAATTCATAGTCAACCTGGGCAGGGCTCGAATGGACTCTCCCAAACATTCTTAAGATGCCGTATTTCTAACTATTCAAAGACCTTGCCCAGGTGGCGATCAGGATCTCAGGAGCTCCAGGTCAGCTTCCCGTACTGCTCTGGTCCTGACACTGCCTTCAAAGGCTCCTACGAACCACCGGTGCAGAATCTGACCTGGTTCCCATGCTTTAGAACTAGCACCCACAACGAGACAGCAAAGCCTCTCTTCTAGAATGCTTCGGATATCAAACCACATGATTTCTCCTCCCTCCACTAGCCCGAGCCCGAATCCAATGCCCCCGGCCTGCTCTGGTCCCTCTTTTTCCAGGGGTTTTCCAAGACCAGGAAGACCCCTATTCCTAAGTGGTTAAGTTCTAAATCAGTCGCTGACAACTGGGGTTGACTCTGCTCCCCAGGGGACATTTGACAATGTCTAGACACAATTTTGGTTGTCGTAGTTGGAAGGGGGGTGCTACTGGCGCCTCATAGACAGAAGCCAGGGTACTGCTAACCATCCTACAATGCACAGGACAGCTCCCGCAGCAAAAAATCACCGGGTCTAACTTGCCAAGAGTGCCGAGGTAGAGAACCCGTGTTCTGGGTAAGTAAAACAAGGCCTATGTTTGAAAGGTAAAGTGGAAACGAGTAAGTGCTAACTCAGGTGGAAGAATGATGGCCCGAAGGGAAGAAAAGCCAAGGACTGTGGGGTTTCAGAGTCTCTGCCTTTCAGCAGAAGGGACTGTTATTGGAAAAAATGACCAAGTCACAAACTGATGACAAAATGCCCTGAATGACAAAGGAATTACCAAGCTGTCTGGACAGGTTGTAAGAGATTAGTCCCAAGGTTTCCACTCACCCTAAGGGGCTGCAAATGGAGGCTTGCCCTTGACTGAGTGAAGGGCAGTGATCTGGGACAGGCTTCCGCTCACTGCCTTCTCCCTTATCCGTCTGTCCCCTTCAGTTTGCTTTTGCAAACCGAATCCCACTCTAGGGAGTCATGCAGCCTCTGGAATCCCCCCGAATGGACAGAATGAACAGTTTCTGTGCACAGCAGTTAAAGGGCCCAGGACTTTGGAGAAAGCAGACTGAGAGATTTAGGGAATTCTTGGCCAAAGATCAAGGGAGACCCTTTCTCCTTATAGGCCCTAATTAATTAATTATTAATTAATTATTTGGTTCTTTATGAAAAGCTGTGAGGGAATAATTCAGACAAGCAGGAGTGAAAGGATTTATTAGCAGCCTAGTTTCTAGACTCAAAATAATGTTATGTAATAATCAGGTAAAACAAATTCCGCTGGTGCCTTGGTACTGTGCTGGTAGAGAACTTTCTTCCCAAGTCCAAATGGCAGGGAGGTTTTTGCAGCATCTTGGCAGAAGTGGACACAAAGGCTGGGCCCTCATCAACCTCCCTGGAAGGACCTGCCTTGCCCCTCCCAGGTTGGGGGACAGAAGGGTCTGCTTTATAAGCTGACGATTAACAGCAGTGAAATGTACTATAATCACTACCTTGCTTTTCTCATGCAGACCCAGGAAGTGAGCTGCTGCTGGGAAGAGAGTAAGCGAGTTGTATGATACAGCTCACACTTCTGGTCCCTGCACACACACATGTGCACACATATGCTTGCACACCCTGGTGTTCTGCCCAATTTAACCACAAGTTTAGAAATTTATAAGCAAACTATGATGTAGAAAAGGGCAGAGAATCATATTCTGGGCAGATTTTTCATAGGCTTTTTTTTTTGTAACTTTTAAATTTTTAAATAATTTCAGACTTAGAAACAAATTGCAGAAATAGTGCAAAGCACTAACAAATGGGGAATCTCTGAGATTCTGCTTCTGTTAGTATCCTACATTTGCTTTATCATCGTGCTTTCTGTATATTCACATGATTATTACTTTTTAAACTATTTGTTAATAAGCTGCCTCTTTGCTCCAAAATGCTTCAGTGCGTATTTCCTAACAAAAAGGACATATTACTGACATTTAATTAGGCTTGTCCTTTTCCGATTGAAGGAAGGCTGAACACTTGGCAAATGGCTTAAAAGTCTGGGCCTGCAAAATAGCATTTTCCAAGGATCTCTGGTATGTTCAGGTTCAAATCCTGGCTTTACTCCTTTCCAGAAGTGTGACTTTGGATACCTTCTTAAGTCCCAGCTTCTTCATCTGTAAAATGGGGACATTGCTGGCCTCTCTGGCAGAAAGTTGCTGTGAGGATCGAATGAACTAAATCACTAAATAAGGCAATGCATGGGCAGGTGTAACTCACGTATATGACATGATACTCACTAGCAATAGTGATTCAGTGTTAGCTGCCATGATCTCCTTTTCCCTTCTCTTTTTCTTGTAATTATTTGGGATTATTCCTTCCCAATATTTTTCCAAATCCTGTCCTTTCCTACGAAGCTCATCCCACAGGTGTTTTGAGGGGAGCTGGTGCGAATGCACAATTTCCCTAATTCCTCTCTCTGTCCACTGCTCCCTGCTTCCCGCCCCCGTACACATCAGTCTTCTCTTCAATAGGAAAGAACAAAAGCTCATTGCCTGTAAGGTTATTAAATTACCTGTGCTTTCAAGTACGAAAGCCATAACAAATCGGGCATGCCTGAGGTCACCAACAACAGGCAGCGATTTGAGTAATTGCCACTGGAGAGAGGGAGATACCTTGCTTCTGGGTGTTTGGGTCAACCAGCTGTACTTTCTTTCCCTAGGCATGGATAGTTGGGTATTTGAATAGTAGGAAAGAAAAAAAGTTAATGTTTAAAATATACTTAGTGTGCTCCTGACACTTTCCCAAGATGTTTAGATATTTCCACTTTCAAACATTTCTTTTTTGGGAATTATACCTTTTAAATCCCAACAGCAATAGCACAGTTGTTAGTCGCTCATTACCACCAATGGGCAGCTTCAACTGGAAGAAATGCCTGGAAGCAGAAAGCTATGGTTTGGCTCCATCTACAGCTCGATTTTCTCTCCAGGGACCTGCGGGGTGTGTAGCTGTTGGGAACAGGGTGGCTTTCGCTGAGGCACAGCCCTGGGCTCATTTCCATGAGGCAGGCTCTGCCAACAATAGTCACAGCGGAAAGTCAGGGGCAGCCTTCAGTGCGTCTCGTGTGGAACCTTCTGCCTGTCTCCAGAAGCACTCACGCACCTTCCCACATGCCTTCAAACTTCCCACAACTACTTGCCGGCAGGGTGAGGCCCAAGCTCCCAAGGAGAACATGATCCTTGAAGCGTGCACCTCCTGCCGCAGCCCTCAAACACACCCCTTTCCCCTAGTGACTCAGATTCGTGAACACACCCATGGTGCCTTCACCCACGTGTTCCTTCTGCCTCAAGTGCCTTGCCAGCCGGTAACACCTGCCAACCTTTCCAAGTCCAACTCACCACGCCACCTTCCCTGGCTGTCAGAAGAGGAATCGATGCTTTCCATCCAGCTGCGTCGGCATCACCAGAATAGGTTTGATCCCATTGTCTCTGCAGTGAGCGACTCTCCGTTAGGATCGTGGTTTATCCTCTGCGTCTTCAGTACCTGGGTCCTCACCGACTACACACTCGGTGGCGTACTCAGTGCGCCCTGGGATGGGTGCAGCTTCCCCCCAAATTTGTACATGTATGTGTCAGAGTGTGGGCACCTTAGAAACTAGAATTCCCAGCCTGAAGGTGAATTTATCACACACAGATGAAGTAACTTGTTGGGGGAAAAAAGGTTCTACCTTTGGATATATTAGTTTTGTGAATTTAAATTCCTAACACCACCTCATACAGATTTTAAGAGATAAAATAATAAGGTCAAAGATTTACGTGAACACTTCATCTTAATACTCAATCAATTATTATTTGTCTCTTGATATCTAAGACATTGGTTTACTTCTACAAAAATGATAATTAAGAAGAGCCTGTTATGTGGACCATCTATCATACTGTGCAGGCCATCTGTACCTGATTCTGAAATCACTCAGGAGGACATTCAGATAAAAATAAAATATTTGGTACGCGCTTTTAAAAGGGTCCATTTACACCTCAATGGTTTTAACAAGGCAAAGAATTAGCACCAACTGCCACACCAATACAGCATTTCCACACTGGTGAACATAAACACGCATCACGTGTTTCCTAACATGTACAGATATGAGTCCAGCATTCCTTAGAGGGCACAACCTACAGAGCACATGTGGGTGGTGTTGTGCGTGGGTGTTTAATTCAATCCAAATTAAAGACATCATGTCCAAGTTGCTCTTAAAATATTAGCGTGACCCATGAACTGAGCACACCACCAAATTCGGAGTAACCAAAGTCTTCCATTTGGATTCGGAGAGGTTTTTCCTCCTTCAAGATATTGAAATGAAACACCAGCCCTGGGGGAGGGGTCAGCCTGTATTTCTCTCCTTTCGCTCAGATTCTGCCCGTCCTGAAGTCCACAGGTTAGGACGCCAGAGGCAGCTTCCCTCGGGGATGGTGGTGACGTCACAGACCCAGCGTCTCCTTTGACCCCACAGGCTCGAGTTCCCAGGGACTTTTCCTCCTGGAATCTGGAATTCATTTTGGCACAGGTCACGGAGGGCCATGTGAACAATGAGGAGGCAGTGGGTGGAGGGTCTGGGTGTCTGTGTCACCCACAGTCTGCCTCCCCGAGATCAACGGCTGCTCTGTGGGATGGAGAGTGGCCAGGAATGGGGGCGGCCCCTCGGCCCCTCTGCCCCTCTGCCCCCTGCGGGCTCTCCAGTCTGACAAGGGATCGGATTCGTTCCACACACATTCTTTCTAACCCATCTTCCCTTTCACATCCATGAAGGTCATGTGCTGAGCCAGCCAACAGCCTCAGGTTCCCTCCTAGGCTGCCTGTCGTTCCAGACCAGGGGTGTCCTGGGCCTCCATGCTGGCCACACATGGGTTCCTTGTGGACCGTCCGGGAACTGACACTTCATTTGTGTTCTAGCTGGCAGCCCTGTGTCTCACTCAGCTTGCTACCTACCCCAACCCCAGTCCTTAGCAGAGTACCTTAAATATTATTGATACTCAACAAGCACTGAATGAGTGAGTGCCTAAGATGCAGGCCTCTCCATGGGAATAGTACAGGGGGCAGAAAGTGTTGACAAGGGGAACAGCCCCTTGTCTGATTCTTCTCCTTCCCACTTGGGGAAACCGAGGTCTTTCCCAGCAGCACCGACTCCTCCTGCTGGCCCTGTGTGGAACTCTCAGCATCCCTGGCATGTCCCTGCTCCAGATCTCTGTGCCTCCCTCATGCCCTCAGCTAGTTATTGCTTAGCACCTGGACCTTGCCAATCACTGGACGTGTGTGTATTAGTCTAACACACACATTTTAACAAGAGCCCCCCATGACTCTCCCCAAAAGATGGACTCTAAAATGAGAATTCCAGCACCCTGTGTCTAGGCCGGAGCCTCTGGAGCTGGCTCCCCACTGGAGGGGAGGAGGACGACGCAGAGGGGAGGGCCCCCAGCGAAGCAGGGACTGGGCTGAGTTCTGCATTTGGAAGCCAGGTCAGCTCTGGAAGATTTATTCCTGGTCTGTTTTGGAATTCCCAAACCAGAGCAAGGTCATTTTATCCTCCCTGAGAAAGGAAATCCCTGGAAGAGGGTGGTGGGAAGGAATTTCTGAGGACTGAACAGGAAAGGGAGGGGTCAGGAGGGGGGCAGCAGAACCTTGCACAACCCTCCTCTCCCTGGGAAGAATCCTAAGTCCTTCCTGCCCCAGTGAGCCTGTGGCCCCGGCTCCATCTGCTGAGGCTGCAGACACATACATCAAACAAGGCCCCGGGCGCTGACCGCTACAGTCTGGGTGCCCAAGGCAGAGAAGAGGGAAGGGCTGAGGAGGGCAGGCCCACTAAGGACTTTCAAAATCACCTTTCTGTTGTTACTACAGGGTCTGGCACAAATAACGCTACTTTCTTATTACAAAATCATAAGCATGTAATTCTGTAACATAACAATATCACATTCAAGCATATATGACATTTTAGGTGAAATGTTCCAATGAAAACTATAAATTATTACACCCATAGTATTACCTTACCAACTGCACCCCAGCAGGCCTTACTTCTGCCGGACCCTGTATTTCTTTCCTCGTCACATCAGCTCTATTGGGGAGGTATGAGTAAGCACAGTTCGCAGATGAAAAGCTAAGGACTTGCTTCTAAGTGGCAGAGTCGGGAATCACACCAGGTCTGGACGCCTGTAGACCAGAAGCACGAAGACCTTCGGAGGGAGTTTTTCATGATCTGACTTGAATCTTTATGTGAAGGAGTCCCCACCCTCCAGGTCCCATTTCCCTGGACTTACCCAATGCGAGAGGAAAATCGTTTCTCTGTTTCTGCCTTTGGAGGGGAATTCTGGCATAGCACAGGCTTCCCTGCCACACCAGGGTCAAGGAAAGGAGAGAACTGAGAGGGGCCCGACCAGAAGGGTTGACTTCCTCTGGAAAGGAAGTCTGAGTTGTTGGTGGAAGAGAAACAAGTAAATCTTGAGATGAGATGAGAAGACAGACATGAACTTCCGGGGTCTAGGGAGAGTTTTCAGAGTGTAAATGGAGAGGACAGTATTCGAGATGTACGTGGTGAAAGAGATTTTTTTTAAGTGCTGCTCTATTTTCCAAAGACCCTTTGGAGAGGTTTTAGCAGCGATCCAGATTTCGTTGTGAATTACTTTTTGGCTGACAGTTGCTTCTCTGAGTACATCACCATATTGGGCCTGGGTCACCAGGCAGCTCTGCTTCGTGTGGGTCACACCAACACACAGAGAATTCGATCCAAAGTCATGCGTTCCGACCTCCTCCTTTTATTGAAGATAAAGAAACAGGAGCCAGCCAGGTGCTGGCTCTTTGTTTCTCACTTAATTTCCCGACCAAGGAGTGGAACTGCCTGTCTGATGGCAGAAAGGGACTGACGGCAGATGGGGGAGCTGAGGGACAAAGGACAGGAGGGAGGCAGAGACACCGTCTTTCTCCATTGCTTTCATCAGTGCACACGCATCTCAGCCACCTTCCTGCTTAGGATCAGTGCTGGTCCTCTCGCTGCCTTGTTTAAGCTGCTGCCTTGTTTAAGCTGCGTGGCTTTGGGCGAGTCACCTCAGGGCCAGCCTGAGTTTCCTCTAAAAAATTTGATTCAGAAGACTAGCCTGCAAGGTAGTTGGAAAGTTCAAATGAGAGCACAGAAGGGTAATCTGACCTACAAGTGTCTGATGAGACGCAAAAGTCCATCCCTTCATCCCTCCAGAGAGAATCCTTTCCCGCCGACCTTCTTCCAGAAACCTCTTTTCCCACACTCAAAAAGGATGTATTCTTTCCTCCTAGGAGGGAGGCTCCATATGTGTATGATGAAGTGGCTAAGAGAGAAAGAAAGGCAGGGAGGGAGGAGACCTCAGCAGCCTGGGTACAGGAGAGTTTATTTAGGGGGGAAAGGGGAGAGAGGTTTGAGAATGTTGGTGCTACTGCAGCTTTAGCTCGTAAATCACGTGAATTAGAAAAAGAGATAAGATTTTTCTTGATGTTCCTGGGGCTGCGTATGGGAGTGCCTGTAACATCCTTGGCAATAGAGATGGAATTCCTTTTCAATGATAAGTGAATGCTGAACTGATATTCCTGAATACAACACCCCTGGAGACTGTACTAGGTGGGTTTCTGGGTTTCTGAGGGGTACAAATAAGGGGTTACAGAATTATCGACTGTGAGACCCTGGAGGGAAGAACCTGTTCAGGGGAGGTCCCAGCCTGTCCCTCGCCCGAGCACAGTACTGCTCCTTTACTCCCCTGGGCTGTGCCTGCAGCCTTCAGGTTCAAGGAATAATTGCAACCACTCAGGCCTAGGCAGCTCCTTCTCATCTAGAAATATCCTCCTCTGCCTGCACCATCCAACTGGCCAGAGCACTCGCTCCTCCTGTCACCACTCCTCACAAGCTGGCCGGTCCTAACCACTGTCCCGAGCTGGGAGTCCCCACGTAGCTCCAGTGCAGCAGAGTCTGCAGAGCGAGCACCAGGGCCCAGGAGCAGCCACTGGGAGTCTCAGTGATTCTGACCCAAATCACAGGGTGAAAGTTTCAGGACCACGCAGCAAGCCAAAGCCTCACGTGAGCATATGAGACTCTTTAAGGTCCACCCCCATGATTTTAATACCATCTGTCTGCTGACATCACACAGATTTACATCACCTTGCAGACCTCCCCTCTGAGCTCTGAGCTCAGAAATCTAATGATCTGCTTGACATCTCTCTCAGACGCCTCTCACAAACATCTCAAACGTCATACACACAAAACTAGATTCTCAATATCCATGCCCAAAGCTGCATCTCCGCCGCTCCCCCATCCCCTCCCTGTGACAATGACAGTGCCCAGGACCTAGTTGCTGAAGCAAGAAACAGGGGAGGTATCCTTGGTTCCTCCCTTTCCCTTGACTGCACATCCGATTCATCAACAGCCTCTAAAATCCACCAGTTTCTTTCTATCTTTCCTACTACCACCATACTCCAAGTGACCCTTATGTCTCGTTGGGATAACCAAGGGGTGCTTATAGGGGAAAGGGACTGGATAGGGAGCATATTTAAACATGAGAATGGAGCCTTGCTTACAGCTGTCCCCACCCCTCATTACTGTTGCATGGGGTGTAAATTGGAAAGGTTTGGGAATCTGAAAATGGAAGAGCTTGGCCTCACTACCCTCAGCAACTCTGGGAGGCCACAGATTCCAGCACCAACTAGGGCTGTGCTGTGGACGTCAATGAGCAGACTTAGGCAGAGACAGGGCCTGACAGGAAACTTTCTCTGCTACCTTCCCCTGGCTCTACCCCGTCATCCTTGCTTCCTGTAAGGCGGGGAATAGACCTGACACATGACCACGTGCCAGTGTAGCACAAAAACAAGCCGAGAATTGAGAGCTTGGGGGATCCTCATAGAGTATGCAAAGAGACCTAAAGTTGGAAGCCTCAGGGTAGATGACCAAAGCTTAGGACAGGTGGCCTGAGAGGGGGCATGGAGGTAAGAGCTGAGATGAGGGCTGAACTTGGAAGGGGAGATTCCTCAGCTCCCCTCGAGAAATCATTTCATTTGCCAGAGCAAGAGAATAGACGCCAAGCTGCACGAAAACAGCAGATTCCAGCAGAGGACAAACGTGGGCCAGATGCCCCTCCTTCAGCATTGAGTAGGTACATGCACCCTTTGGAATTTCCAGCAAATCCAGGGAGAAAGGGTGGAGGAAAAGGATGGAGAGCATTCTGAGATTGCTGACAAGGTACTCAAAAAAGAATGGCGGAATTCACTCTCTCACCTGCACTGACAAGGGGAACATGAACTCTCATCAGCTGAGTTTCATCATCGGAGAATAAACAAAAGGAAGTGTTTGCACACAAGACTGTTTGAAGTGGCAATTTCACACAGGGGATGTGGAAATCCAATTATGCTATTTCCTTTACTTAAAATAAAATCCAGACCCCTTACTTTGACCCAGAAGGCCCTGCATGGCCTGGTTCCTGCCTTCCTCGCTGTCCTTATTTCAAGCCTCTTTCCCTAGATCACTAAATATCAGCCACTCTGGCTTCCCTTTAGTTCCTCTAAGACTCTAAGCCCTTTCCTGCCTTTAGCTATACTCTCTACCCCTTCCTCCTTTTTGATCCTTCAAAAAGATGCTACCTTCTCAGGGGAGTCTTCTCTGACCACTTCCTAAATGGTTTTCCTCACATCATCCTCTGCCCCTGCACCTTGCTTCCAACCCCTCTGTACTTCATGTTGTACCTTTTCCTTCTTTTTGGCTTGCTACCCCCCACTGGACCTACAACTCTCTGAAGGCAGGGACTTGGGCTCTCATCCTTCCTTCACCATTATGTCCTGGCTCCTGGCCCTGCGTGCTAGGCGCTTGATAAATATTTGTTGCATGAATGAATCTCTGGACCCCTGGGGCCTACCCAGCAGAGTGTCTAACACAGGGTAAATGTGGGTTCAGTGACTGTGGTCCCACAAGCAGTTACCCAGGTTAATCCCCAAGGTTACCCAGGAACCGGAAGTCATACCAAGGTCTCTCTCCAGGTACAGAATGTATGATCAGGGGCCTCGGGCCCAGCGTATCCCCTTTCACCATCACCCATTGCAATCTACTGCTACCACTAGGTGAGGACACCTGACTCAGCCCAGCCCCTGGACTTTGCAGGTGAAGCCCCGTGAGAGGATCCGACTCGCCAGTTACTTAGTGGTAGAACTGGACCCAGTGTCTGCGCTTCCCAAGTCCTGGTCAGCGCTCTGTCCCCCACATACAGCAGCGTCATCCTAAATTCACTTTTTTCTGCAGTTTAGGCAGAAGGGTTTTATTCCCTCTCTTTCAATTGAATGCAAACACGGCCAGCTTGTAAAATGACTAAAATTCCCAAATACTCGGGAGAGAGACATGCAATTATCTGCACGAAAAGATGGAAAAATGAAAAGTGTCGTGTTCTTTAAGAGACTCAAGGCAATCTTTCAGGTTTTCTTTCAGCTCCTTTCGAGGCTTGGTGGTTTGAGGAAAGCACGTGAGAAACCTCTAGAGGACGTGGCTAAATAAGCCCAAGGTACAACACCTGGGCTGGAGCTCCTTTAAATAAAACATTTTACCTCCTGTTATTCCACAGTGGAGCAAAGCAGGTAAGTCTGCTCTTACCATTTTTTTAATGCAATTTCAATGTGCTTAGAATATTAAAAGAGCCATTCCTTTTTCTCTCCTCACACTGTAATTATAATAGTTAGCCCTGGTTGGTGTGGCTCAGTGGATTAAGCGCTGGCCTTCGAACAAAAGGGTCACTGTTTTGAGTCCCAGTCAGGGCACATGCCTGGGTTTCGGACCAGGTCCCCAGCAGGGGGCACTCAAGGGGCAACCACACATTGATGTTTCTCTCCCTCCCTTCTCCTCTGTCTAAAAATAAATAAAAATTAAAAATCTTTAAAAAATAGTTAAACCATGTGTTACAGCCATTTCCCTATATGAGCAGTCTGTTTTATTTCCTTACTATTTGCCCAGCACGTAATACAATTCTTTACACATAGTAGGTGCTCAAAAAAAAGAAGTAAATAACTATTTATTGAGCACCTGCTATACCCTGGTTACCCAGCATGGGTGCTGATGGTCAGATATGGACCAAAGGGACATGTCCCTGGACGAGAAGTTAGAAGACCAAGCTTGCACAGGTGGAGGCGAGAGGCAATGGGGGAGGTGGAAAAAGTAGGTGGATTCAAGACACCCATTGGAGGAAGAATGAGCAGGTCAGCGGAAGTTGGGCCCCGGGGGTGTAGGGCAGGGCTTGGGTGACCAGGTGGATGGAAGAGGACTGGAGCCGGACCATATGGGGGCCAGCAGAACTGGTCTCCTCCAATCCCACCACATAGCAGTAGAAGGGCTGGGGTGACTCTCACCGTTGCCATCTCCCAGCAGTGTTCACAGTTTTTTGTACTTTGATAGGAAACTGGAGACAGAAATTGGGGAGATAACGTCTCCCAGTTCACACAGCACATTATGGAGATGCGTGGGCACAAGAACCACCAGTCCAGCCGGCCACAGGGACCACACTTGCACGCAAGTCTCCTTGTCCCTCGGCAGGTCTCCTGTATGCCAGAGCTTCCTCCTTCGTGGGCTCCAACAGCGCTTCCCAGTTCAGAAGCGTGCTCGCTGCACAGAGGCTAGTATTTCCCAGAACTGCTTAGCAGGGAGGGTGGTAGGGGCGAGTGGCTGAAGAACAGAGGGGATGTTTCCCTGGCCCTGTGTACCCGCATGCAAGGTGACTTCTCAGCGTGAGGTCTTTTGTGAGTCACTTGAGCAGATCTCTTGGGAGTGGAAACTGGAGAATTGGACACAAAAATAGTCCTTTTCGCTTCTGGTTTATGCTCTTGCCCTGGGAGGCCCATGCTCTCCCACCTTGCTTCTCCCTGACCCAGACTGCTCCCCGGATCCCCTGGGTTTTGGGGGAGCTGGCACTGAACACACCCCTTTCTCATTTGACATCCTCTCCAACTTAGCCAGCAGCTTGCTTGCCAAATCTCTAGGTCAGAGGCCTGTCAACGTCAGCTGCCCCTGCAGCTTCCAGGACAGACAGAGAAATTGCTGCAACCAGCACTCAGAAAGGAGAGAGGAAGGTGTCATGTGAGGGGTTCGGCACCTGGTCTGGGAGCTGAAGACCACACAGCACGTGGCTGGACTCTGGCCACCCAAACAGACTGAGCTGGCAGGTCCCTGAAAAAGGTGAGGCACCAAACTTCACAGACCAGGACACCTGGCTGCCGGGCTTCCTCCCCACCTGTCTCTCACCCCTTCTCACCTCCAGAGATGATGAAGGGGCTATGCTTTCCTTGGATGCAGCCTGAGGCTGAGATCAGCAAAATCTGGACCCTCAAAGAGCATTCTGGAAAGAACCTCTGTGATGGAAATGTACAGGTTAAGGAGCCTTTCTAGGGGAATCCTCTTTTGTGACTCATCATCCCACCTCCCTGCCACTCCTCCAACGTTCTTGGGCAAAAGTCCTTCTGCCCTCTAGTCCTTTCCAAGGACAATGAGATCGGGGCAAAGGCCTGGGCAGGCCTTGGCTGAGCCAGTATGGCCACTGCTGATCTGATCCCCAGGCTAGTGATCCTCCAGGTCTAGTCTCAGTGGCTTGTCTCTGGGTGCCCTGCCTACTGTCCTTCCCAACCCCAACCATAATCACCATTGGAATGACATTATGCAGCAGTTTACCTCTGCCCCCATCAGGGAGATCTTATGGGACATCTATCCAATTCACAGTGTCTGATCTGAGGACCCCAGCTGGCAGCCACTTTGTAAAATGTGACCCTACCTCTGTTCCACTTACACTTGATTGGACGAGAAGGGCTGGTAGGAATTTTCCCCTGATATTAACATTGGAAGAGAAGAGACAGAGAAATATGGAGACAGAGATTTGGTTCTTCTGCGAGGCCATGGTTGGCCATGTTGTGCTGGGAATCTTGAGATGCAGAGTCAGCAGAAAGAGTGAACAATGAATCAGATCAACAGAAACAGGCAAAGACGAGAGGTGAAAATACTTCAAGGGCTCCCTACAGCATTCCAAATTGGGGTTTCGAGCCTCCCTGAGGCCCATTCCTGCCCACAGAGGTTCGAAATTATTATAATAAAGTTTCTCTTCTTGCTAAAGTGATTTCTCTCCCACCGCCACCGTAGATGAAAGCCGCACAAAGAAATATAATATTGTTATATTTCTTTATTCTAACATGCACCATCAATTTTAATCATGCTTGTGTGTGCATTAGAGGAGAAACACTACATTAAAAATAAAAATTGCTATTTGTATGGCTTATTCCCATTTCAGAAATGTTCAACGTGAAAAGCACACATTTTCATTTCAGCATTGAGGAAATAGAACACTTCCATTTCAAACTCTCTGATCCTGACTCTTAATTAGCTAAAATGATCCACTTACACCCAATTAAAGTACGTGTGTCTCCGAGTCATTAAGGAGTAGCTGGGATCTCTCTGTTACGGCTGCTGGGGCAGGGACCTACTTGGGTCAGCCTTTGCCTGGTCAGCAATGGCGTCTGATGGTTTCCTGCTGACCTGCCGTGGGGATCATAACCACGGGGTTCATCCCGGGTCACGATCACAAGAGGCTCTCCCTGCAAAGAGTGTTCTCCAAGCTCTCCACCTTTACGCTGTCCACACTAAGCTGTCCACCTACTCAAAGGAGGCTGCCCATCCACTGACACTTTGCCCAGTGTGTTCACCCTGCCTTCAGCATCCTTGTGTAACCCCCATGGTAAGGTCCAGGTGGCCACGGGGGTGGCTTGGCTGAAGCATGCCTGAGCGCTCTGTGGGGCCTTGGAACCATCCAACATGAGAGTGGGGTGGAAGTGATCTAATCCACTCTCTCCTCCGAACGATGTGGAACTGGTCAGAGCCTGAGTGAGTTGCACAGGGCCACTTGGCCAGCGAGTGGCCCAACCCTGACTAGAACCAGGTTTATGATCTCCACTGCTGAGCTCTTCTCACTCTGTCACCACTCCCCTCCCCCGCACAGCAGGGAGGCTGGGCATCCGGCAGGGGGACAAAGGGAGCCATCATGAGATGCAGCCTAACTGGTGACTGAGAGCTTGGTGTTGGAGCCCCAGTGCCCAGGTTCAAGCCTTGGCTCCACAACTCCCCAGCCACAGGGACTCTGGCCAGCTACCTAACAGCATCATGCCTAGGTTGCCCTGACTGTGAAATGGAGATGAAAACAGTCTCTATTGCATCGGGTTGTTATAGCATCATTGAGTAAAGCATTTTGAACGGTGCCTGGCATAGTACACTTTATGTGTGTTTGTTAAATAAAATGAAGCAGCCTCCACAGACCCAGGGTTTGGTGAGGAGTCTGAAGGTAGAGCCATCTTGGGACATCCGGTGGACAAAGCGCCCCTCCACCAGGCTGGGCCCCACAAAAGCTGAGTTACAAAGGCAGCCAGGCGGAGACAGAGGAAAGGAGGCTGGGATGGATGCTGCAGGTTGGGCTTCTTCCCACACGTTGCCTTCCCCACCCACGCTCCCTCCCGGCAAACCTCCCTGTTCTCTCTGAGCCTTGGCTGGTGGTGCCCTGGAGAACACAGTTGGTGCCAGTGGGCCACGTGCTAATTGGCCAATCACCTCCACTTCCCAAGCAGGGCCCAGGGGGAGGAGAGGGTTTTAGAAGCTCCCCCTGGAGGAGGCAGTGAGCACTTCCAGATGTCTGAGCCCACCGGCTGCAAGGTCTGCACATGGGGAGCGGGGGTCACTAAAGGAACTGCTAACTGAACACAGCCTCTCTCATTAACCTAAAAACAGGTGGGATTTTTCTTGTTCTTTTTTATTTTTTAATTCCGCATCTTTAAGGATTAATTCGAACAGGAAATTGAGGTGAATTCAATTCCATTTGGCGTTCCTCCCCCTTTAATGTCCTCACAAAAACTAGAGTGAAATATGCAGAGAAAGGTTTTCATGTCCTGGCCAGAATGGCTCAGTTGGATGGGCATCTTCCCACAAAGTCAAGGGTCGTGGGTTCAATTCCCAGTCAGGGCTCATGCCTAGGTTGCAGGTTTGGCCCTGGCCAGGGAACAAACGAAAGCCAGCCAATCACTGTTTCTCCCTCACATTCATGTTTCTCTCCCTCTCTTTTCCCCTACCTCCCCGCCCCCTCTGAAATCAAGGGGCGTGTCCTTGGGTGGGGATAAAAACATTTCTTTTCTTTATTGTTTTTATCCCCTTCAGGATCCAGAGCTCCCAATCCTTGCCTAAATGATCCTAACAGCTCATCAGATCTTCATTCAGCCTCTCAGAAATGTGGAAAGAACCTCCTCGGTTTCCTTCCTTTGTTTGGGCTCACTCTCTCTCTTTCTCTCTCCCCCGACCCTACCTTCACCCCCCACTCCCTTTTTTCCCCTTCCCTCCCTCCCTCTCACTTCCCCAGGTTTATTCCAGGCTCAGACTTGATTTTCAGGCAGAAAGGCAGCCTGAGACTCAGCTGGGGTCCCCTCCAATCCCATCCCACTCACAGCCATTCCGGTGTAAGGACAGAGGCCTGCGAAATTGCAGGGTGCACCGAGCACTCACCCCAGGGGGTAGGCAGACATCAATCACCGCTGCTATTATGAAACATGCATGGAAACCAGAGAGGGGGCTGCGTGGAGGGCTGCCAAATCCTGCTCTTCACTCTCAGCTGGGGGCTGAAAGAGAAGGAAGGCTGGTGGGGAAGTCGGGAGGGGAAGAGAAGGAAGCCTGGAGTGAGGGGCCATGGCTGGTGAGATCAGATGAAAGGGAAGGAGGTGAGTCACCGAGTGGCAGGTTTGGCCCCCGAGGTGGGCCAAGGAATTGGGGAGCCTGGAATGGAAACCCCTTTTCCCCATAGTGAAAAGCCACCAGGCTTTCTGTTTGAACTCTCTTTCTTTTTGGGGGGTGCCCCCTCTCTCTGCTGGGCCCTCCTGCCGCAGCCTCAGGCCTGAACCTTTTGGAGAGCCAGGCTCACAGGGCTAGCAATTCAGGGCCCCTCCCTGGGAGAGCAGCTTCTGTCCTCCTCCCCTACTCGCCCAGGCAACCCTCTTGCCAGCAGCACACCCAGCTCTGCCTCCCTTTGGAGCCCTCCTAATTAAACCTGCATCCTCCAGAGGTGCTCCCCAAAGCCTCACTCGCACATGCCTCCCTGCCGGGGATTCCGGCTTTCTGTTAGAGAACTGTTCTCCATACCGCCAAGGGCCTGCGGGCCTTTTCTAGAATTTGTATGCAGGGCCCAGATTCACAAAGTTAAGCCAGTTCTTTTCTGTGTTTTCTGATCTCACCCACACGGGATTTTTTTCCAGACAACTTTATCTTATCTGTCTTTGGGGGACACGCCACCCCAGGATGTACCACAGAGTTCAGTTGTAAGCAGCAGAATGTGATATTAATCACTGAAAGTACCGAGTGCTGAATAAATTAAAACACTCAGTCATGTAGACCAGAACCAACTCGAAGGAAAACCGAGGGCAGCTGTGATGGAGACAAAAGGAGGTGGAGGTTTGGGATCTGTGTGAGCACGTGGGATGGGAGGGAGGGGCACTCAGACCTAACTGGCAGGCGGCCCGCACCAGAGGGGGACAGAGATTCTGAAAATCAAAGAGACCCTTACCTGCTTTTGAACTCCAGTGCTAACTGGCTAGCTGAGCCCAGGAGAACCAGCCTCCCCGGATTATTCAGTCCCAGAAGAAAAGGCCCCAGCTTCCTTGGAGCTAACCTTTTCTCTGGGGATCCAAACTCACTATGGAAAACTCCCAGCCTCACCCAGGTCTGGGTGCCCTGTCCTACCGCCCTCCCTGCTGGGTTCTGGGCCTTCAAACCCTCTGCACGCTTCTCTCACGGCAGTGACGGCCATCAGCCTGTCAGAACCACAGAGTAACGGCAGCCCTGAGATACCGGTGATAAGGGGTTGCCATGCAACCTTAAGGCCCAGCCAGGCTGTGATAGTCGTGTCATCAGGCATGCTGGCACGCAGACAGCAGGCATCCAGCTCCCACTGGACACCCATAGAGAAGGACTCCACCCAGCCGTACAAATTCCTTTCGGGAAAAAGAACAAAACCCAGGAGGAGGCCAGTGCCCAGAGAACCCTCAGGGTGGGGGGGATACTTGGAGCCAGGAAAAGTGGTGGGCAGCTGAGTGGGCATGAACACCCCACCCAGTCTTTAGGTTCCAACTCAAAGGCCCGTGGACAGCTGAACTGCATTTGGGAGGCTTCGAGGTGCCCCCGTGAGGAGCTCTGGGCCCACTTCCTGTCTGCTGGTCTGGAAGAGATCACAGGGCATTGTCCTAAGGAGAGAATTAAGGAACTAGAGCACAGTTTGGAATTAGGTTATCACACAAAATGTGATCGAGCCAGGTCCCCCGACTCCTCAGCACAGTGATGAATGGCAATGACCAACTAGAGCCCACCAGGCACTTTACAGAAGCCCTCTCATTCCGCTGACTCAGCCGCCCCATGACCCTCATTTCACTGGGCTTCTGTGAAAAGTCACCGAACAACCACAACACAAAGAGCTGCCGAGATGGTAGGCTCCCTCCCTTTCATCAGATCCCATCCCTGGTAATGGCAGATGCCCAGACTGGAAATGCCTGGTAGAAACTACATGGTCTTGTCCTACTTCGCGTCTCTCCACTTAACACATCCTTGTGCCCTGGGTGAAAATGGGGAAGGGATTAAGAAGTACAAATTGGCAGTTACAAAATAGTCATGGGGATGTAAAGTACAGCAAAGGGAACATAGTCAGTAATGTGTAATAACTATATAGGGCTCCAGACGGGTACTGGAGTTATCGGGGGACCACTTCATAAGGTACATGCATGTCTGACCACTATACAGTACAGCTGAAATTAATATAGTATTGAATTTCAACTGTAATTGGACAACTTAAACATTTTAATTTAGTTAAAAAATTCAAAGATGATATAATATCCTCAGAGAGATATAAGATCTTACATCCACAAAACAAGAAGAAAACACTTTAACAAAGGAACAATCATTCATTCATTCATTCATTAGAAATTTACCGTGCCTTTTTGTACAGGGCACTATTCTGGGTACAATAAACAGAGCAATAGCACGAGGACATTCCTGTCCTCATGGCTAGTTCATTCTAGTGGACAGAAACAAACAAACAAAAAAAATTTCACAATAAGAGAGAGAATGAAATAACAGAGGGAGGAAACTCAGGGGGAACATACAAATTAATGTTTTTTAAACTTTCAGATCCTCACATCACGATTTCATATGTTATTTAGTGTCATTATTGTATTATAAGTTTCATAAAAGCCTGAAGCATCAAGAAACTCAGTAACTTTATGCAAAATAAGGTCTTGGATCTAGGCTTCCTTACTACCAATAATCTTAACCACCTCTCTCTTCTCTGCAGGAAAAACCCCCCACCATATGTTTGAGAAGCATCTATCATTGAGAACTGCCTTCAGTTTGTGGGCCATTATAATTATTCCTTCAAGAGTAATGGGCCAAGGATTCAGCTGAAGCTTCCCTCTGCTGGCAGCGGTCATTTCCTGCTCCATTTTTAAATTCTTAATCACTCAGCTACCTGGAGCCATCAATATGCTCTCTCCATTTGCACTATTACTGCCATTTTCCAAAGGCCTAAATGCCTCGCAGATGATGCTAGATGTCCCACACCAGGCTTCTTTATAGAGAGAGATTGTGCTGCCCTCAGAGGTTTAATGCCCAAGGAATGGGGCACCCACACTGAAGGGCTCTTTCTTTATTTGCTAGTGTCATCTAAGGAATAAACAGGTGGTTTTCTTATTATTAATATCAAATAGGTCCCTTCACTGAAGAAAGTATGTTGCATGAACTATAAAAATGGGAATATTGTAAGGTATAAGAGTGAGCATGGATCCGATACATCATAACGCTGGACCAGGCACGCTAGCTGAGTTCCTTTGATGAATAAGAGTGCGTCAGAAAACAGAAAGATACTCGGTTGTGTCTGACAGCTTAGGGGGACCTCAGAGGCCATTTGTTTGAAACACCCTCACTATACATATGAAAAACTGAGGTTCAGTGCGTGTGTGGGTGTATGAGAGGGGGCCAAGGAGGGAGTGAGAAAAGAGAGATGGAGAGAGAAATGACAACACGGAAATAACATCGGAATCTTGGGTTTGTGTCCTGGGTTTCACTTATCAGAAGTACAATTCCAATCAAAGGCTTAAATGGAAATAGGAGAATCTGTCTTGATTACTACCTGGTTTGGGGAGAATTAAATGAAACAAGATTTGAGAAGCTGTTTAGTCACCACTATACGAATACTTGTTATTGCTATTGTCCAAGTTGGCACATGGAAAAGCTACAGCTAGAAGTCAGGTCCCTGAGTACGTTCTGCCAGCCCGAGAGGCTGCCTCTAGGCTGCTCAGCTGACCTCAGAGGACTGCCTGCCATTTACTAGTGACTTAAGAAGTAGCACCTGGCTTCAGGGGGCTGCAGAGGAGGGCAGTAGTTGAACTCTAAAGCAGAGTGTTGGCTCGGGAAAGGGCAAGAAGCCCCAGGTCTGGGGTTCGATCTGGGAACTTTTGAAGTCTCCTTCGTCCACTGGGGTGGATGGGTGGGGGAAGGCAGGACTGGGAAGAGAGAAGGAAATGTTTGAGGGGATCAGCACCAAATGCCTCTGTTTCACTGTTGGCTGAGCTCACAGGGTCCTCCTACCAGTTGCCTCCCCCCAGTCCCTGGGGACAAACATTCCATTAAGGGCAAGCACAGCAGGTCCAGATCCTGAGATCTGTCTTTAACCAAGAGCACTGTTTTAGTCCCTTTCAGCATTTTCAGAAAGAGCTCAAGGTTAACTGCTCCTGCGTGGGAGGAAGTCCAGCTCAGAGGAATCCTGGATTCAAATCCTGGGCCACCATTCACAAGCTGAAGTTTCCTGGGAAGAGATTTATCTTCTCTGAGTTCCAATTTCCTCCTACTCAAAGTCAGGGTAATAATAATGCTTCTATATAGGTTATTATGAGACAAGTAATAACAATGGTTCATATTCGTTGAACACTTACTATGTGCTGGGCACTGTTCTAACTACTTGACACGAATTGTATCAGTCATCACATGGTGCTTTTTTGATAACCTCCCTGGCAACCAGGGAAGTACCATGTGCACCGGTGAACTGAAGCTCCTCGTGAGGGAGCACATTTATCTCTGCCTTCTAGGTGGCCCTAAGAGCCACCCTGGGGGGGATGTGCCTTCTGGGGGTGGGAGAGTTGGATGTATTCATTACTGGATAGAACACAAAGACACATCCTAAGAGCTGGGACCATGACTAGTACTAGGGATTAGGATACTTTGTTTGACCATCAACAAAGCCAGTCCGGCTGGTTAGAAGGGTTACAATGAGCAGAGAGCCTGGCCCCAGCACCTGCTTCGGGGTCCACTAGCCGTTCAAGGGGCCTCAGGCTAGGGTCTCCGACTTTGACTGCCTTCCTGCAGGGGGCTGGGTGGCAAAGTGCTGAAGAGGCAGCAATCGTGCTAGCAACCCTAGCCTCTCACACTGGCTCTCACAGAAGGCACACCCTCACGTACACACAGCTGGTTGGTACCCTGGAGGTGAACTGGTTATACCAACGGCCTCTTGGATCCTGACACTGTTTCCTTTGGTTGGCTACTGCTCATGCATGGTCAGACCAGGAAGTTTTCCTACATACCTGCTTGGCTTAATGTTGATCACAGTTGCATGGATGCTGGGAGGTATTTGTCCCCTCAGACCTGGTAAGCTGGGCTGAAGAAGCACAACCCAAGGATAAGCTGCCTGGTGGTTGGTGTAATTACAGCATCCAGCAAGTGCCCTAATGATGGGGCAGGGAGATGATTGTGACCCAGAAGCCCCACCTAGCCACCTGGATTTGCAGTAAGGGCAGAGCTGGTGGTAATCAGAATGTGCCCTATGCCTGGGGTAGGCTGTGGGTCACACGGACTCCACATGCATTGTTTCATTAGATCCTGCTGACAAGCTGTGACTGAGGCAAGACTTGGCCTCATTTTAACGATGAGGAAACTGAGGTTCTGACAGGCTACGTGACTTCCCCAAGGTCAGGCAGTGAATGGACAGCCAAGCTAGAATTTGAACCCAGTTCTGTTCATTCCACATTTCAAGTGTAACTCAAGGTCCATTTTCTTCATGTCTGCCCCTCGTTCTCCTTTCTATTTCAGTGGCTGTCACCACAGGGCTGCTGAGGCTAGCCATCCCTGTCTCCTCTCTCTCTTTTAATCCCCCCATCCTGACAATCGCTAAGCCTTGCCCATTCTTCTCTTCAGATCTCTCCTTGATGGTGCCTCTTCTCCTTCCTCCCCACTGCTCCTGCTCTGTTCATGCTTCATTCATTTGGTCATTCATTCCTTCAACAAATGCCTATTGAACAACCACCATGTTCTCATCACACAGGTCTCAGAGTAGCTGTCCTCTGCTCAGAGCGACCTTTCTGGGCCATCCTGTCCAAAGTTGCTTCTCCACGCCAGTCTTCAAAATGACAGCCTCAGCAGAAGATCAGGAGTCGATCCCTTGGAAATCACTGCAGCTTCTCTTCATGTCCCGCTGAGGAGAGCCCAGGTCACAGGCCGGGGGCTTGCAGGAGAAAGGAGCACCGACAGGGCACACTGAGGACTCGTGCTGCCCGGCGGGATACGCCCATTGCGAGGAGCAAGGCCAGCAGTGAGAGCACCACCCATGTCTCCCCTGCCAGGGGGCGCCTGACCACGGGGCCTGGCACCCCTGCTTCGTGAGCTGCACTGTCCCAGACACTGGTTTCTGCTGTGAAGAAACATCCCAAGTGAAACCAGACACATGGATTATGTTTGCTCCAAAGGACAGCGATCTGATGGTTTGCGATCCTCAACCATCAACTGACTAACACCGTTCCTAGTGGTAGAATTGAACGCAAGCTTGGAAAGGTTTACTGCCACATTTGGGTGTCTCTGCTCCTTCAGGCAGCCTGGAGGGAGGCTGGGGGGAGCTGTCCACACTCACAGCCAGGCCTCCAGCTTCTTACCCGCTCACAAAGGGACTGGTCACCCTTAAATAGTGATACAGACCGGGAGGGGCAGGACAGCTCTCAGGCAGCCCAGGTGCTGAAGGCGAGGGAAGAGGAAGAGATGAAAACACTGAAAGCATTCTCTCTCCAGCTCCCAGAAGAGACTTTTCAATGCCTTCTTCTCTGGCATATTTGAAGTCTGCATTGTATAGTCCATTTAACTTACTGGGCCAGCCTCCGGGACAGGCGAGAGCTGTGTTGTTGCACGTGTGTGTCTAGTGCTGAGTGTGCTTTTGGCACTCGGAGCAGCATTAAATAATGTGGCTAAACTCCATGGCAGGTGGTTGTGGGTGGCATGGGCCTAGAATGGAAAAGCCAGAGGAGGGATATCTTATCTGCGTGGTGTGAAGAGGACATGAGGCTTCCAAAGCTGTGAACGTAAATGCTGGGAACGGAAGAGAACATCAAATACTGATTTCTTATTGGAAGTGTATCTCAGCCTTGCAGGCCAGGAGCCTAGAATGGAGAACTGGGAGCCTCAGCCCTCTAGAGAAGGAGGCACAGAAACCATCCAGTGCTGACTTTGGTGGAAGATGCATGTCTCAGTCCAATCCTGGAGGTCCCCTTGCTGGGACCGGCAGAGGCTCCTGAGCTTGGCTCTTTTCCAGGATTGTCACGTGACCCTGTTACACTGGGACACAATCACACACTATGCATTCATTTAATCTACATTGATTAAATCCCTACTGTGCACCAGGCAATGTGCAAACACTGACAACTTAAAGGTATATGAAATGCACACAGTCCCATGTGGAGCTCACCTTCCAATGATGGCTATTAAGGGTGGAAGGTGCTACGAATAGTTAAATTGGATGCCATGATAGTCAGGGTCTTCCTTCTTCCCTCCCCCCTCACACACCGAACAACAGCCATGATGCAGAGTGTCCAGGAGGATGGGGGAGTCCCCATTCCCACTCACCAGCTGAGATCAGGGAACTATCCAGCCAGCCTTGATCAATTTGGGAGGAAAAATGGAGATAAATCCATTCAAAGATATTCAGCAGGTTAAAGGTCTTGAAGATAAACAGAGCAAGAAAAAAGGGGGGAGAAGACAGGAAGGAATGGGAGCCTCCTATAATGACCGCAATTATATAACTCAAAGTATGTGAGTTATCTTTGGTAAGGATCTGCTATCTGACTTTCAAGGGTCAGTTTTGATGTGTCAAAATTCACCCTTGTGTTTAGGCTCGATCACAACTCAGCTCCTGGAATACATGAGTGAATGATTTTACATCTAGATAAGACTCCTGGGAATGGAGTAGA
Source organism: Anoura caudifer (assembly GCA_004027475.1). NCBI lineage: Eukaryota > Metazoa > Chordata > Mammalia > Chiroptera > Phyllostomidae > Anoura > Anoura caudifer. The sequence continues at coordinate 194,604 of PVKU01001498.1, read as the reverse complement.
AGGATTTCTTAATGGACACATTAAAGGGAGCTGCTATAAGAAATAAAAAAAAGAAAGAATTATGACCATTTATTGTGTGTCTACCACATGCCACGTGTTACCTAAGATTTCACTTACTCTTCATAAACAGTCCTTCTGGGTAGGTATTATTGCCTTCTTTCTTTTTCCTTTTTTTTTTTTTTTTAACAGCTGAGTAAGGTACTCAGACAAGTTAAGTACCTTATCTAACATCACAAAATTATTATATTAAGTGGTATGGCTGGGATTTGAATCCTAAGCTAACTCACTGAGTATACAATGAAATTGGAGGGAAAACTCCCCAGTTCCAGTTTGAAAATTTTGTCGGTAAAAATGATAATGAAATTTTGTTTTGAGGGTTGGAGGGGTGCCGGAGGGGGCTTTCCTTGGGAACCATGTCCCATCACCATTAGAAGCCAATCTGTCATCAGTCAACATTCCCATTCTCCCTGTAGAACAAGCACTGCAGAGCAGTGCTCCTGGACCTGGGTCCCAATTTCTGGGAGTCTTGCTCTTTGCTCAGCCACTTATAATTTCATCTATCACTGACTTGTAAAATAACCTCCATTGTCATGGAAACCTTGTGGAGACAATGCTACACGTAAAGAAAGGGTCTGAAGACCAGGTGGGATTTGTAGACACTCTGATGAGCCTCCATGGAGCCCTGGTAGCTACTCCCTCCCTGAGAGGCCCAACCTTGTCCTGACAACCCTTCATATGGGCCGCAGGTCTCAGTGTATTCCATCAAAATAGTAAACTTCAGAGCACTGGATGGACAGGAGTAGTTCCAGGAGATTGAACAAGTTCATGGATGCTGAGGACACAAACTGCTATTTCTGCAAAGGTCTGAACCCCCCTTCTCTGCAGAACTTTGGAAATAGACCAGCTACCCATTCCTAAGCTCACATACTCTTCCCTCCTTATATCACCTCCAGCCTCTTGAGAAAAAAACTCATTCCCAGGGCAGCTGCTAGATACACACATAATATCTTCTGCACTGATAATATCTTCTGGCTGATTCTTCTCTTTCAGCCTAGGATCTCTGGTGAAAGAACTGAGCCCCAGAGGGTGGTGAGCTCCCTACTATTGGCAGTGTTCAAGCCAAGGTGGGCTGCAGGTATGGCATTGGGATTTAGGTTTCAAAGTGTTGGGACCTGAATTGGGAAAGCTACTGGTTCTACAGTTCTGGTGGAGGCTCTAGTGGGCTCCCTGTAAAAATATATTTTATGAAATAGGGTACCCTTGGAAAGGGACACTATTAACAATCAACCCACCCTACGAGAACATTAATGCATCAGGAGACGAGGTGACTAGGGTGCGATTTGAGTGGACAAAATTGCAAATGATATTATCCTCAAGACAGTGAAAACCCAGTGAAATGTGATGTGTTGCCAACAGGGCTACGATCTGAGTGGGTGGACCTCAGATAAGACCGAAGGAGTAGAACCTATCAGCATTACTTTCCCAGGGCTGTCCCGGGAAGAGAGTAGCTAGCTCAAGGTCATATGAACATTCCACGATAACCCAAAAGTGTTTGTTGTCGGGAAGGGATAGTTCACCAGGGGTGTCTGCCACAGATAAGAGATCGTTCAATGTCATCCTCTTCCCTTTGCTCTGAAGCTCTGGCTGCTAAGTAAGGTTCTGATTACAGTTCCTTCTCCCAGATACCCCAACACTGAATAAGAGACATGGGAATTCCAGTCACTGAAATATTCAATAGAATATCCCTCATTATAAAATGCATATATGGACATTTGAGTTTATATGTCAGTTTATGGCAAACCTGGTTATTGTGAGTCAGTCTATGAAACCTAGACCTATAAAACCAATGGTTGGTCCCAGGGACACGGTGACCCACCAAGGTCCTGCACTATGGGAGATGTCACCTGAGTGAAGCCTTTGAGTCTCAGGCAGCCCTATGCTCACCCACCTCTGACTGAAGCACTTTCCAGCTCAGAAATCCTGTGATTCCACAGCTCTCCGACTCCTCCTGAGACGCAGCATGAGGGGGCTGCCTGGCCTGGGTGCTCAATCTCAGCAGGTGGGTCGGGGGTATGAAGAGAGGCAGGCCCTGGACATCTTTGTCCAAAAACAACCTCCTAAAGGAGATCTCAGGGATCTTTTCCATTCAGCCTTCCCTTCTTCAGATTTTTCAAAACCAGAAAAGTTGGGATTTTTTGTGATGCCCTGAGAAAGGCTTTTAAGGTAGCAGAAAAATCTCACACCACTGGAGTCTTCCAGGCCATCACTCTCTGGGGGCGGTATGGTGGATAAGGGGTAAGACACATTATGAGATGATACTTCTAGGCTTCTACCCTCAGCCCACAGTGCCACGTGGAAAACCATCCAAATGCCCGGGAACCGAGTCCTCACGCATCCTTCCGATCCAAGACATGAAAGTGAAGAAACAGCATAGGCCTTCACAGCAGCAGTTGACTCCCTCCCATACTGCCAGGTCTCTGGTCTCAGAAAGGAGGTGGCATTAGCATTGCCATGGGAACCTCCACTTTGACTCACTGGTATCCAAACCTCCAGCTGGGAATATCCTGTTCCTGTCCTAATTGCAGCTCTGACCTACTTCTTCTTGCTTGACGAGAGAGAGGCCCTGGTGAGATAGGTACCTGGGAGCCCAGAGGCCCCAGACCCTCCATCTGTAAGCGGCCTCTCCAGCAGGGAGCAAGGCAACTTGCGCCCTGGCTCAGTGTTGCCCCAGTGAAAAAAGAATGACAATACTAAGCTTTCTCTGATGAATGTTTTACGAGTTAAATGGATAAAGCTTGAAAGGGAGATAAATCTTGAAGGGGATACACCATCTTTTGTTTTTTTTTTTAAGATTTTTATTTATTTATTTTTAGAGATTGGGGAAGGGAGGGAGGAAGAGAGGGAAAGAAACATCAGTGTGTGGTTGCCTCTTACACACCCTCAAATGGGGACCTGGCCCGAAACCTAGGCATGGGCCCTGACTAGGAATCAAACCAGCAACTCTTTGGTTTGCAGACCAGCACTCAGTCCACTGAGCCACACCAGCCGGGGAGGGATACGCTGTCTCTTTGTGTGGACCATCCTTTCTTCCCACTGTGTTTGTCAAATTGAGATCTGAAGCCCACAGGTCTTGATCAAATTAGCCTTGCCCTCATCTTTAGATGGCCAATTGTCACAACAAATAGCTTAACTACCCCCAAAAAGTGACAGATGGGTATAGACTGGCTTGGTGATGAAGAGATGAGAGGGAAAGGGAGAGGAAGGGTGAGAGGTCGGTTAAATAAAGACAGTCAGTGGATGTGGGCACAAGCATGGCATCACTTTCCCAGGAAGATCTCAGACATACCCTGCTGCTCTAATTTCATTCTACTTACCTATAACCATCCTTAACTATTTCCTTTTCCCCTCTCCCTCCTACATTCAACCCATCACCGAATTCTATCAATTTTACCTCCAAACCATATCCCAGATTTACCTATTCCCTCACTCACCATAGGAACCATCCCCACGCAAGCCACCGCTCTTTGCCTGGATTTCCGTATCGTTTTCTGAGCCGCTCTCCCACCACCGTTTTTGCCTCTCACCAATCCATCCTTCACACAGTATTGGCAACAAGTTAAAATTAGAAATTATAAATCAGAACATTTTATTTTCCTGCTTAATGAAGGCTTCCTGCTGAACTTAGCATACAACCTACAACGGTTCTGCAACAGGACCCTGATGATCTAACTGACCCTTGCCCTTTGACTTTGCCTAAATGGCTCACCACCCACCCACCCACCATGCTGCAGCCACACTGGCCTCTTTTTCCCAATTCACCATGCTCCCTTCCTCCTCACAGTCCCCACGTGCCCTCCTCCCACTCTCTCCCACCTGCTCGCCTTCAGATCTCACTTTAAATGCCATTTCCTCAGAGAGTTCTTCTGAGACTCTTACAATCTGGGGGGTTAGGGCCCTCTGACACACTCTCCCACAATCCCCTGTATTTCCCTCCAGAGAACCTATCACAGTTTGTTATTATATATTAATGGTTCTCCGAGTGTGGTTCCTAGACCAGCAGCTTCAGCAGCCCCTGAAAACTCATTAGGAATGCAAATGATTGGTCCCCACTCCAGACCTATTGAATTGGAATCTGGGGTTGAGGGGGAGCAGTCTGTGTTTTTACAGACCCTTTAGCGGGTTCTGGTGCACACTAAGGTTTGAGAACCAGTGCTGTATTGTAATTCCTGGGGCAAACTGATTGACATCTGTCTTCCCTACTCGAACAAAATCTCTCTGAGTTCAGAGCTGGACACAGAGCAGACACTTAATAAAATTTCATTGAGTGAATGAATTAATAAAATTGCATTACAGGGGTTGGTGGGGAGAGAGGCTGAGGCCAAGATCAGAAAGGTAGCCCTGGCGTGGGCTCCTGCAGCTGGCTCTGTTCCAGACTTGAATGGCTAACTCTCAACCTAGTCCTAGCCCAGATTCTGCTCACAGCGTGTTTCTGGGCCTCCATAGGCTGTGCTATTGTTCTAACCCATGGAGCCCCTGTGCAGAGACAGCAGATCTGGGTCCTTCTCCCTGCCTCAGGCAGTTGAGGAAAGGTTTTTAACAACCAAAGTGGTACCATTATTCTCTCTACCCTTTAACGCCTTCTTTTAGAAATCTAAGAGCTCTACTGAGGGTATTTGGACCCAGCTTAGTCATTTGAAAGCAGTGCTTCCTGCTTAAAAGCCAGAAGAAATGAGGAACTACTGCCCAAGAGGCTGAGCATCTATTATGAAGCACATGGGCGTCGTGAACTCACTATAGCTGGCGTGTCCTGAGAATGTACTACATGTCTGACACTATAGATAGATGCACGATTCCATGTAATCCTCGGACCAATGCCGTGAAGTGGTCTCTTACTCCATTTTACAGATTTTTTTAAAGCCTTATAGAAATTAGGTATCTTGCACCACTCCTTTAGTAGTGGTGGAGCCAGGACTTGAACCTACTTCTGTCCAAAGACTCCTTGTTCTTAACCATTCTGCTGTGCTGTTCCCCATCCGTCAGAGAGAGCCACAGACTCTTAGAGCCTCTTCCAGTGAACAGCCAGCCTGTTGGATGCATCTAAGTAGCTCGTGGGTTCTGAGGCTTTCTAATCAGCCAGCCCCTCATACCCCCCCACCCCCACCCCAGGAGTGTAGTTGAGGGTATACCTGCTACATTACAGAGTTCAAAAATGTGGCCTCATCACCATGTGCATTTGCCCTGGGTCTCAAATATTTTCTTTAAACTTGTGCTCAAACCTGAATCTCATTAGACCATGGTCCCTATTAATGTCATGCCAGAGACAAGACCTGCTGGTTACACCACGGGCCTGGGCCAGCTGGGTGTGACAGTGTGTGTTCACGGGGTATAAACAACAGAGTTAACTACGAGGAGGTGAGAACTGTTCACCTCTGGAGGGTGCTAAAATCCCTGCAGGCTGCCTGGGACTGACTGTGGCAGTAGAAGGAGGAACCTTTTAGATATGCCTGAACATGAGCCTCTAAGACCAAGCAGCTTTCCACCAACAGAATGGGGTCTCCTGTTATGATCCGTAGCCAATATTGTATTCAGTTTTGGTGCCCACAGGGGTCTGGGCCTGTGCCATGAGCTACAGTTAATATAAAAATGAATAAGACACACTTGCCCTCGAAAAGCTTATAATTGATGGGATGGGATGGCTGTGGAGGGGACAGGGGTGCAGAGTGTGCAGGATGTTGGGGAGGAGCAGAAAAAGTGCACAAAAGCAATCTGGGGTGGAACCTAGATGCTCTGTCTGGGGGGGTGGGGCGCAGAGAGAGACCTCTAATCCAACAGAAAACTGCAGGGGAGGCCTCACGAAGAACATGCTTTTCGGAGCTGGGCTTTGAAGGGCAGGGAGGAAAGAGGGAAGGCTCCAGCAAAGGTGAAAACACATTCTGTAAGATCCTGAGCTGCGTGTCCAGACCGAGAGCAGAACACCGGAGAGCCGGCCAGACTGGGAGGGCAGCTGACAGAGACAAGCTGGGAAGTCCCACCTCATCTCTTTCTCTCTCCTTCCTCCGTTGGCAGTTTTGGCTTTTCCCAAACATGCTGGGTTGAAACTACTTTCTAGAATCTTCCAGCATGACAAGAATGTGCAGTTTTCCCGCTTTTCTGCCCTCTCACATTCCTTGCCCCCTTTCTGGGTGGCAGCAAATGGGAAGCGGGCACGTGTCCCCTGCCCAAAAGTAAAAACATCCTTCTTCTCTCCCAGTCCCACTGCCCTGAGAAAACCACTGTCTCAGCAATAAACCCGAGAGGCTTTTCTACCCTTTCAGGATCGTCCCTACCTCAGAGCACTGACCACCACACGTGTACAGAAGAGACAATAATGATTAACACTGTGTACACTGAACTATCAACAGACGAAAATGTGTTAAACCCTCTCATCACTCCGCCCTCATTTTGGACATGTTTTCCCTCAGGAAGACGCATTTGACCTTGGAATACCAGTTGCGACATGGCCTGTGGAGTGGATTAAAGTCTAAAAGTCAGTGAGTTGACTAGGAGGCCCCCCTCCCACAAAACAATGTGTCCACTTTGGGCTGAGGGGTCACATGGTTCTGCTGACCTCTGCATGAGATCTTCTGAGACAGCAGCCTGAGACATGGGAGGCCAGGGGCAGTTGTAGAAGAGGGATTGTAACCCTTTGTTCCAACCTTCACAGTTTTGAATAGCAAGACTGTAAGAAGGGGTGGCCCCGAGAGAGGGGCGGGTAACCTGCCATTCAGAGTCTGGCTTTCCCTAAGAGCAAGTCTGGCTCTTGCTTATTAACAGTCTGGTAATGCCAAAGGCCTGTCATTTGTTCTCTCCCTAATGAACGGATGGGCTGTTTAATTTCCTGATGGGCAACCTAGTCATTTTAGTCTCCCGCTCCAAAGCTTTGTTTGGCTTATTCCATGTGCATTAAAACAATCTTCTTCCTCCTGCTATCATGTGCTGTCTTTCCATTAGCGCTCAGCTCAAAGGCCATTTCCTCTAAGTAGTTTTCCCAGTGAGGGGAGCATAACCCCTGTGTGAGTGGCCAGACCTAGAGGCCCACTCAGTCAGCACTGCTGCGGTCGTCCGTGGAGTGTGCGCTGCGTGCCGGACGCTGTGCAGTGACTGGCAACACGGAAAGGCATTTGCCTTCAAAGGGCTCACAGTGTGTCGCATGGGATGGGTTTGTAAACAAACATGTGCAGATGACATCATTTTACAATGTTTGTCCCTCGGCGATTTTCATCATCGGAGCGCACAAAGCAGCACTTGCAGAAATAGTGAGCACTGACGTTTCACCTTTCCTGGGTACCCTGTGGGCAAGCCTGATGGGAGCGGAGGAAAACATCCATGCTCCTTTGTTTTTCTACATTAAAGCACCCTTTGGAGAAGGGGACCAGCAGAAAAGAAATGAAATAGAAGAAACTTTAAAAGTTATTTTTCTAAGTGGAAAAGGGAAAGGAAAGGATCACAGGAAAGTATTAAAATGAAATTACAGTTTAATTTTGTGATATGTAAGTAGCAGCTTTGGGGAGAAATTCAGGCAAAGGAAAGATTTCTCACTCCCATGTGCCCCAGAATCTGACAAGGGGTCCCATCCAACCCCCAGACAGGATCCTCAGCCTTCCCTGGATTCCTATTTACTCATATTTATTTTATTTATTTTTATTTTATTTATTTATTTTCAGAGAAGAGAAGGGAGGGAGGGAGAGGTGGGAGAAACATCAACGTGTGTTTCCTCTGGCTCTCCCTGCCCCTGGGGACCTGGCCCTGACTGGGAATGGAACTGGCGAGCTTTTGGTTCACAGGCCGGCACTGAATCCACTGAGCCACACCAGCCAGGGCCTATTTGCTCACATTTAAAATGAAGAGGTTGAACCAGCTGGTCTTGAAGATCCCTTACAGTTCTGACATTCTAGAAATCAGAGTGGGTAGTTTACTCATATGTTTACTTTTAGCTGGGAAAAAAGGAAGAAAATAAGTATATCAGGAAAAATGGAGGTGTCAATGTTTCCTTGGTTGTAGAGGGTGGGGAAGGAGGAAGAAGGACCCTTTTCATTGCTTTTATCTCTCGGCGGTGAGGGCAGAACCACAGAGCTGTGGCAGAGCGCCATGGAAACAGAGAGAAAGCTCGGCAGGATTCAGAACTGAGGAAGATGGCAAACAGGTCCAGGCAACATCTTTTTTCTAAATTAAAAAATGTGCAACCCGTAGCGTGTGGCAACCAGACTGTAATGTGACAGAGGAGATGTAAGCATCAAGAATGGGTTTTTAAAATCAGGGACAATGACAGGTGGCCAGCAGCCCGGATGGACATCCAGGACACTGTGCTATATAAATCCCAGGTATGTGGCTCTCTGGGGAGACCCTGGTCACGATGTTTGTGTAGCAAGGGTAGGAAGAGGCAGGACGCCAACATCACTCTGCAGGTCTGGACTACAGAGAGGCCACTCTGACTCACATCTCCACCTGATGTGACACCTTAGACCAGCCCCCTTCTTTCCCGTCTCCACCAGGAATGTTTTACCCCCTCACTTCCTTTGATCGCACGTGTCAGATTCTTATTCTCTCAGATGCACCACTAGACACGGGGCCGAACTACAACAGCCAAAACAATTGGTGCCTTCTTAGAAAGGAAGCCAAGAAATGGCTCCCAGTGTGCCAGCCCATCGTTCTGGCCCCCGTTTATATTTTCATTCATTCATTCAACATCGAGGCTCTACCAGCTTTGGTTTCTAGGCAAGTCACTTAACTTATCTGTGCTCAGGTTTGGTTTGGTTTGGTTTGGTTTTTTATCTGTAGGAGAATTAACAGTATCAATCTCATAGAGACGTTGTTATAATGAAGTGAGTTATTACCGTATTTTTTGGACCATAAGACACACCTAGGTTTTAGAGGAGGAAAGTAGGAAAAAAATTTTGAAGCAAAAAATGTGGTAAAATATTTAATAACATAATATTTCACCAATATAAATGTAAAGCTACATTCGGACTATAAGACGGACCCCCCTTTCCTCCTAAATTTGGGGGGGGGGAGTGTGTCTTATAGTCTGAAAAATACAGTATATGTGAAGTGCTTAGAATAGTGCCTGGACATATTAAGCACCATATAACATTAGGTATTTTTATTATCATTATTAGTATGCATTCATCTCAGTACGATGCAGCAAGCTAAACATTTTGCTAACCTGGAAATTCCAAGATGAATAGGTCCTTGGCTTTTAAGAGCACGTAGTGCTACCCCAAAATGGTAGCCTCATTAGAAGTATTATCATTATCAATATGGAAAGGAAATGCACTTGACACATGGAAAGGAGGTAGAACAAACCAGATATTAACACAAGAGATGTCAGAGGTGAGGGAGGAAAGGGGTGCGATGAGGGTACAGGGACCAATGATGGTGCCACTGATACACTGAGTGTGAGCTGACGGGACATGTAAGAGGCAGGTGAATATCCAGACCTTATGCTAAGATGAGATGTGGACTTGAGAAATCACTGAAAGGTCAATGGTAGCAGGAGGGAGTGAGAACCAGCAAGATCTGGGGGAAGATCTCCATGAAGAGACAAGTGAGAGGGTAGGAGGAAAGACAGGGGTGACACCAAAGACATGTGGGGACAGGAGAGTTTCAACAAGAAGCATATGATCAGTAGTGTCACGAAGACTGAAGTGCCCACGGGATGTGGCACCAAAAGGCTGCTGTAAGCTGTTCTGGGAAGGTGGAGTGGCCACGTCCAGTCCTCCGTGGGCGTGGCCATGGGTGGCGGTGAGGTGGCTGCAAAGAGGTAAGGGTATCTATCTATCATAAAACCTGGGGGTCCAGCCAAGGACAAAAGGGAGGGAGCAGCTAGCGAGGGGTGCAGTATACAAAAATGGGGTTACATGTTAAGCTAAAAGGGACAGGAGCAGTGTGAAGTGCAGAAAACACCATGTTCTGAATACACTGTGTCATTTGTAACTTTCAGCCTCTAAGAAAAGTTTTGGTAAAATGTATAAAACCTAAGATTTGCCATTTTAACTATTTTTCAGTGTACGGTTTTATGGCATTAAGTACATTCACATTGTTGTGTGACCATCACCACCGCCATCCATCTCCAGAGCTTTGCATCTTCCCCCGCGCTGTGCCCATTAAAAATAACTCCCCATTCCTTTCTACCCCCCACCCTTGGAAACCCCAATCTACTTTCTACCTATAATTTTGGCTGCTCCAGGCACCTCATATGAGTGGAATGATACGCTATTTGTCCTTTGCCGACTGGCTTATTTCACATAGCAGGATGCCTTCAGATTGCATCCATGTCATGGTTTGTCATAACGTCCTCCCCTTCCAAGGCTGATTAATACTCCACTGCATGTAGAGGCCACATTTATTTTACCCATTTACACGTCAGTGGATGCTTTGGTTACTTCCACCTTCTGGCTACTGTGAGTAAGGCTCCTACACATGTGGTGTGCAGATATGTGAGTTCCTGCTCTCAGAGGCTTTGGGTCCATGCCCAGAATTGTGATTGTTGGATCACATGACAATTCTACGTTTACTTTTGAGGAACCTCCATACTGTTTCCACACTGGCTGCCCCATTTTACATTTTACAGTGCACAAGGATCCCAATTTCTCCACATCCTCACCGACACCTACTATTTTCTGTTTGTTTTTTTTTTTTTAAATAATAACCATCCTAACACCCATCACATCGAGGGTGTGATGACCTCGATGCCCTTCCGCACGCTAATAAAACCCAAAATCTCCTACCTCCTCCACCAACCGTGCAAAGCCTATCATCCCTCAGTATCTTCTCAGGTGTCGGTTCCTCTGGGTGGTGTCAGAGAACCACCTCCAACAAAGTTAACCGCTTGGGATTCCTAAGGTTGGTGCTTACACGTCTGACTGGATGGTGCATGCTACATGAAAAGCAATGATTGGTTTGTACATCTTGTCCTCACTGTAGATGTGCACACGCTAGAGAAAGAAGACTAACTGCTACCCATCCTCATATTCCCGCATCCTAGCATAGTGTCCCACCACACGTTTCACTTAATGAGTAGACATAAGTGAGGCATAGTTCCTGCCCACGAAGAATTTATAATTTTAAGACAGGCAAAAATACACGAAATCTTACATAGTAAGAGCCCAATGCAAGATTAGAGGTGCCTCAAAGAGGGGTGTTGGCAACTTTCACGCGAGTCATCATAGACAATAGACTTCTAATGTTTCAGGTCACGTGACTGTCTCAGTAAACAGATTCTGAGCACAAGTTGCTATTCACTATCTATAATGTATTTATATCTTATCTTACTATGGTGCTGTGTACATTAAAAACATATGGAAAATTAAAAGGAAAGGGGGGTGTGATAAAAATATGAACAAGTGCTAGTATTTTCTTCCTGCCCCTGGCGGACTGTCTCAGCACACCATTCCGGAGACCAGCAACGTGCCATTCACACGGGGGTCCCCCGGTCGGTGTCGGGGTGCAGCCATTTGGTTACTAGTCCATCACACAAGAAGCACCAGAATGGAGAGGAAGCACCTCTGGAAACTTTTCGAGGGATGTGACTAGGTAAAAATGCGTGTCTGCCAGATAGGATGAGTTAAAAACATGGCCTTCTATTTTCTATCTCTGCTTCTTATTCCATTTTTCTAATTTACTTCTTTATTAATGAAATAAATTTAGTAATTCATTCTAATTGCATTTTGTAAAAGTATCCACCCACGGTGGATTGGAAACTAAAAACAAAACAAAATAAAAACCCAGTCTTCCCCATAGAGAGCTTGGGTAGGGCTAGAATGGATGGTAAGGTAAGTCTCAGAGACCTGAGCTGCCTTGGGGACTGTCCCTGCAGAGTGGCAGGGTCCTCTGGGTTTGGAACCGGGGGAGTGTTGCGGCTGCAGTGGACTAAGGAGGGTCCTCGGTGGCAGAACAAACACAGGGAACTGCTGTTCTGCCGGCTCCCTGCAGCCCACTGATCTAACACCTTCTGAGCTCCGTCCACGTGCCACACAATAACCTCATTGATCTGCACCGAACTGGGGTGGTCGGGGTAGTGGGGGAGGGGAGGGGAGAATTCCCTGCAGGAAGTGTGAAGGCACTCCTGTCCCCAGCACCAGCAGGATCCGGGGCGTTCTACTGTGTGTGCGCTTTCCCTCTGCTGCTCCGTAACTCGCCACTTGCTGTCCTCTGATCCGAACTCCAAGCACTTTGCATCCTCCTCCTCCCTATCGACTCTTTGTAGATATCTGTGGGCAAACCAGTGAACACATTAAAACACCATTCTCTTCTCAGACATACTGTGTGGATGCCACTTAATTGGATGTTCTCCATTATGGGTTCATAATTCTCTTGTTCTGGCTTAACCACCAAATGCAGCCGCACCTCTGAGCCGGCAGCCCACAGAGTGAGTCTGTGCAAAATGGGGCAATTGAGCAAGCCATGTCCCGTTTATAACCTTGGTGCTCCACGTGGGCAGCGGGAGCTTTTCCACTGAAATGCACCGTCACCAGCCCTGGTCCTGGCAGCTGCCCTACCACATGCAGGGGGCTGCTCCCGGCTCTGGCTCTGAGACCCCTTCACACAGCGCCTCTGAGCCAAGTGACAGGTGCGCTCGACAAAGCTCTGCCCAGGCTTCGAAGACTCCCTGCAAAAGATGAGGGTTGGAGCATGCAAGAGCTCCCGTTTCTGGAGAATTTACTATGGGCTCTGTTCTAAGTGTTTAATGCGCATCATCTCCCCTAAATCCTTGAGGAAGCTACTCTTTCTTTTATTATGGTGGTGAACTATACATAACATAAATATACATGTTTAAATTCAATGGCATTAATTTAGTCACACTGTGTTGCAACCATCACCACCATCCACCTCTGGAACTTTTTCATCTTCCCAAACTGAAACCCTGTGCCCGTAAACAAACCAATCCCTCCTTCCCTCAGCCCCTGGCGACCACCAATCGACTCTGTCTCTGTGAATTTGACTCCTCTACGAATGAGAACAGTATTGTTATTATTGCCAGATACAACGAGTTAAAAACATGGCCTTCTATTATTGCCCCCTGTAAAGAAGAGGAAACAAGCACAGACTGCTTAAGTAACTTACCCAAGGTAACACAGCTCATGAACAGAAGACCTGGGACCACGTGAGAGAGAATGGAAGTCCCTTGGAGGAAGAGAGATGGGTGCCTCATTTCCTTAATGCCTCATCCATCCTAGACACACAGCCACATTCAGACCAGAAGCAGCCACTGGGATGATCTGTGCCGCTCAGTTTACCCTCTCCCGCACATCCCAGCAGACAGACACGCATGCACAGAGAGGCTGCAGTGACAAGAACCTGATTTCTGGATTCAGACAGATGTGGGCTCCCAGTGCAGCTCTGAGACGTACTAACAGCCTGCTCTTGGGCAATTTGTCTGACCTTTTCTGGGCTCCCATTTCTTCTTCATTAACATGGGAATGATATGATCTACCTTACTGATGTGCTGAGAATAAGGGTTAAATGAAATGAATTTGTTAAACCACAGGGCACGGTGCCCGATACGGAGCAGAAACTCAATCATTGTGAGCTCCTGTCCCCTTCATTCTCCACTGGCTCCCTCCTAAAAAGAAAACTGAAAAACCTCCACAAACACGCTGGAGCCTGGCCGGTTGTTGGCTGCTCCAGCTACCAGGTGTGCTGGCCGCAGAAGATGGGGAAGAGGAAGAGATATGGGGGAGGGGAAGAGCTTGCTAATCCTGAGGGAATGAAATCAAACGCCCAGGAAAGCATGAGCTGCCTCTTGTATCTCAAGGATTGGCAGGAAAATGAGAACAACGGGATGCTGGCAGGCTCACAGCGACACTGATGCTGTAAAACACCAAATCCTGGCCTAACTTCTACCCGCTTGGCCAGCAGGCAGGCCGGACAGCTCCTGCAGGGCCCACTGTGCTCTCCACGGTCTCCCCAGACCTCACAGTGAGCCGGGCACATTAGGAGTGCTCGGTAGATACCCACCGAATGAGCCAATGAGCGAGGGAGTGAGGGAGGGAGGGAGGGGATGCCTGGTGCTGGCTGCAGTGCCTAGCACGTGTTTCTGCTTAGGAAGAGCAAACCACCTGGACAAATATTTCAGCGTGGATGCCCCACAACCTCCAAAAAATAGGAGTGGAGGGTTTAGTTGATGTTTTCAGCCACCACTGGGAGCATGAAACAAACTTCCGGAAACGTAAATTCAAGGAGTTTAAAAGGACTGAAACTTGGGTGTTCTGAGCTCTGCCGGGTCTGCCGGCAGCCGGAGGGCAAGGAAACGGGGAGCTGCTGTTTTCCCCAAATTTCTTCTCTCCTCTGCAAGTAATTGCAGTACTCCTGACACAAAAGGTGTGCATGCTCTGCCTGCTTCTGGGACAGACACAGGGCGACTTTAGGGGGACGTTTGAAACAGGTCAGGGCTGTGGAAACACAGGCATGCTTCTCAGGGCACTGGGCTGCGGGTGCTGGCTGGTGAGAAAAGTTAGGGGAGAGGTATTGAGCAAACCAGAAAGATAGAAACACACACAAAAAAAGAAAGAAAGATGGCAGCCCTGGCTGGTGTGGCACAGCGGATTAAGTGCCGGCTCACCAACCAAAGGGTCTCTGGTTCAATTCCCAGTCAGTGCACATGCCTGGGCTGTGGAGCAGATCCCCAGAAGCGGGTGTGCGAGAGGCAACCAACACACATTGATGTTTCTTTCCTTGTCTTTCTCCCTCCCTTTCCCTCCATCTATAAACAAATAAATCTTTAAAAGAAAAAGAAAAAGAAAGACAGCAGAACCAGACCCAAAGACCATAGAGAAATGAACCCCCCTACAGAAAGACAGGGAAGAAAGTCAAAGGAGAGAAGGGAACAGCAAAGCTGGGGTTGGGGGTGCAGATTGAGCAAGGGAGTGACAGTGAGGCACCCAAGACAGACCTCAGAGTGAGGCAGAGAACAAGCCTTGGCCTTCAACTACAGAAAATTAAATATCACCAGCATGGGGCCCCTTGTGTGGAGCAGCAGATAGAACTCCAGGTTCTTCCTGTTCTTCAAAATAAAATAGACCTTTTAGTGAGACTAAAGTTCAGAACCTATAGCAGAATGGCCTGGTTCCTTGTTCCTCTTCTTCAAATGTTTTGCTTCAGCAAAGCAAACAGCAAAATGCCCCCTCCCTTTTATGTAACGACTAGGTAATTTCCAAGGAGAGTTTGGAAATCAAAAGCTAACAGTCTAGTTCTGGAAAAAGACCAAGCCAAGCAGCTGGGTTTGAAGGAATGCTGGTGGCATAGGGATAAGCCACTCTAGGACCCCAAAAAGAATGTGGCCCTGATGCCATCTGAACACCTCAGCCTGGGAAAGGGGACAGGAAGGGACACCAAAGGTTAATTCCCTGGGTCCTGGATGCTGCTTGTGAACCAAAGGGTGCAAATGTCTTTCAACCTATGGGGTCTACATGGAAGGTACAGGTCCCCCAGGGAGGCTGTAGGGTCCAGGTCAAGATGCCCCATTCGTGGAGCTGACAGACTCTATGTAAACAGAGCTATTGGGCCAGAGCACCAGGGCCGGTAACTGAGGTCAGTGCGAGAGGCCCGGGCCATTCCCTCCACCGAGACTAGCTTCTCTGTTCTCCCCACTGAGCTCTGCAAACTGGTTTCCTGGCAATCCTTGACAGGCAGAGACGGGCCAGGTCACATTGCCAGTTAGAAAGACTAGCTCTCTTTAAAAGTCAGAACTCTCCATGTGTGGCAGGTACTACCTGCGAGGCCTGACTGCAAAAGGGCCCTTTACATGGGCTGAACGCACCGCCAGATTCTTGTCCCCTCTCCTCCCTCCAGGGACCCAGTGGAGAAAGAATGAGCATAGACGTGTTGGAGGCTGCCTGTCCTGGGGCAGCCCTGCATCCAGCTGGGTCCTCTTGACCTCTTCTGCAATGACCACTGGGGGAAAAGCTTCAGAATAGCCACGAAGTTCCAGAGTCACGGAGGAAAGTACGAGCATTCGCAGCAAGGGTCTGCTTATTCTCAGGCCTCTGCCATCTGTTGTAAGGTAGTTGGATTTTCCCCTTTATTAGATAATAAGGAGGAACTACCTTTAGTTAAGTGTCCACTACATGCCATTTTGCTAAACACATTTCATATGTTATTTCATAAAACCTTTATGCGGTATTCCAGGTGTTTGGTGCTATTGTCCCCAAATTATAGGCATGGACACTGCAGTTCAGAGAACTTATGTAATGCTTCCTAAGCTCATGGGTTTAGGGGTGAGGGTCTGAACCAGTTCTACCCCCCACTAAGCCCACGCTCTTAACCAGTAAGCTCTACTTCCATTTAGGAATTTTAACAAGCAGCATTGATGACATTTTTTAAAAAGAGCATCAACAGCAAAGATGGATTCCAGGGTTCTGTTTGCCTGCCCCAGGCAACCTCACCTGGGCAATTCCACACTGGCTCTCACAACGCCGCAGCCTCTGCACCTGCTTCTCCCTGGAAAGAGCCTCTCTCCACCCTCCTGGTGGGGTGTCCTCTGCTTAAACTAGGCCAGAGTCACAACCATTCATTCCTGAAGGGGCTGTGATTCACATCTGAGCTTTGCAAAATGGTGTTGGTTTAATTTAAAGGGGAGAGGAAAGCAAAATAAATGCTCACAGGCTGGCAGATGTCTCCAGACCTCAATTTGCATTGGCTTTGCTTTCAGAGCATTTGATTTGTTCTCTTATTTTCAAACTATGTGGTACCACATGCAAGGAAAATAGACTTGCTTAATCTGGATCCTGTGATTTCATTGTGTTTTGATGTCAATATTGGGTAAATGAGGAATGTGCTAAGAGAGGAACATCAGATGGGTTTCCATCTTCCTAGAGGGAAGTTGGAACGAGAATTGTCAAGCCCCAAACATCTACAGTCTTCGCCATCCTTCAGATCTTCAGGGCTGACAGTCAAGCTCTGTGTCACACTCAGGTCCTTCAGAGGATATAGATGCAGTTAGGAGACCAGAGTCCCCTCCCTAAAAGTAGGACTCCTGTTGATGTTGCTGGCCCATGGTTAAAAACACCCTGCAATTTAAACGTGAGTGCTGCCATTCGCTGACCTGCAGTTTCAGAAGAGGGAGGCGTTCCAGCCTGGTTTTTCACAGACCTTCCAGAACTGGGAGCAGGCGGCCACTGAGGACAATCGCCCCAGTTCCCTCATTCATGTCCCTGCCCTGGTTCAGCCTTGCCTCTCTTTTGACCGCCATCACACAGTGATCATACCACCTATTCAAAATTCTTCAGCATCAGCCCCCAAAAACGAATAAACAAAATAACGATAACCCATGTCGGATGCTGCCATGTACTTATCGAATCATTGGACCAATATTTACTGAGTACCTGCTCTGTGCCATCGCAAGCTGACTCTGGCCCACCTCCCCGGTCAGACCTGCTCCCCATTCCCTCCACTCCATACACGCTACTCTCTGCTTTCACTCGATCACTTTCTGTTTCCTGATCTCTCCCCTACGCCTTTGCCCAGGCTGTTCACTGTTGGCAAATTCCCCTCCTCCACACCCACACATCCAAGTCCTACCCAGCCTCTAGGACAACTCAAGGGCGCTTTCTGTATGAAACCTTCCCAGATTTCCTCAAGTCAGCATTAATCACTTCTCTGGCCACCTGCCACTCCGTCATCCCCAAGAAGACACAGCTGTTCCCGTCTCTGAGCTCCCTGAACAGTGTGCTCTTTCCGCATCCCTGTTATTTCTTTACACCTGAGTGGTACTATCTCTTCACTACTATCCATCAAAAGCAGAGCTCATGCTTAGTCCCCTCCTTCCTTTTAGTCCAAAACCCAGCAGCCACTCAGAGTATTTGTGAGTGAACAGGCACAGGAACGCTTGCTCCTCTGCTCCCGTGGTACAATAATTAGATCATTGATCACACTCTGCTTAGTAGCATACATACATGCGTACACGATTATTATAAACCGCTTAAGGGAAATACTCTTGTTTAATTTACACTTTTATGTCCCGAGGCAACCAAAACAGACACCCCTTGCTGGGAGTGGGCACTCAGTAAATGACATGCAGATGAAAGGAAATGAAGTTAATCCCATCCTCCCAGGTGGGCTTAGGGAGGCAGCAGGAGAGAACCTAAGTGGTGCTGGAGGGGGCAGGCCCGGGTGTCGGTGCTGTTCAGCTAACATTTATTAGGCACACACACACATGCACACTAGCCATACCTATAAAATTAATGTGTTTATGTAATAATTAGAGTATTAATAATTATTTTAGTAACAAATAGTAATCAGTATGATTAGCTGAGCACCTATTAAGTGCGCCACACATGAGGGTCAAGTTAGAAAAGCAAAAGTGACTGTGATGTGATCTTGCTCTCCAGGAAGTCACAACCAAAACACAGAAGACAGAACTACACCCACAGCAGCCGCGCTCCACAGCCGCCCACAAGAGCTGGGCTGAGCGAGGCTTGTGCTGGTCCACAACCAGACATCCAGTGGTTGTGATGATAAACATGGAAAAAAAATGAAGTTCACTTTATTGAGTTTTTCAAAGGCTTAAATTTATTCCAAGAAAAGGATTGTTCACTATTTCAAGAGCATATCCCTTTATACTTTGGGTGGGGGAGGTATTAAATGTCTTTTCATATTGAAATCATATGAGGGGATATTTGATGCTTTTTGATCTGAAAAATATAGAGTTGAGAACCTAATGTTTATCTTCCCAATCATTTTTTTGTTTGTTTTAACTTTGCAGTCCCATGAAATCCAAACCCTAGATCCACCGTTCCTCCATAAGAACTTGATGACCTTGAAGATGCATTTGACTGTGTGGTAGGTAAAGACAAGCCATGGAAGGTATTTCCCAAGAAATATCATGGCTCAGTCTACAGAGGCCCACAGCCCCCTCTATGCTGAGGAAGAGTGGCCATCTCCTTAAGCTTAAGAACTACTTGGGAGACTTAAAATTCATAAGTTCAATTCTACTCAGTCAGTTGTCAATAACGAGGCTCTCTTTGCAGATATTTTCCTCCAGGAGCCCCCAGCAAGGTCTTTCAGGAAAGATCATGGAGAAAATTCCCCTGGTGGTGCTGGCTGGGGCTAAGGAACATAGCCTCTACTGAAATGCCATTTCCCTCCTCTCTTCCTCTTGTCTAAGGAAGAAAATATTCAGCACGAGGGTGAAATATTCAGCAGGAGGGTGAAAACTCACTGAAGCCGGGCTAAGGAAATTGGGGGGTGGGAGGAAAATTCTACCTCTGGTGGAGGGAGAGAAATGCATGCTCATCATAGCATTATATTTGGAAAAGGGATAATAACACGCAAGAAAGACACACCATCGAGTCCCAGACTGATAGTGACTATCTTTAGCTGAGGCTAAGCACAACACCAGAGAGTGACCCTCCCTACACCCCCCCTCCTCCAGCCTAGCAAGCATCAAGTAAGAATAATGCTGGAATATGGCAGCGAGAGCTGCAGGAGGCAGATTCTCTCTGGGTAGCAGTGCAAAAGGAGACTCACATCCAGGCAGGAAGATTCAAAGTCAAGGAGAAGACAGACATTGACAAAAATGCTCTTGTAAAATCAATCCACACCATAAGCAGAAATGATCATCAGAGTAATGTGAAGCCTTGGTGCACTAAGGGCAACCATAGCAACAACAAGCTTCAAACCCAGCCAACCTTTTACCTAGATTGACATCATAAACTCTCCAATACTAAAAGGTCTACCAAAAGTCGAGGTGTGCTCATCTTCAAGCATAAGAAAACATAAGAACTGATTTTATTATCTACTGTATTGTGCATGTTTGGCTTTTTACAACAACAACAAAAAAACCACAACCACAAAAAACCAAAGCACACAAAAAAGCAAATAAAAACATGGCCTGGAAGAAAAAAGCAATCATTAGAATCAGATTCATAAATCATTCGGATGTTGGAGCTATCAGATTAGGAATTTAAAATAACAACAACTGATATGTTAAAGCTCTAATGGAAAAAGTGAACAATAAGAGATAATTTCATCAAAGAGTTCAAAATTGTAAGAAATAATCTAATGAAAATAATAGACCTCAAAAACACAGGAAGAGATAAAGAATATCAGTGGGCTTATCAGGAGACTTGGCATAAGTAAAGGAAGAACCAGTAAATCAGTGAACTTAAAAATACATTAATAGAAATTATCAAAACTGAAACACAAAAGAAAGGCCAAAAAAAAAAAAAACCAAAACAAAACCAGCCAACCCAACAACAACAGACAAGAGAATCTGAGAGATGTGAGACAATATTAATAACACAGTATTGAATATATGAGTGTTTTGCCCTGACCAGTGCGGCTCAGTTGGTGGGGTGACATCCCACAAAGCAAAAGATCACTGGTTCAATTCCCAGTCAGGGCACATTTCTGGGCTGTGGGTCTAGTCCCCAGGTGGGGTGCATGAGAGAGGCAACTGACTGATGTTTCTCTCATGCACAGGTGCTTCTCACCCTCTCTTTCCCCTCCCTTCCCCCCTCTCTAAAAATAACGAAATACAATCTTAAATATATGTAATATATGTGTTTTAAATTCATAAAAAAGGGAATGGGCAAACAAAATATTTGAAAAAATAACAACCAGGAATTTTCCAAAATTAGTGAAAGACACCAAACTACAACAAATCCAAGAAGCTCAAAGTGTAAAATCTGAAGACACCCAAAAAAAGACACATTTGCTGCAGAAACAATACCAAGAATTACAGCAAACTCATTGTCAGAACCATTTAAACAAGACTGAGTACTATTTTGAAAGTGCTGAAAGCAAAAAAAAAATTGAAAAAGGCATATATTTCAACCTTTAATTCTATACCCAGCAGAAATAGCTTTCAAAAGAGAGGGAGAAATGAAGACTTTCTCAGACAAACAAAATTTAGGGAATTCACGACTAACGGATCTATTCTATAGGAAATGTTAAAGAAAGTCTTCAGGCAGAAGCATTATAACACAGGTCAGAAACCTGAATCGATGTGAAGAAATGAACAAGGAAAAATAATTTTTTTTTGTTTTTAATTTCCCTAAAAGATCCTTGACTGTTTAAAGCAAAAACAGTAATAACGTGTTACACGTTCTCAGCATAGGTAAAGTGAAATATATAAAAAACAATATATAACAACCGTGACACAAAGCATGAGAAGGAGAAATTAGGAATATACTGTTCCAAGGTCTTTATATTTCCCTTGAAGTAGTATATTATTTTATTTATTTTTAAGCATAATATTATTTTAAAATAGACTCAGATTATTTCTCAATGTGTATTACAAGCCCTAAAATAATCACTGATATAAATAGTAAGTCAATACAAAAATAAAAATAGAATAGCAAAAAGAAGTCTAATTAAACTTGGAGATGGTAGAAAAAATAAAATATAAGCAAAAACAATTGGAATGAATAGAAATCAAGAAGCAAGATGGTAAGTTTTAATCCAACCACATCAGTAATCATTTTAAATGTGAATGATTCACACATACCCATTAAACAACTAATATTGTCAGATTAAATTTTTTTCAAAAGACCCAATTCTACACTATCTTCAAGAACCCCACTTTTAATATAAAAACATAGATAGGTGAAAAGTGAAAGAACGAGAAAAAATAAACATGCAAACGCTAACTAAAAGAATACTGGAGTAGCCATATCAATTTCACACAAAGTAGCTTTCAGCCCGAGGAATATTATCAGGGGTAAAGAGAGGGGGAAAGGGTTGTAGGGACCTGGGCCACAACCCAGGCATGTGCCTCAACCAGGAATCGAACCGGCAACCCTTCGGTTGGCAGGATGGCACTCAATCCACTGAGCCACACCAGCCAGGGCTCTATAGTTATTTTAAACATTATTTCCTAATTGAGCCAAACCATTAAAAAGTTGTGCACTTGAACTGCATGCACTATTTTAGTCCCTTATGGAACTGTTTTCTTAACTGAACTTTGATGTTCTGCCAGCAACTTGAACTAAGAGACATTGTAAGAAACAGCCCCATATAACTCCTTATTGGTTTTAACAGGGTTATTGTTAAGAAAGCTGTCCTTTAAATCACGGTGTTCTCTTCATTTCATAAGGGCCCATGAGAGAGATGTTTTACTCTGGTTTCAAAACTAGGAAAAATATCTATTTCTCTGGTTAGAATTCTCTACTTCCTTTGGCTGCTGGGAAATTTGCTCAGAGGCAAATGTTAGCCCATGGAAATTTATGACTCTATTTTTAACACTAGCTTTACCCCTGACTTTACTTATTTTCCCATCCTAATTATCCCTTCATCCCAATTTTCCCATCTGCTTAATTTTATTCTGCTAGGCTCTTACTGTATTTTTCTTTTAAAATCAATGTGCATGCAAGAAAATAAAACCATCTTAAAGGTACCTGCTCAATGAGTTTTGACAAATGTCACCATGTCATTTTTGTTAGCCATCTAAAAGCCATTTTGATATAAGCAACGTTAAAAAGAAATATCACAAGGCAGTCTGTGCTATGTATGTTATCAAGGAGATGTGACCAAATTACTATGGGAACAGGAGAGGATGAAAAATCTGGACTGGTAGTGCCATGGGGCACAGGGATCTTGGTGGAAAACTCTCATTTTTAAAAGTAATATCTCACCTTATATTTCAAAGATGGAAATTTAACAAAGTAGCAGGAGAGGTCATGTGCAAAAGGAAATGTCACAAGTAAAAGAATGAAGCAGGAGATAAAGTTTCCGTTTGGCTAAAGTAGGTGAGCAGGAAAGAAATATGGGAAAAGGAGCTTCTGGTCCTGTTACAGGAGGTTCTGAAAAGCCAAGGCGTGTCTTCTTACACTGCTGTGCAGGCCATATGGAGCCATCGAGGTTCTCAGCAGACGAAAAACATAATGCTATTCCATTTAGAAAGACGGATCTGGAAGCAGCGTGCAGACTGGGGGGGTGCTGGGACTGGAGGTGGGTAAGACAGTGCGGAGGCTTCTTCTGCGGTCCAGGAGAGAGATCAGGAGGACCTGGACCAACCACTATGAGAAGGCGAGCGATGAAATGTGATGCCCTGTGATAGGAAATCTCTCAGGATGGTAAAAGGATGAGTTGTGACGATGAGTGAGAGAGAGATTGATCATGTAGATGACCCAAGGGATAAGCAGCTCCACCATTCCTGTTCCCGGACCCAGACTGACAGACCTGGGCTCTTCTCTCTCCCAGCCTCTGTAAGTCGAGAAAGTACAAGTTACCAACCCCAAACTAAGCCCTACTTTGCAGGAGCAGGGAAGGGGATGGGGGTGGAGAGGGTGAAATGGGGAGGAAACCCAATGAGGGCTGGCCTTGGCATACAGGTCTCTGCAGCTAACCAGAGCTGACAGCATACATAATAATAGCTACATTTTACCTCCTTTGATGATAAATAAAATGATAACGACTACTTAAAATAACAGTTACTCTGTGAGGCACTGTTCTACACATCACATGTTTTAACTCATTGTTCCTTACAGAATTCCTGTGAGGAGGGGCTATTATACACCCATTTAACAGATGAGAGAATTGAGGCACAGGCGCAGCAAGTCTTGCTCCAGATCACATAGCTGGTGAATGGCAGAATCGAGATCCAAACCAGGCCCCTGATTCCAGGCTCTGTGCCACTCTGCCCTAAAGCTGATTGTTCTGGACCCTGTAATAATTCCCCACCCAGAAAGTGTCTCTTACCATCTAGAGGTAGGAGGCTCTGATATTCCTGGCTGAGAGACTAACACAAATGCAAAGGAAGGCATTGAAGATGACTATCTATGGTGGTTAGTGCTATCAGTCACCAGGCGTGACCAAGCAGAACGTTGGGTGAGATGTTGTACATAAACTGTGGCCAAGACCACTGCAAGGTATGGGAGAGATGTAACAAAAAGTATTGTGAAAATCAATGCCCACAGGTATATACGTGCATAAGTGCATGTGGGAACTGTGAGCTGTTGAGGGTGGGTGAGGCTGGTTGAGGCCATGGCCGACAACCCACAGATGTCTGAGATTCCTGGGAAACCATTCAGCAGCTACCCAAACCTAAAGATATACCTATGGAAGACACCCTTGGAAGGAGGCGGGCAAAGATCTAGTTGAGATAAAACAAACTCAACGCAGATTACCAGTCTACAGATATGCTGAGCTGGCACATGTTCTGTGAGGGCAGGGGTGTGGCCTGGGACCATCACAAAACCGAAATCACATGATATAAAGAAACAGAGTGGCCTGGCTGGTGTGGCTCAGAGGATTGAGTGCCAGCCTGTGAACTGAAGGGTCGCTGGTTCGATTCCCAGTCAGGACACATGCCTGGGTTTTGGTCCATCCTTCCCTGGGTGGGGGCATGTGAGAGGCAACGGATCGATGTATCTCTCACACACTGATGTTTCTCTCCCTCTCTTCCTCTCTCTCTAAAAATAAATAAATAAAATCTTAAAAAAAAAACCAAAAAAAAACCAGACTGAGTCTGGATTTTCCTTTTCCCCAGAAAAGCCTCCACACTGTAGCTGCAGGCTCCTTTCATCACCTCTTGTATGAGATTCGGCCACCCATACATTTAGGCGGCAGATGGGGACTGTCTCAATGTGTGTACATAGTTAGAATCAACAAACATTGGAGTCTGCATATGGCATCATTTGAAATGTGTACCGCCTTGCTAAGATACTGGAATGATTCCTTATCACAGGAGAATGGGTGGCACTTCTTTGTCCATTCATTCATGAAGGCATTGTGTCACGGACTGAGGGAGTGGAAGAGACAGTCTCTACCCTCGAGACACCCTAGTGTCTAGTCAGAGGGCCAGATGAGTAAAGGCTGCACTGGAGGCCAATTGTGTGGGCCCCGGGGGGTAAGTGCTGGATGCTGAGAGCACAGGAAGGCACGGAGCCGTGATGCCAGGGAAGCTGCGGGAGGAAGGGGCCTACCAGCTGCCTACTGGGGGGACTATGCTAAGGAATGAAAATCTTCTGTGTTCCTTTTCGGTTGTTTGTCTATCTTTACTGTAGCATGTTGTTACCTAAAGAACTATCTTTTCAGCAAAACTGATGCTCAGCTAGAAAAAGAATCCAGGGAATGAGCAAAGAAATGACAAAACCAGACATCATCAATGGGACAGACGAGACCACGTATATCTAAACACAACATGTCCAAAAATATCCCTCAGGAAAGAAAGGGTCGTTCTCGCAAAGTCTCCAAAATATGCTGATGTGCCCTTCAGTTACTTTATTTTAAACAGCAACGTGCTACTGGGAGAAGCTTTATTCACCTAAAACTTCTATGCTAACTTTTGGTGCTTCTAGAAAACATCTGATGAAATTGGTAAAAAGCAAGGCAAAGAAATTTAACACAAATGTATAACACAAATAATTATTCCTAGGACATAACCTCCCAATAGCAAGGGGCTGGAGATTGTATACAAGCTTTTTTAAGAACACTTTTTAAAAGCAATGCAGTAGTTTTGAATATTATTTCTTCATAGTTGAGGCAATACTATATTTGTATAATTATGTAGCCTGCCTTTTACACTTGACATTATTGTGTCAATATTTTGCACAAAATTAAAAATTGTTTAACAATAAAAGTAGCCATTGAGTGTGTAGTTAGTTTGGAGGTGATGAATAGCTGGCTGCAGGAAAATGAAAAATCAAAATGATGCTTGCATTATGCAAATGGATGCTTGCAGTTTACGATAAAATTTTATTATACACAGACACAAAAAGGGCTTTATGTCAAACAACTTAGGCAAATGTGAATATACTGTGGTCTGAAAAACTATTAGATGACTCAAAAATGTACTTCGGTAATGATGGGGACATTGACGTTGAAAATGCCTGTGAGAAATTTGAATAAAACTGATGAAACATGCAGAAAGGCGATATTTACAAATTAATGTAGTATTTCATAGAGTATATAAATTTAAATCCTCAAGAGTAAATATATACATGAGTTGCATGCTATTTTAAATGGCATCATAGCCCTAAAAGTTTATATGCATATATATACACACGTACATATGTATATGTATACACGTGATATATGTATAAATATATGTGTGTGTGTGTAGATATATACATATATGATGGAAAGTCCCTATCTATGTTTTGTATCTTCTTGTTGAGAAAATATGGAATGACCTGGTTTGGAATACATACTGTACATAATTAACTCGTTTAGATTTTCTTGCCCAATCCCTGTGGAATATCTAATAGAAAGATACAACTAGTGCAAAAACTGGATAACTCAAGAAACTCCTCTACTCTTTGGTCATTTATTATCAGGGTAAACAGCCCTCACACCTTTACAGCTATATTACAGCAGAGAACAAATCTGGACCCCTAAAATCCACAGTAGGTCCCCATTGGTCTATAAAATCCAACACCAACAACCTTAACATTGACCTGCCTCTGCAATTTGTCAACTGACGGCCATGTTTCCACACCTGTCTCTTGGCCTTAACCTCCTGCTCCCATTGTTCAGGCAGATCAAACCCCCACATGCCAGGACTGACTCCCAGCACCCAGCTTCCCCCTTAGGCTCCTGCCATTTCCAAAGTCTAAATCGTTCCCATTTCTGAGGTCCATCCCAACCCCCACTGTGTTGTTGTCCCACATGTCTCAGGTAAAAGTAGGCCTCTTTTCTGTAATCCCAAAGCTGAAGGGCCAAGGGCTCTGCAGGGGTGGCCTTTCCGCTCCGGTAGGGGTGGGAAGTCGACTCTCAGCACAGGTGGTCTTGAGAATGAGTGCAGTCATTCCAAATAATAATGATGATGATGATGATGATTAATAATAATAATAATAATAAACACTTAGATGATACCAGAATACTAACTGCTAACTCTAACTCAAAATTTGCAATGTGCCAGGCACTCTTCTAATTACTTTACATAAATTAACTCATTTGATCTTCACATGAAGCAGGTACAATAGTATCCACAGTTAGAGAGAAGAAAACTACAGCCCAGTTTAAGTATCCAGGTGGGCAGGTACAGGTGACAGATGAGAAACCAGGCCCTTAACATTATGCTTTCCTACTAGAAAAAAAGAGACCTGCTGTGAGCAAGGAGACAGGCTGGTAAACTGAGCAACACGGAGGTGCTCTTGCTTAGGCGGGTGAAGCAAAGCTCAGTCGTCAGGTGGGAAGGGACCCCGCAAAGTGAGGGCACAGGGTGGAGTCCATCTAGAAGGTTTTCTCTCCTCTCTGGACCATTTTTCGGATCCTAAAGAAATGAACTCCTGCCCACTGCCTTGGAAGGTTCATAGCATTTTAGGTATCGCATTCCTTTTTAAATGACTAATAACCAGATGCTGCTCAAAGACCCATTGTTCAATTCACATACTACAGTATCTAGAACTGGACTTCGCACATGTGGTAACTAACCAAACGTAAACCATTAGTTCTCGGCTCAACTGGCTCTTTTTGATTAATGCAGACATGCATTAAAGATATTTTAGGAAGATTCCTACCAACACTTTAAAAATAACTCTCCGTTGTATCTTTTTCCCCTTTATAACTCTTTTTGTTTGATTTTTGATTGTCTGTGTCCCCCAGCTGGCATATAAGCTACATATGGGCAGAAACTTCATTTTTGTTTATCACTGCATTTCTGGCACCTTTGAACAATGCCTGGCAGAGGCAGAAGTCAGTAAATATTCATGAAGTGACTATGTGAAAAAGAATGCTCTTTGAAAACGATCGCCAGACCCTTGTGGGCAGGCAGCCTTTCTTCTTTAATCGGGCCTGAGTGAGGGTGTCAGGGCTATTGCACCACCCTCAAAGCAAGCACAGGCCTTGAAGCACATGGAGAAGGACAGGGTTTTGCCGGTGGGGTTGGGAAGATGGAGAGAAGCCACCTCACGGAGACCACAGCACATGGCGCCTTCCCAGATCTCCACTGAGCATCTCTGTCCACCGCAGGCCCCTGGCCCGCCAGCTGGTCACTTCTCTACCCTCCCATGCCACCCCCTCCTCCAGCGCTGCAGGCCCCCACCTGTTCTGCCTCCTGGGTCTCTAGGCATCTCCCCCATGGCCCTGAGCAATGTGCAGTCCCTGGCTTACCTCCTTACACCCACGGTCCCTGTTGAGCAAAGGATACAACTTTTGGGAGCCATTGTTTTAGAAGGAAACACGGGTGTGAGAAAACACATTTTCTCTTTTACGACCCTTTTATGTTTCTCTCACACACAAAAGATTTTGAATACAGGTTTTTGTATTTTATAATTGCAGGAGCTCGGTCAAATTACATAACCTCTTCACCACCTTGACCTTCTCCTCTTGGAAACATGGGGGTAAAACTGACTTTGCAGGGCCGTTGCAAAAATTAAATGGGACATCATTGACAAAAGCACCTGGTGCACAGTAGGTCTTGAAGAAAATACTACTTCTCTTTTTTTCTTGAAGTAAACTCTCAACTATCCCCAAGGACCCATGAACCGAGGAGAGCTGAGGTTTTTCAGAATAATGCAGTTGGAGCACCTCACCACTGAGAACATTGTTTCTATGGTCCCAGGGACCTGGAAGGCCTGGATGACACAGGGTGTTCCTGAGGGCAGCCGGGGTGAGGGGAGGTCAGGGACACTGCTGCTTCCCTTGTGCATGTTGCTTCTCCATCAGGGCCAACTGATAAGGCTGAGCTGCCTGCCCATCACTGTGGAAACAGCTGAGCTGCCTGCCCATCACTGTGGAAACAGCTGTGCGGAAATGCCCATGTTGCCCACCAGCATGGAAAGGGCGATGTGCAAGTCTTAACAACCAGAAGGAGTACGCTTTAGAGTTGATAGTGAGCAAATGTCACATGCCAACATTGGATTCCATACCCTGCCCTCACTCCTGTCACCACTCCCTCAGTCCTCAGTTTCCTTATTACAAGGTGGCTGGGGAGGAGATGGCACCCCTGTCAGCTTCACGGGTATAGTGTCAAGTACGTAAGACTTGAAATCATCTTGAAATCATCACAGCACACTATGATTTCCGGCTGGTGCACCGTCATTCTTCACAAAGACCTTTTCGCTGCTTGATTTGAATGGCAGCAATACAAATTATACTTAAGACCAAAATTGAAGGCTCTTGGCTGCCACCTAAAAGGTAGTGATTTGGAAGTAGTGCTTGGAAAATTTAAAAAGATAAAATAACGCAGGCTTGGAATGCCTGGCAGGGAGAAATGTAAAAGATAGCACATTTATCCAAAACAAAACAAATACAGAATTCCTCACCCAGGCCAGGACCTGACTCCCTAACTAATGCTGTGAAGGAGAAGTTCACCACGTGATGCTGGGAAAGGAAGGTCAGCGTGGGTCAGTGCGTAGAAGGTGAGTGTTTAAGGAGACCGTGGCAGTGCTGACAGCTCCCACAGCCCGGAATCGCTTGACTAACGTACAAGTGAGATCTAATTTCAAAACTGATGCCTAGAAGTTGACAATAACCTGACCCAGAAATCTTGAAGGAGGGACACCTGATAGTCTGCAGCACAGATCGGCACAGAAGTTCGACCACGCAAGCGCAGTGCCCTCAGAGAACCGCCCCCGCCACTGCTCACCTCGGTTCTGTTCCTGCTCCTTTGGCGTGTTTTCTTCTCTCTTTGAACCCCAGCACCTGTTCCCCCCATCCTCACCCTCACCTTCCTCCCTGTATGGCTGAGAGAATAGAAACTCTCAGGAGAGAATTTGTGCCCGCTTCCACCACCATGTCTACCTGCCTAACCCCATGTGGTTCCATATTCTCACTTTCTCTTCTACTACTGTGGATGAATTTTTGGTGTTCCCAGGCAAGGCCAAATTCCGCATTTCTGCCTTAACCCAATCCCTCTCCCCTATTCAAGATTCTTCCAAGATTTCTCTCCTTTCTTTCTTGCATATTTGTTTTTCCACATCCATTGGTGATTCCCATTAGTATACATATGTGATATTATTTTTCCCACTTAAAAAATAATAAACAAAAGGATAAAGACCATCTCTTGGCCCATATCCCTCTCCAGCCATACGGCACCTTTCTCTGCTCTCTGTAGAGTAACAGTCCTCAAAACAGCACCCGAGCCCTGGCTGGTGTAACTCAGTGGATTGAGTGCGGGCTGTGAACCAAAGGGTCACCAGTTTGATTCCGAGTCAAGGCACATGCCTGGGTTGCGGGCCAAGACCCCAGTGGGGGCCACATGAGAGGCAACCACACATTGATGTTTCTGTGTCTCTTTCTCCCTCCCTTCCCCTCCTCTAAAAATAAATAAATAAAATCTTAAAAAAAAAACAAAAACAAAAACAAAACCCAGCACCCAAATTTGCTCTCCCCAGTCACAATCCTCATTCCTTCTTATGCTCACTCAGGTCCAGTTTCTGCCCCCACAGCTCCAGCAAATCTGCTCTTGCTGAAGTCTTCAGTGGCCTTTACTTTGAGACACCAGCAGTCAGCTCTCCACGCTCATCTTGGCTGGCCTCTCAATGTTTCACGTGTTGATCTTGCACGACTGAAGTACCAACTTCACTTGACTTCCAGGTTGTCACAAGCTCCTGCTTTTCCTCAGCCTCCCTGACTGCTCTTTCACGGTCAAGTTTGCTGTCTCTTCCCCATCTCCCCAGTCCCTAAATGCTGCAGTGTCACAGGACTCTGTCCTTGACCCCTGCTCTGTCAATACTCTTTCCCTCCGTAGTCTCGGCCAGAATGGCTTTGAATATCAACTGTATGCTGATGACTCCTCGAGTTCTTTCTTTATTTCTATTCTTGGCTCACGTTGACATATGCTGACTCAACATCTCCACTGGAATGTCTAATCTCCATCTCAGAAGTAACATGTCCAAGACTGAGCTGCTGCTATTCCCTCCCATGCCTGCCCTTCCCACAGTCATCCCACATCAATCAATGTCAATTCCATTCTTCCAGTGGTAGTTCAAGCCAAAAACCTGGGCTCACCTTCCATGCCTTTTTCTTTCTCACCAAAGCAGATCATCAACAGATCCTATTGGCTCTTCCTATAAAATCTACCAGAATCCTATCACTTCTTCCTACCTCTGCCTCCCTGGTCCAAACTACCATCATTCCTCCTCCAGCTCAGCCCTGATGGTCCCATCTCATCACTGCAGTCACATAAGTCAATGGAACTCAGATCATGTAACACCTCTCCTTAAGCCCTTCAGATGGATCCCTCTCTCCCTTGCAGGTAAAATCAACAGCCTGACAATGTCCTGTGTGGCCCTACCCAATCTGGCCATCCAGTAGCTCTCTAGCCTTATCTGCCTCCACTAACCACTCCACTCTAGACAAACTGGTTTACTTGTTTTTCTCTTGGGCATTTGAGGGAAGTACTCACCTCAGGGACTTTGCACTCACTGTTCCCTCTGCCTAGAGTGCTCTCCCCCCTGCATCCATATGGCTAAATCCCTCACCTCCTTCAAGTCTTTGCGCAAGTGTCACCATCTGCTGAGGTCTCCCCTGATCACCCTTTAAAGCTGCAACCCCACCTATTCTTTTATCCTGCTTTTATTTTATCCTGCTCCTCCTTTTTTCTATTTTTCTCTTTGAGAAATGAATTTATTGTCTTTCTGACTCCTGCACACTGTAAGTGCCATGAAGGAGGGGGTTTCTGTCTGTTTTGTTCTTTGATGTTCCTCCAGCAACTGGACTGATGCCTACACATAGTAGGCCCTTAAATAAGTACTGGTGGCGGTGGTGGTGGTGGTGGTAAGCAAACAAACAGAGAGCATCTCTAGAAATCACATGCTCAAGAAATGAACTCATCTCAAGTAGAAAATAAATTCATTCTTAGGCTAAATATACATTTACTATATCAAGATTATATAATTTCAATCATCACCATAATGATAGTAATAACTTTTCTATTTATATAGTACTTTCTAGTTTACAGAATTCTTTCTCCCATATGGTTATATGTCATCCTCAGGACAACTCTGAAACCGAATAAGGCAAAGAATGTCGATCCTATTTTGTAGATGAGAAAGATAAGCCTCCTCCAGCGTATTTGTGCCCGAGACAGTGAGTACAAAATTGTGATGAACACAAGTCCCCTGAGTCCAGGATTAGAACTATTGCTTCCATACTAGTCAGCCTTCAAAGAAACCGGGTGTCCTTCT
Organism: Anoura caudifer; assembly: GCA_004027475.1. Lineage (NCBI taxonomy): Eukaryota > Metazoa > Chordata > Mammalia > Chiroptera > Phyllostomidae > Anoura > Anoura caudifer. Next base: position 162,553 of record PVKU01001498.1, on the reverse strand, counting down.
CTGGAGCACTCAGATGATACAAAGGATCTGGGACCTTCACTCTCCTACTTTGGCTCTTAATTTATTCAACAAATATCAATCAAGTACTTCCTATGTTGCAGCCTTGTTCTAAGCACTTGGCACACAGGAAAGGATAACCCAAACCAGGACAAGATTATGCTTTTATGGAGTCTATGTTCTTAGAGAAGAGATGTCAATAAACAAAGAAGCTTCCCCTAAGATACGCCAGGGGGTGACAGCTCTGTGAAAAGGGTAGGGACAGAGACCGATGGGGAAGAGAGCAGAGGGGCCACACTAGCGATGTCCAGTTAGAGCTTGTTAACATGTTGCCCACCAACCCTTCCTCCAGCCGTGGGGGCACAGGGCTTCAAACTCTTGGGTAGAGAAAGTCTAAGATGCATTATTGTACATTTGAAGAACAAATAAGTTCAAGATTCCCAATCAAGATGCTAGGGAGTGGGGATGATAGCAAAGCCCGGTAGACACTTTCAGAAGAAAGCAATGTGACAAATAGCCCAAAGTTACAAGAACACAGACTTTGCTCATGACAAAGAGCTTTCTAACAAACGAAGCTGTCCAGCAACGAAACAGACTGGACATGACCTCTCTGTCCTGAGAAGTATCCAATAAGTAGCTGAATGTCCTCTGAAGTCTCTTCCAACTGCAAATCTGATCCTTTTCCATTCTGTGGAATCTTTTTACCCTGTGTCATCATTTGTTCCAGTGGGCGATGGTGTGAGGACAGGCACAAAAATCTGGCCCAACACCATGGTTCTCTTGCCAGCCCTCAAAGAGAATGAGCACTCACCTGACTGTTGGCCCAAATCCTTCCAGCAACAACAAAAGCTGACCCTGCTGCAGGGAGATTAGGAGCACAGCCTGCTCTAGCCTTGCCCTACAGGACCCACCAAGGGCTCCCATCTAAACAAGGTGCTCTGTCCAGCAGGAATGGGCAGCACATCTTTGCCAGTCACTCTGATCTCACCGATGGTTAGTCACCAGCAATGACTAAAAGGAGCAGAGCAAATTGTCCTAGACAGGAGGCCACCCCCTGGGGACTTCTGGATGCTTGTCGTAATGTCTGCATGCCCAGGCATTCCTGAGAACCCAGCCTGCTCACAGCATCTCTGGTTGGCAATCATCCGCCCTCCTTCGCCTTCGAGCCTCTTCCCAAATCCCCCACTGACACTGGAAACAGACCTCCAGGGTGACTGCATGCTGGCCCGGGCAAGACATCACGGGACAGACACTGGCAACAACTGCTATTACCCCATTTACCCATCACTTACTGTGGGCCAGATAGTGTGCTAAAAACACTGTATATGACAGGAGGGACTGTGACCTTGATATATGTAGCCACATATATCCCCATGCTTGGAGAACCACAGCTGGGCAGAGTCTGACCAAATGGGTGGCTTCTGCTTGTTGAGTGGGGTGGGCCAGCCAAGGGATTTAAAGAGGTGGGAAAGGGGATGGAGGGGGCAGCTGGGGCACGGAAGCTAAGGGCAGCAGCCAGAGGGCCACCAGTGTGTGTCATGGAAAGGATGCGGGGAGGTGAGGGGCAGTTGATAGAAGGGAGATGAACCTGCTGCCATAAGGGGAAGAACCAAATTCCCTCTCCCTAGAGTTGAGTGGGGCACTTTGGAAACGGTTGGTGATTGGCACTGTAACCCTCACTGTCTCTTCATAAAACGTTTGGTACAATCAACATCATTTACACTTAGGGACTGGATCTGCAATTCTGCAGGGGCAGCGATAAGGCCCTGGGGCCCAAGGGGAGAGCCAGGCTGTCAAAGGTGACGTAATATATTCACATTATTTCATTTAATCCTTACAATGGCCCAACAAAGTAGGTATAATCATACTTATTTTATGGTGTGTAGGGGGAGAAGTTATTGAATAATTATCTGTAGACACTCTTGCCAACTACAATGCAAAAGAAGGGAGAGAATTTTATATTTATGTCTGTCCATGCTGACTCTGTGCCTTTAAGTTGGCAAAAAGGTGAGTGTGACTACTTCACGGTCATCACCCAGAACCCTTCCCAATCGGCTCCCAGTCTTCTGTTTCCCTCCAGTGCTCCTGGTTCTGATCTGAGCCCCTCCAATTGCTCCTCTCTGTCCTCTGGACTCGTCCAAGGTCTCTCTGGTGGTCCGCAGAGTCCTTTGGCCCCTCCACACTTGGCTGCCTTGGGCAGGATCCCCAGAGCAATGTGGGCCTCTTGGCACACAAACCCACAGCCCCTAACACAGAGCTGAGGGACCCACAGGGCAAGGCAGCATCTTGCAGGAGTTAAAACAGTGACCTCCAGAGTCAGAGCTTGTGGGTCCACATTTCTGCCCACTGCCCTTGTTGTGTGGCTTGACACCAGTTTACCCCGCCTCTCTGATCGTTAGCTTAATGAGAATGTTAATAGGATTGTTGTGAAAGTTAAGTGAGGCAAGGTGAGGAGGGCACTTAAAGCAGTGCCTGGCACAAAGTAGGTGCTCAGTGAATGTTAGCTTGTGTGTTGGTGGACACTGATTACTTATTGAAAGGGATGAACAGAACTGGTCACAGCATAGGCCCAGAAAAATTCCTTGATGTCAGGGAATGCCTGGCCACAGCTGCTCCTCACTCCAAGGCAGGGAGAGTGTCTATGGTTTCAGGCCCCACAAAAGTCTTTGGGCATGAGCCCTCTGGGGCTAGCTCAAGTCTGGGGACAGGGGAAAGGAACAGACCCTGAGAGATCACCTAATTGACAAGTTGGGTCTTTTCTTTTCTTCTGCATCCCTTTAATTCCTAAAGTCCAAACTTTGCTCCAAAGCTTTTTCATACAATGAAATGATTCCTTATAAGCAACATCATGTCTTACTCTCTTCCCCTTTCCCAGCCTTTTCAAACACAGTATCTTTATGCACATTCCTTAAAAAAAAAGGTGTTTTTTTTTTTTAATCACAATAGACTGAAATAAACAATCTGCATCTAAAAGAAAGGTGTGGTGTAAATTACTGCGAGTTGTATTGAGGGGGATAGAAGCAAATTAAGGGGATCAATGCCTGAAAAACAACATTAAAACATGCCATGGCCACAATGGGGGGAACAGCCCACTCCGAGACTGTCCTTACCAGCTTCCCACCGTTTCTTCCCCGTCCACAGTTACAGCGCCATACAACCACAAATGAAACATGAAGAACCAGCCTTAATAAAAACGAGTGCAGCTGCGAATGGAAATTCCCTACGGAGAAGTCATTCCAGCCCGTTTTATGAATATTCAGAGCCACATGATGCACTGGGCAAACTAGGATAGTGGGTCTCTGCATTCCCCAAAGGGTTCAGCAGGGAGTTCTTTATTTCCCACATTTAAATGCAAATGATCAGAGAACTGCGTAACAATACACTTTGAGAAGTTGATTTAAAACAGCAGCAGGAAAGGATTAAGGGCCTGATAAGAAGGATTTTCTTTTAATTTTCTACGGAGGTTAAAGTCAGGCCAAACTTAAGCCCAGAATTCCAACGCAACTGCAGGAGCCAACCTTGTCATCAAGCAAAATTCATTTATTTCCCTCCTTTTGTGAAGAAATAGAGGGAAAAGTTCATTTGTTTTCTTTTTGTTTGGTTTATCAAAGACAAGCAGGACCCCGATCCGTGTGAGCTTACGTCACATCTAACTGATAATAATACAAGCAAAAGCCCAGAAACTTGACCCCTAGCCTGTGCCATCCTGAGGGTGAAGGCAGGCCCTTAGAAATACTGGAAACTGTTTCCAGACCCTTCTTCTGATTTGTGAGAAACCCTGGTTGTCAGATCCCTCAGGTTGGGAACTATGGATGTAGGGACACCTTCTGACCCAACATTCGTGGCTTTGAATGACAGGGCATGAAGAGTTGAATGTTGGAAGCTGGGGGAAGAATGGCCCATTGTGTCCAGTCATGGCCACGGTGGAGGGGAGCCTCAGAGCTCCTGCATGACCTGAGAAATAGGGGAAAAGCCACGAGTCCCTTGCTTTAAAGGCAATGCCAATGCCAAAGTGTCACCCACTGTTGATTGGCATGGAGGAGTTATTATATCACTCGAAAATGGAAATTAGACATTGTCCCTACACCAGCTTCATCGGCAACCCAAACTATCAAGCAAACAAGCATGAGCTGGGGAGGAGAAAGATCCAGCCTGCAAATGATGATCATACAGACAGAGAAGCAGGTATGTAGTAACTAAAAGGATCTCACCTTGAAATATCTGGGATTTGCTTCAAAAGGCAATATAAGGCAGGGATGGGGCAGTGGGTAAGTGTATCAATGAATCGAGATTGGCAATGAATTGATAATAATTGAGGTTGGGTGACAGGTACATTGGAGTTTACTATATCATTCTATTTACTTTTGCATGTGTTTGGAAATTTCCAGAAGAAAAATGACCTTTTTGTTATTTGATTTTTTTAAAGATTCTACCTGCCCAATTTAAATGTGACACTGCCCACCTCTGTTGGGACAAAGCCACCATTGCAGAGGACAAAATCCCCCTTCCTGCTCTGTGGGAGCCCAGGGAAACAGCAGTGCTAATGGCAGGACCATGGGAAGGGGCCACACAAGATAGGAAGGAAGTTCATGGTTCAGTCCCCAAATCAGGACTTACAGACATGAACAAGAGTTGTCTGGAGCTCTCAGTAGAACCCATTTAAAACCTAACAGTCTCTGCTGTGAAATATTAAGGAACTTGGTAATTCAAGATTTCAGAGACTTCTAGTCTCAGCTATGACTGGAAACCTGCAAAGCGTCTTTCTTACTCTAAAGGCAACATGTCACTCCAATTTGTGGTTGACATTATCTCATATAACTAAGCATATCTGCTGACTGCAAAGTTCCAGAGGTTACCCGACCCTGAGAGTACACCAGTCAGTTTCTTTGTTTGTTTTTCACCAGCCAGATTTTTAAATTAACAGCACTAGTTTAGCAGCTTAGTCTACCAGATTGACTGATTATTCAGAATGTCAGGACATTTTAGCATACAGGTACCCATAGCTCGCCTCACCAGATTCTACTAGAAAGAGACAGACACAGAGCCACAAGTAAAAGGCACATCCAGCAAGCGAAGTTCAATGATAGGTAAGATAGCACACATTAGGCCCGCATCAGAATGTAGCATCATGAACTGGATATAAATTTAAAGGGGGATCTAGACAATGAAGATACGGTCAAGGACGATAAGCCAGGATGTTACAAAAATGGCAATAGATGTGCAGCTGAAGGTATCAGGGCTTGTTAAGCCAAAAGAGAAGAGTGGGGAGCAGGAGAGAGCAGCTGCCTTCAGCTATTCAAACATCTCACAAATAGAAAACATATCAGACCTGCTCCACGGATCTCAAGGCAAAGAACTAGGGCCAACACATAGAAGTCTCGGGAAGGCCAGTGTCAGCCCAACGGAAGGAACAATCTTGAAAAAAGTAAAACTGAGCCAAGTGCTATTTGGCTCCTTCAGAACACAGCGCATTCCCTGGAAGATCTCAGGCAGAGTTTGGACAAACACTTGGGAGGATGTTTTACAGGGATTTCACGACTGGATGAGTATCAGCATGATTTCAGAAAATGCCTTCCAAAGGAGATTCTGTGATGTCTGCAGATGAAAGCTTCTACTTGATAAACCAAGGTTTTTCGTTCATTTGTTTGAAGTAAATAATATACCAAGCTTCCCTTTGCCAGGCACCATGTCCCTAAAACCTGTTTCAAACTGAGAGTAGATAAAAATAAAACCTAACTCCTCTGCCATCCTCAAACCACTTTTGCCTCGCAGAGAAACCATTCCTAGATGCACCATACATCTGCCTAAAGCAGCCAGTAAACAGTGTTTGGATTTTCATCCTTGACCCTGAATTCTTCACTCCAGCCCAGACTTCACAGCTCTCAGACGTGACTTGCAGGTACCCTGTGACTGTCCGGGAAGGCTCTGCTCTGGGACAAGGTTCCACTCCAGGATGCAGGAGACTTCCTACCCTAAGGCTCGGTTTTGAGGTCCCCAAGTGTTTGCTATTTGTCCTGTCTTCTGACTTTGTCACCCTTGAATCTGTTTTTCTGTATTTTCTGGTTCCTAAATTCTTGTCTGATTTCTGATCACCCATGTTGCCTAAAGTTTGAGATTCTGAATTTCCTAATCGCCCATTCATTTGGAAAAAATCTATAGTATCTTCCATGCGCTTATATAGAGCACCATACTAGGCACCTTAGGAGATAGAGAAAGCCATAGGACCTTGGCAAGGACCCACATCTGATAGAGAATATGAAACGTGGACAGAAATAGCTACAACCCATAGTACAGTGTGCTAAGTGCTATAAGAGAGGTACAAACCCAGTGTCATCAGAGTTCAGAAAGAGGTGAGATGCTGCAGAGAAATGAGATGTGACTGTAACAACAGCTTGTAAAAGCCTGATGCACTTAATGTGCTCATTTTTTTTAAAAATCCTCAAATATTAAGGCATATGAAATACTAGATTTAAAGAAGGAAGTAGCTGTGAATCAGGACAAGGGTGTTCTGGGGAAGTATTTTCAATGTTCGGCAGCAGAGAAATGTCTGACATTAGCCAGGGGGCTAATAAGTGCCCAGTGTAAACAGGACAGGAGAGAATCATCCCCATTCTGAGCATGGCCATTTACTAAGTCAGCCAGAAACATTATTCAATACAGTGATGAAAATGGTACTACATTTGCTGCTTAAATGAGTCTTTTTAGAGATTTAGTTTAGACTGAAAAATTGTTCCTAAAGAGTCCCTCTGGGTAATGCACTTCAACTGCACTTTGTATCCTTAGAACCCTTTAGATTCACTCCCTATCCTAACCCCCAGAGGTAGATGACATCGGGGGCAGACAAACTTTTTCTGTAGACAACCAGATTGCAAATATTTCAGGCTCTCAGTCCATAGGCTTTCCTGTTGCTAGTGCTCAACTCTGCCATTGTAGTATGAAAACAGCCTCAGACGATATACGTGTGAATGAGTGCGGTGTAAATAAAACTTTATTTACAATATGCACACTAAAATTTGAATTTCATAACATTTCCACATGTCACAAAATACTATTACTATTTTACGTTTTTTTCCCAATCATTTAAAAATATAAAAGTCATTCTTAGCTTGCAAGCCCCGTTTGGCCAGCAGGCTGTAGAGTTTGCTGACCCCTGGGGTTAAATCAATCACACTGTTTACAAATGATAAAACAAAGGCTGAAGGAGACTAAGTGCATTCTCAAATCAATAGCAATTTAGTTTATTAATTTCCATATAAAGAGAAATAATGAAGCAATAGGAAAAAAACTGTGACATTCACCCACCCTTTATAACATGATTCATAGCATGGAAAAACCATATATCATCTATAAACTTGAATTCCCTGGGGCATAACAAGTAAATAATTTTTAAACTGTGTGTTTAGCAAGATTGGTTCATGGTAAATGAAGCAATTACATCTTAGGTTTTATTATCTTTCTTAATTTTAATTTATCATAGTGCCAATCTCTAAGTTTACAAAAATTTGCCTCGTAAAGATCTTGCAGTTCATGTGATGAGCCACAAACCGCTAAATATTTATCAGCACATAAATATTTCAAAAGAAATGTGAACAGCTATTGATGTAGTTTAATCTCAGCGCTCCGTGGAATGAGGAATACACCTTTCTATAGGCACCAGGATGAAGGTTTGGGAAAGTATTGACGAATAAAACATTGGAAAATGCATTCCCTGCCCCGCACTGGAATGTCACTTGTTTGAGGCTTCAAAACGATACACTAAATTTCAAGGTCATAGAGACTCGCCACTTTATAGCAAGAACAGAAATGTACTTGTTTGAGACCCCTGGAAGGGTTACAGCTGAAAACAAGGGTCAACGGAAAGACTCTCTCCTTGGTCCTTTTGCTTCAGATAGTTAAGCATGTAGAAAAGAGAGTGGGCACAGGATCCAAATCCTACAAAATCATGGAAATCCGCATGAGGGTGAGTGGTTTCCACGGAGTTCACCAAATCTAAAATACTTGAACAGGGAGGCAGCTGTCCTGTTGAACTAGAAAGGGGAGGGAGGAGTACATTTAAAACCTGGGTGAGAACAACTTCCCATCCAAGCAGTAAGTAGTTGCTTGATTGTTTGGGCGGGTTGTACAGCAGTGTATTTTCTCACTCGTTTATTCCTTCAATAGATACAGCCTGAACAATCTACAATGGTTCCGTTTCCAAAAATATAAATAAATAAACAAAACCATGAGGAAAAGGAAGAGCCCTCCTTATTTCAAAAGGTGACACAAAAATACCAACAAAATTTCAAAAAATGATAACATTAAAATAATTAGATAAAACCACAGTGGCAGATTCCTAATCAAGGGAACATTTGGGATCGAGTCCCACATCGGAAATGTGCCTTCTCTGCCTGTCATCCTTTGGGGGCGCACTAAAAGTGCTGGGTGAAGTCTCAACTCTGACACTGCCCCTGCCCACCACCTGTTTTCTGGCTTTCTCATGTCCTGCGTTCACTCCAGTCATCTAGCCAGCTCCTTGGAGATCCCTTAATGAGCTATGGCATTTGGGGCCTTTCCACACATCTTGCTCTCAGCCCAGGAAGCCATTCTCCAACCTGTCCACTGGGCAGGCCCCTTCTTTCAAGCTCACTCTAACAACTGCGCTGCTGGCCCTCCCACCCTGCCTAGGGTGGTATCGTCTTCCTTCATGCTCCTACCTGACTTAATTCTCACCTCTTTCATAGCACTTATGACTTGGACTGCTATGTTTAGTTTGTTTATCTCCTCTACTGAAGATGATGTTCCTGAGGCATGGGAAGGGGTGTGTTTAATTTCCATACCTCTGAGGCCTAGATGGTGCCTGAGGCACACCTGAGGCACATTCACAACTCAATAAACATTTATGGAATGAGTCAAGGGCCACCGAGTCTTTTCATGACTCGACCCTTCCTATGGCAGGGAGAATACAGACTTGAGGTAACGAAGGGAGGTAATTCTAACAGTTTGTGCATTCAGATATTTATTTAGCATCCACTGTGTGCCAGGTGCTGTTCTGGGAGCCTGAGGTCCATTAGTGAGCAGAGTAAATGAAAATCCCTGCCCTTCGAAGAGCTCACATTCTAGCTGGGGAGACAGGCACTAAACAAGAAACATAATAAAGAAAATAACATGCTTTGTTGAAAGGTGTAAAGAGGTAAGGCGAAAAGGTATAAGTAGAGCTGGATAAGGGGGAATGGGATGTGTGAGTTAGGATTTTAAATTGTGTGATCAGGAAAATAGAATCTGCTAAGTGGACAATGAGAAGGTTATATTTGGGCAAAGACTTTGAGAAGGAGAGTCAATTAAACATGGGGGTATATGTGGATGGACATTCAGGCACTGGGAACATTCAGTACAAAGACTTTAAAACCAAAGCAGGGTGGTCAGTGAGGTTGGCTAAGAATGAGTTAGAAAGGAGTGTGCTTGGACAGGAGGTGAGGGGGGAAGGGTGGCAGATCGTGAAGGCCTGATAGGCCATTGCAATGACTTAAGCCACTTTAAAAAGTCCCTTAGCCTCTTAACACCAGTTTTTCATTTGTGAAATGGAGGTAATGGGGCCTTTCTTATAAGTTTGTTATCAGTAACATGTCCTGACATATATGAAAAGGCATTGCAAACTAGAAAATACTCTACAAAAATAAATTACAATATTTATCACAAACTCAGAAATTCCCGTAACAGATTCTACAAAAAAATAGTTTAATATGTATTTTGTGTTCATGTTACCTATTCATATATATATATGTGTGTGTGTGTGTGTGTGTGTGTGTGCGCTAAATCCTTTATTAGGTTAAAGCTCCTTAAAGGTATGTGATCAAACCACTTCCTCCTTCCACCTTGTTTTTGAATTACATGTGACTAATGGACACTCGAAAGGTTTTATTGGCAGATATTCTCTTCTTCCACAGTTCCAATAACAAGAAAATAGTTACTACTGCCAAAAGTCTCTATTTTACCTATGCTATGTCTAAACCCCCGTATTGTAACCCCGTATTGCCTATCCCCACATATTCTATCCTGTAAAGTCACGAGGAACTGGCAGATCAGCATTGACTTAACAAGAGCCTTTATGTCATTGTTACCAAACTCTCTTCAGCTGCAAGAGAGAATCCTTGGTTTTGGATCTAAAGCTGCCCCCATTGCATCCCAAAAGAAGCAGAATTAACTCCATCTTCAACCCCAGGAAGAAAGGAGTGCCTTCTGGCTCTCTATAGATAGATTCCTGGAGCCAAGGAGTTCCAGAGGGAAGTCCATCCCTGTCTGGGCAATGGAGAGGGAGGGATGCAGTGCATCAACATAAAATGACTAGAGGGAATATGGAGACAGAGGAAAATAAAGACAGGGTTGGAGACACCAGAATCAAAAGAAAATGAAAGTACAGTGTGCCCAGGGCTCCGACATTCCTTTAGAAGGCTGATGAGATGCTCTGGTCTACCCTGATGCTTAACAAAAAGTCTTTACTTAATAAGTAAGTTGTCATTAGCTCCTAACAAAACACCTTTAAAAGCTGAAAGGATGGTGAGGAAGGGCTGGCTACCTCTCGGTCTCTCTCCTTGAGTCCTGTAAATGTGCCTGCCTGATCTGCCCTCCACTCAAAGTAATTCTATATTCTTTTCTTGAGGTTTTTTAATAAGTGGACCCAGTTCAACGCACATTTTAGGCTTAAAGAAAAATTTTTAGTGTAAGACACCTCTGCCAGTCTTTACCGATATGATATGGCTTTCATGAAAGAGCCCTAGGAGGGCTCAGCAATCCTCAAGCTCCGGGTAAACTCGTGTGCCCCCAGCCAGCTCCGGCACACCCTGCGTTTCAGCACCGCCACCTCTGGATAGCGCCCTGCTGGTCGCCCAGGTCGGGCCTCCCACCGTCACTCATCCATCCCCAGCCCACTCGTTCTCCTCTCTTTTCCCTCAGTACCAGGCGGGGGAAAGCACCCCCAACTTCTAACCTCTCCTCAAGCCTGCTTCCAAAGCGACCTCCGCGTCCCTCCCTCAGGGTCTAATCGCGCACGCCCCCGCGCCTTTGGGTCCTACCAGAGCAGAAGCAAAACTGCGTGGTTTACCCAGCGGTGGCCCGAGATCTCCGACAGGCATCGATCGTCTTTCCCTTACCCCAGCTAATCCCAAACCAGCAGCCAGGAGCCCCCGCCCGATCCCTCTGTCTCCAAGTCCAAAGCCTCCAAGAAACAAACGGCGCGATTATGCGCTTTGCCCCCGCCCCAACTTGAGCGCGCGCGCGCGCACACACACAATATACACACGAATTCATACACACACTCGCACGCCGCAAGCCTCTCGGGTGCTACCGTCGCCCAGGGCAGAGCCTCAGCCAACTTGGGTCCGGATCCATTAGACACCAGTTCGCAAAGGGCCGCCCGCAGTGGCCTCCCCGCTGCCTCCCCTTCCTAGGCAGCTGGGGTCCCCGCAGCCAAGCCCAAGCTGGCCAGCAGTCCCCCTCACCCCACCCCATTCATTCAGCCATCCGACCTCCCGCCGGCAAAACACGGTGCACCACCCTCAAACCTTTCGCCCCTGGACTGCCCCAACCACTATCCAAACCCGAAATTAATCTCCTTGAAGCTCCAGCCGTGTTACTGGAGTGTTGTGAGTGTGTGTTTGTGCCTCCGATGCATATCCATTATTTAACTCCTTTGAGCTTTGCGCTCAGCCTAAACAAACAGCACGTTATCTCCGTCCCTCTCCTCCCTTCTCCGCGCCCAATCTCGGCCCCCATCTCGATCCTCTTCAGCCAAGAAGTCAAACCACGGAACATCCGCACCCCAGTTCTCCGAGCCTCGACCCAGTCCACACCAACACTCACCTTCCTCCCTTCCCCTCCCCCACCTCTTGGTCCCCGCAAACCCGGTCTGGCCCGAGCAAGGGACGCTTGGAAAGCGCAGTCTGCGACCCCTCCCGGGAGCCCGGAATCGAGGAGCTGACTTCCGACCAGCGGGGTCAGCCAGCGCACCCCTCCGAAGGACCACGCGCCTCCCAGCTCCGTCGCCCTGGAAAACACCGGTGCCGGGGAAAGGAGAGAGGCGGAAGCAGCCTCCGAGTGTGGGCGGGAGGACTCACCGAACATCTGAATGTGTCCTTTGGTGATGGGATTGAAGCTGCCGCAGGCAAGCAAGATAACGTGGGTCTTGGTGGTCTCGGTCATGGTGCGGGTGGGTGCCTCGCGCTGGTCCTGGGGTCGCTTCTCTTTTTGTGTCCGGATGTCTGCAGAGGGAGAAAGGAAGGCGAGGCTCCGGCTCGGATGCTGTGGACTCCAAGGAGCCGCTCCAGACGCAAACCGCGTCACTCCCCGCCTCCCCTTAACGCTTGCATCTCCGGCAAGATCCGAAGCTGCTTTTGTACTGCTCTGCCCGGTCCTTCTCCTTTCTTCCTATCTTCTCAGGGTCTCTCGCCCCGACCCCACCTCATCCCGCCTTGCTCTCTTTATTAGTGTTTATCTACAAGGCAGAACGTGGTACCCAAGTCCAGGACCATGAATACTTACAGTATGGTGTGAGCTCTTTCTCCTACCTCCTTCTGATTCAGTTTTCCTCCCTCATTCTAACATTTTTCTGTTCACACCTACTTTCTCTAACCCTCCCAACTCCAAAAGTGTTTGATCTTAGGAACTGTTTTTTTCTCTCTTCCTCAGGTTTTTAAAAGAGAAACCACAACTGTTCATTTCAGGAGCATTTATATCTGCCTTTGTTGTTTTTCCCCCCTTATCTGATGATTTTGAATTATTGAACTTAGCCAAGAAATAGGGGAAACCTCAATCCTTTCCCTGGTCCTTCTTGTGTGTTGAAGCCGCCTTGCTATCAGACAGGCAGAACATGGATGGGGCACAATGAACTGAAGCCGAACTGTAAAACGATGGGGATCTTACATAAGCGAATGAAGATGAGACGAAGGGTTGCCCATTCAGCGAATGCTGCCTGAGTGCTCCCTGTCGTGTTAGACTCCACTATAAACCCTGCCCATAGAGCCGAGTCCCTGTCCTCATGGAGCTTACATTCTACCCAAAGGAAACAGACAGTAAAGGAAAGGAAATATTAGAAGGCAGTTGTGCAATGCTCCGTGAGTGAATGCAATTTACTCTCCGACTGTGGCTGGAAGGAAGGGGACTACTTTAAATCAAGTAGGGGGGAAAAACAAGAAATTCATTTGTCTCCAGAAAATTTTCAAACACATGTGAAAGTAAACAGCATGATACAGTGAACCAGTTACCCAACTTTAATAATTATCAATTCATTGCCAGACTAGATTCACTGATAACATTGTGCATAATAATTCTGAACAGAGAGCTCCACAAGTACAATTATTTATGTGTGCAGCTTTCCTGGGCTCCAAGATTCTTGAGTAAATTGCTACTCTTCATGAGTGAGTTGGTCATTGTTTCTTATCCAAGAGCATATAATAGTTGTGCAAAAAATATTTGTTAAATTATGCTGAATAGCAAATCAACCCTAATATGCATAAAATTTCCAGTTTAAATACAAGAGTCCTAAGAATTGATGTAAATCAGTAGTGGAGTTTGTATCTTTCCTGATAGAGAATGCAGTTTAGTGAGGCAGAAAGGGCAAGATGTTGAAGGGAGGCTGACTTGGGTATGAAACAAAAACAGTGGCTGGGCAATTAACATAATTATAGTTAAGCAATAAATATTCATTGAGGTCTGCCATGTGCCAGGCACTTGATTTAGGGGCTTTGAATAAAACAAAGTCCCTGCTTTAGTATAGCTCACATTTTATAGGGGAAGACAGACCATAAAAATGAATACACCTAATGGGAATAAACACCATAATGAGAAAGGAAGCAGGTTAAGAAGGAAAAGAAAGAGAAATCCTCCTGTATTTAAGGTGATCAGGAATGGCCCTTCGATAAGAAGGTATTTGAGTAAGGACCCTAAGGAAGTAAAGGAATGTGTCACTTGCTAATTGTATGGCTTTAGGCAAGTCATTTACTGCTAAGGCTTAATTTTTTCAACTGAAAATACTATATTACATGCCCTGTGTACTATATGGGGGTGCAATGTGGATCAAATAAGACCAGCTGTGAGTAAATGACTTTTTTAAAAAGCATATTGTGAGCTTTAGGTCAAACTCCACAGTTGTTACGTTTAAAACAGGTTGTGTGTGTGTGTGCACGCGCGCTTAGATTTCTTTTTATTGGTGGCTTTGTCAAAGATGTTCTAGAAGTTCCAGTCTTAGGGAGGTAATGGCTTTGGGAATATGATGTATATATGTATATGTTCTGTCTGTCTGAATACAAGGCGGCTTCAACCCACAAAAAGGACCAGGGGAAGGATTTAGGTTTCCCCTATTTCTTGGCTAAGTTTAATAACTCAAAATCGTCAGAGAAGGGGAAAAAAACAATAAAAACAACAAAGGCAAAAACAAATAAATACTCTATTGGTTGATCTCTTTCTCTATATGTATGTGTGTGTGTATGTGTGCCTGTGCATTGCCAAAAACATGTTAACCACAAATTTATTTTCAGTTAAGATTCCAAGGCTGACTTACAAGGTATAGAAATAGGAATGTTAACTCTTATATAATACATGTACCTTAATATATATAGTGAGCTATTCTCAGGGGTGCTTATTTTAACTCAGGTAATATAATTTGCTCCAATATTTCAACTTTCCAACAGCTGGGTAATTGCTTTAGGCTGAAAAGGAACCAGAGTCATTCTCCCACAGCCTAAACCTTACAATCAGCTCCAGCCTGTTCAGTTTCCAAATGACTGGAGGCAGGCAGTCCAACCCAGAACTTTCCCTGCTATAAATACCTGCTCTGATGGGCAGGCTTAAGTCTCTCTTGGGTCTGCTATGAAATGTGCATATGTAAAGTCTAGCAGCATGGGTATTTATGCTCACTTATCTCCCTATTTACCTAGTCTGGATTAATCATCCATCTGCATCACAAATCAGGATGAAACCATTCCATGTTTATGAAGCTGGGTTCCAGAGTGATATTAAGGATGATCCTTTATAGGAAGAGCAAAAAGGCACACACGCATAGATGTATGTAGCTCCTTCAGATCCTGAGATCAAGTCAGATACTGAATATTCATTTTATGTTTTCCTGGTTAAAAAAAAGTGTTACTACGAGAAATGACTCTGAGAAATCCCATGATTGTGTGGGATTCTCTGCCATTCTGGATCTTTGCATAGTTCTCTCTCTTCTGCTTCCACCACGACTCTCATCTTAGGGAAACAGCTAAACTGACTGGCATTACTCTCCCCATCTTCTTCAAAAGCAAACATTTCTATACCCGTGGAGTGAAAAATGTCCTAGATCAAGGTCCCCCTTCCTTCAGCTCTAAATCCCCCAAGTCTCACTCAGATTTATAATGTCTCTAATTATTCAAATCATAGTTCACAAATGAAAGATGTTTCCCAAATGTGAGACCTGGCCAGCAATTGGCAATATTGCTGGTACCACAGCAAAAGGTAAAAAAGCACACAGGTGTTTCTAACTGATAAGCATTGTATACCATTAAGAATAACAAATTTCTTCAGCTAATTCAGATATCTGATGATTTATTTATCATGGCTTCTTTCAGATATTTCGGGGAGCGGCCCGTACAAATCATTATTTTTATCTTGCACCTAAAGAGCTCACTACTAAAAAAGTTTTCCCAAGAGCAGAAATAGGAGATAGAGAAATCAGTTCTATCAGACTTAGGAAGAATTATAACTGATAAGAAGTCAAAGTATCCCTTGAAATGACAGGTGAGAATATCTTTGCCTCTCTCCTGTAATTCGCTCAAATGGAAAATATATTTGGCTCAAGGGAATCTCAAATAAAGGATAGGAAACTTAAAATACAATTTTTTTCATTATGTCAATACCTCACAATTTGGTTAGGTCAAATCTAACCTAGAATTTTAATCCCATGATTCCCCAGATTTATGAAACACAGAAATTAACAGTGGTACAGCTGAGCTACCCTAAAAACTTGCTGGTAATAACCAGTTTCAGAGGAAATTAAGGCATAATAAAAATTTACTTCAGTTCAGCCCTGGCTGGTGTGGCTCAATGGGTTGAGTGCTGGCCTGCAAACAAAGAGCTCATCAGTTTGATTCCCAGTCAGGGCACATGCCTGGGTTGCAGGCCAGGTCCCCAGTAGGGAGTGTGTGAGAGGCAACTGATCGATGTTCCTCTCACACATCCATGTTTCTCTCCCTCTCTTTCTCCCTCCCTACCCCTCTGTCTAAATGTAAATAAGTAAAACCTTAAAAAAAATTGTACCAGTTGGACCTGTTGGCTTCAGTCTTCACAACCCATATTCATTCTGTTGCTGCCATTGAGGTGGCTGAAGGTTGGTAGCTGTACATTTTCAGATTTTTATGAGTTTCTTGTATTATTGAAGAATCCATAGCAGATACCCTATTCAAACTCGAGTGAACCAAAGAGAGAACTTATTGATCTATGTGATTGGGAAGTTGTTTTCTGTTACTTTATGAGATGGTTAGCCAGGTGGGGCCACAAGGGGAGGCCCAGGAGAGGCTCGCAGAAAGGGAGTTAATTAGCCTTACAGGTCCTAGAGACAGGAGGTGTGACATGCCACACAGGGCCAAGCAGAAGAGCACCAGGCTGGTCAGAAGGCAGAAGACAGGAGAGAAGGGACAGCTTAGGTCAATGCGTGTATCCGAGTTTCCACAGCAAGGGCAAGGTGGGGCAGGGTAAACAAACAGTGCAGGACTGGCTGATTTGAATAATTTTGAAGGGCTTTGGGCTATTTAATGGTTCCTAGTTGGGACCATTTCCTGGCCCCAGGATGACAAAGACAGAGAAATATTGCCTACTGGAGTTTCTGGACCAGATGGAGGAGGTCTGGCTCTGGATTAGCTTGCACATTCAAGGCATGCCACTTACTAGGCCTTTGCTGTCTCTAAGAATTGGCTAGCATAATAACACATGGGGAGAAAATATATATATTATCATTTATAATTTTATACTCATATATATAATTTTTTAGAAGTCTAAAGGGTAGATCTAGCTTTAGACACAGTTGTATCCAAGAGTTCAAACAGTATCATCAGGACCTCACTTTCTCTCACCTTCTTCCCTTTTACTTTCATTTGTCATTGTTTTACCTTCTGATGGGTGCTCCTTACATCCAAGAAAAGTAGCTGCTGGCAACCTCAAATGACACTGTCCTTATAGACCATAATCCCACGGAAAGAGGGGACATTTTCCCCCAGGAATGCCAGTAAAAATCTCCAGAACTATGCTTAGTCCCGCACTGACCACGTGCCCATCCCCGATCCATGCGTCTCACTCACCTTCCGCCCAGGCCCTCTGTCTTTCACCTCCCTCCACATGATTCGTTGTCTGTGCCATGTCTCAGCATCATCCTTCTTTCTCCATACAAGCTTCTCAAAAGGTTCTTGGTTCCTGCTGTTTCATGGGAATGATTTGGATTTGCATGGCCCCAAATGAAAGCACAGACTATACATGGCCTTCAGTTCCCAACATCCACTGACCTCAGTTTCTGTGTCTGGGTACAGACTGTAGAGAGAGTAGTCTATTCACTCAGCTTGTATTTTGTGACTGTCTTGGTGCACACACCATGGGCCACAAAAACAGGTCTGCCTCTGCCCCTCTTCAGCTGGGATTGTAAGGGGTTCTATTACCCCAAACACACTCCAAAAGTAAACGCTGTGAAAAATAGGCCCAAGTGTAGAAGATAAATGGTGAAGATGGTGTGACATGATACTTGTCATTACCCCTTCCAAGGCGGTTAGAGAAGAAGCTCAGATGAAAAGATTATTCGAAGGAGGGAACCAAGGTGTGATTGATAAACTACAGTGTAGAATCTGAGAGCCACCAAACCAAATGCCAAATGCAAACAGAGTTGCTGCTCCATCCTTTTTTTCCACATGGCCCTCGATTTGCAATATTAATATCTCCACTTTGTTAAATAATTAGCATGGGACATACGTTTCTGGAGGCCACTATTACAGAACTAATCGGTTACCCAAGAAGATAAATTGGTTAAAGGATATTTGTTTCCTAATTAAAGTGAATAAAGAAATAAAAAAGGAAGACAAAGGAATAAGGGTGATAGCATTAACATAAAATGCATAGCCTTGCTTTCTAGCCAATTACTTCCTAAATCTCTCCAAGTTCGGACCACCTTTCTCCCCTTCTTTAATTATTGAAGAATTGTTTGTATTCTAGCCAAAGGGATTTTTTTCTAAAATATAAATCAGATCTGGCCCTGGGTGGTGTGGTTCAGTGGATTAAGCTCTGGCCTGCTGACCAAAGCTCACCGGTTTGATTCCCAGTCAGGGCACATGCCTGGGCTGAGGGCCAGGCCCCTGGTTGGAGGTGTGCGAGAGCCAGCCAATCGATATTTCTTTCACACATGGATATTTCTTTCCCTCTTTCTCTGTCTTTCCCCCTCTTTCTAAAAATAAATAAACTATTTTTAAAAATCAGATCAGATCACTCTGGGTTTGGATCCTTCAATGGCTCCTCAGCACTCTCAGAATAAAACTCCAATTCTTAAATATCTTATAAGTCCCTTCACGGTCCTAATTGCCTCCCAACCTCACCCTACTCCCTTTACTCCAGCCACGCTGAACTTGTTTTCATCATCAGATATGACATGCTCTCTCGTAGCCAGCAAACGCCGACCCAGAATTTACTTCCTGAGCCTTCTGTGAGGCCCTGGGGTCTAAGTTAATGCCTCTCCCCATTTATGCTGTTTTTGTTGTATCATAGCAGTATCACAATGTCCTGTATTGTAATTGCCTTTTGCTTTGCTTGTACTCTTCACCAACAGTTATTCGGACCCTACTATGAACCATTTAGTGTGCTTAGCACTCTACATATATCTCATTTAATTTTCACTATATCTTAATTAAGTAGTTTCTTTAACTATATCTATCTTACAGTGAGGAAACCAAGGCTCAGAGATGTTAAATAAGTTGTTCAGGCTGCACTGCTAATAAGTGGTGAAGGCAGGCTTTGAACCTGGGAATCAGGCACTTCTACTACCCCACTCTGCCAAAACCTCCAGGAGGGCAGGAACAGCCTCTGTCTTACTCACTATATAAATCCCCAGGCTCTACCACAGTCTGGCACATAGCAAGGGTTCAAAAATCTACTGGTTTAATAAATGTAGAATGATGTTTGTGGATGACTGACTTCATTCTCTATGCGTAATTTTTATTCCTATTCTGAGTTAGGTATCTTAAAAACTAAGAAAAACTATTTACTTCCCCAAGTAAATCCTAACAGCTGTTTATAAGGCCTGCAACTATAAGATCTGTGCATCTTTTCTTTCTCTCTCCCCTCATGCTCTTTCAGACGATGGCGGTGTTGTTCATTCTATAAGGACAGAAGTCACCCACTTGAGCAGGTTATTGTCACCTGGGAGTAGGCATCCATTCCAAAAGCCCTCTATGTATTTCCTGAACATTAGGGTCAAGAAAGTGAGAAATCACATTTATTGGATTTCCTTGCAGCTAGATTTTTGGCTACTAATTAAATTCTACCAGTGCAATGCCCTTGTGTGAGATTTGGAAGGAAGAAATGAGGTGAAAGCCATCTTGCCATTGCTCTTGCTGCTAAGCGACACTATTGATGTGAGTTTGAAGGCAAACCCCACATTCCAGTGGTCCCCAAATTCTAGACTCCAGAGTCATGGACACTGAGAGGCAGTTTGGCTGCTGAACTCTGAACTGCAGCTGTGGTGGGGTACCCTTGACATCTTGAGTCTATGGGTGGCCCCTAACTTCAGTTGCTTTAGTTCTTCCAATGAATTTTGTAAGTACTTATTTCCTTGTTTTGAATCCCTTTCTGCTTGAAATACCTATAGCTGTTTCTGCTTCCCGAATTGAAACCTAACTGACATACCCGCCTAAATGCTGCATCGAGCTTTACCCACTTTTTGTGCGGGCAGGAGCAAATTACATGTAAATGCAGCTATTTTGGAAATATAAATATGCAATGAATAAGACATTGATTGACAGGAATTAGAATCATGGTTGAAAGAATTATAGGTTGTATGTGCTTCCCAGGCAGTGGAAAGGAGATGGTGGGAAAGATTAATCAGGCAGAATGATTGATGATGACTAGGAAAAGAGAGAGAGAAAGATGCACACAGAACCCTAGGCTTCTACAGGGGAAGGGGAGTAGCAGAGCAGAGTTGGGATTAATAATAAGGTGTTGTTTTTGTTATTATCATCATTAAGAACTCAATCCAATAATTATTTAAGTGAGTAGAGCCATCTAGAACCCACAGTGCTCTCACATGTTGTTCTATTCCATGTTTACAATAAATGATTTTGTGAGCTAAGCATTTGCAGGCCCTGTTAGGGATTTTTCATGAGAAAACTAGGCAAGACTCACAAAATGTATGTGACTTCCTCAAGGTTGCTGCTAGTAAGTGGCTGGATCAGAGCCTTCACTTCAAAAACGAATGCCCTTCTCCAGGCTGCTGGCTGAAGAATGATGGAGAATTGAGGAATTCAAACAGTCAAGGACAATGGGCATGCTACTTTAAATATGAACACAAGGGCTGCAGGGCTAAAGATCCTTGCCTTTCTCAAAAATGAGGAGGTGACTTTCTTTGTTCTTTCTCAGCCACTAGCCCCCAAGAGGTAGAGCGGAGTGGCCTGGCAGTAGAGCTGAAGAGCAAAGTGGATTCCGTCTCGACACTGGGTAGGTAAAATCTGGCATTTTGTAAATAATTTTGGCTTTATGCTTTCTTATTATAGTAGAGTCATTCTTGCACTTAAAAGGCTGGCTGAGCTCTTACTGCTCATCATAGAGAGAGGCACCTCGGCAGCGTGAGACACCGAGTTTTGGTTCTAAAATCACATTTAAAGACAGGACACCCTTGGAGCGCCCTGGTGGGGATGCATGCTAAGTGGGACACCTGCTTTGCAGAGGTCCCTGGTGTCTATGTCTGCATTCCACACATCCCCCTCTCAGCTCTCACACTTCCTATCAGCTTGGCCAACCCTACTTTAATTTTGTTTTAAGATTTTATTTATTTATTTTTAGAGAGAGAGGGAGGGAGAAAAGGAGAGAGAAATAAAACCTTTGATGTGATGGGTTGTCTCTCTCTCACCTCCAACCAGGGACCTGGCCTGCAACCCAGGCATGTACTCTGGCCAGGAATCGAACCCATGACCTTTCAGTTTATGGGGTGATGTCCAACCCAACTAAGCCACACCAGTCAGGGCTCTGGCAATCCTACTCTTAGGTGCAGCTAGACAAGTTCTCTTGCTTTGGGAACAGAGAGCTGTCTCTACCAGGGGACCCATGATACCCAACTGCTGCTCAGAAGTGTCCTGGGGGAGGCAAGGATGAGTAAGCAGTCATGCAGAGGAACCAAAAGGAGTTGGCTCGACTATTTGTGTCCTCTGTCTGGACACTGTGGTATCTGGTGAAAGGAACACGAGGGCCTTGGGTGACTGGCCCATTTATACCATATTTTGCCATGTATAATGTGCACATTGCTGCCCAACTTTTTGAGGGAAAATAAAGGGTGCATGTACATTATACATGGGTAGTACTAATTCTGTATCTATATAAATAATTTAAATTATTCTATTTATGCTTATGCATTAAAAGTATAACTCTAGAAAGCAACGATATCTGTATGCAAAATAATACCCTGGAAAATGATAATGGGTTTTGTTTTTAAATATAAATAAATAGAAAATTGAAATAAAAAATTAAAAATAAAGATTTTTCCCCTGAAAGTTTGGGCCAAAAATGGTGTGTGCATTAAACACAGCAAAATATGGTAAACACAGGTGCAATTGGCCCTGCCCTCAGAATCAAGGGGAAGAGGAGATACTTTCTGAGGGAGACGGTACTAGGGGTGTCAAGCTCATTTTCATGGGGGGCCACATCAGCCTCGTGGTTGCCTTCAAAGGACCAAATGTAATTTTAGGACTGTATAAATGTAACTACTCCTTAACAGTTAAGCAAGGGCTTGGCACTGCTGCTGGATAGAAACAAGGTGCCGGGCCGGAGAAAACAAGGTGGAGGCCCGATTCCACCCGAGGGCCTTGTGTTTGCCACCTGTGATAGAGCTCCCCCCGGCTTATTCTGAGTGCATCACAGGACTCATCTTCAGGGCTGCTTTGGGTCACTGTCGTTCCCTCCTGCATACATCACCGACATGCAAAGGTCACAAACACTTCCCCTGTCACCCCTCTCTGGCTGGAAGCTCTTCCTACTCTCCCCACCAGCATAGGCACTGTATTTTTAAGAGAAGGAAGGAAAGGAAGCTTAGATGTCAGATGTTTTTTGACTTTGTAATTCTAAACCCAGGTGTGTGGAGGGGGCTGAAGGCTGGCAGGGATTGTTACCACGTTCCAAATGAGAAGGGGTCACGGAGTCAAAAGATTTGCCCGAGATCACTCAGCCTCTACACATGGCGCAGCTGGGATTTGAAACAGGGCTCTCGGAAAGCAGGCCCTCTTCCTCTGCGGGGCCCCATGCTGCCTTCCAGAAGGAAGACTTGTGGATGCAGGGACAGGCCTTCCTCTGTCAGTTGCAGTACTCTGGGGTAGGTGAGGGCCTTTTCAGTCTCAAACATGATAACTAACCTGGATGAGACAGAAAGACTGCAGTGCCAGCCCACTTGGCAGCCCAGTGACATTTCCAGCTAATGGCTGTGCCCGCCCACCTACCCAGAGGTGACTGCCAGGCAGAGTCCCCCCAGTTGGACTTGCTACATGGGGTTGGCAAGGCAGCACTCACTGCCTGTGATCGCCAGCACCTGCTCTCCTTCCTTCACACCTGCCCGCCTCTGTCGAGGCCCCCCTACCCCTTCAGATGGGAGACTTTGAAGTTCTCTGTCACAGCTGGCCTTTGAACTTCCTCCTAAATGCTAAGATGCCTTCGTCCCTGGACATGTCTGTTTCAAGGAAGAGTTCCTGACAGAAGGTAAGCACAGGCCAGTTTTGGTGAAAAGGCGTTAAAATCTTCCTTTAGGCCCTAAAACATAGTTGAGGGGGTTTCCAAGATGACTTGAGCCAATTCATGGTGGAGAAAGTGTCATTAATGGATAATGGGGGTTCATTTCCTCATGTAAATAGCCCTGAAAGAGTACTTTGAGGTCATCAAATGTTGTATTATTAGAAATGATGGGTCTTTTGGTCTCTCGGCCACTCTGGAAAAATGCAGGAGCCATAATATGGATAAAAATTAAATAAACTCCCTAAAGGGAGACAATGTCCCAATGGGAGGGGTAAGTAACTGCCGCCGTGGCTGCTTCTGACACATGTCCTCTCTTCGTTCTCGATTGACCTTGCCAACACCTCCAGGCTACGGAAAGAGGAACAAGTGCTTCTCACAGGAGAATGACCCGGATCAGATTTAATCGATCAACCTCGGGGAAGGGATTCACAGGGGGAAGAATGAAGCTTGTTCACACCTTTTCTTAAAAGTTCCACTCAGAAAAAAAAAGGCAACTTTGGACAAAATAGTGGTTTTCTGAACATGACATGGGGCCTGGTATATTTCTGTTTGGTGTGGGTGTGTGTAGGGGGTAGTGTCTTGCTCTGGGAAAGTTTACCCAGAAATTTTTGTTATGAGGGAGCTGGATACAATTGAAAATAATACAACTAAGAAAAGCCAAGGCAGAAAAGCAAACTCTACATTAGTCAAACTTCATACATGGAAATCCATGTTTACACAAGAGATAATGAGGGAGTGGATGATGACTGATGGATTTTTGTAGTTGTTGTTTTAGAGAGTCACAATTGGGATTTCTCTAAATACTGATATCCTCACTGGGCATCTGTGCTATAAGATACAGGAAACTCAGGTACAGTTGCATTAAGAAGCCAACACTGTGTTAATTTGCCTAAGTTTCCTTCCGTTGCTTCCGTGATCAGCCGCTTTGCCACCCTGCACACCCAAAGACACACGTGTTGGATGCAGTTGTGGGGGAAGTACTGGAAAAAATGCTCAAGAAGCTTGGTATATCCCTCTGTTCACAAAGAATGTATTTATCCTAGGTGACTAGTGTTCATGCCTCAAAGCTCCTTCTGCAGGATCTGTTCCTGGCCTGCTCTGGTTAGCCCAGTCCTTCCTGATAAGGTGCAGTTTAGTGGGATGGGCGTACAAGTTCCTAACATTACTCCATAACTTTTTAATATTAACTAACTCAGACTTATCTTTCTAATTAGTTCAAATGAGTGCAATAGTATAGAGGTTACAAAGTTCTTCAAGAAAAAACTTTCAGAGTCAAGAACAGGGCGGTTGAGATGCTTTTTTGCTCACTAGACTTGGAGGTTGCCTTTGAGATAGAGAGTAGAAAAGAGACTGTTGGTTGTCTCCTTGCCGCTTCCTTTTTCGGGTGGTCAACCCCAGCTGTCTTTGGAGCCGGTGTCACTGTGTGACCCAGGAGGGCGAGTCAGGAGGGGTGGGAGGAGGGATTTACTTCTGGGAATGATGTTTATTCCTGATACAAACAGAGGAGGGGGCTCAGGACAATGAGATGAGGATGTGATCTTGGGGCTACAGCTGAATTTCTTACCATGACCTGACCACCTGAGGATGGACACTGAATATTCAAGGAGAGCAGAGTGGAAAGGCTTGTAAAAGAAAAAAAAAAAAGATTTTCAATGGCTTCATCAATTCACAGCTCAACACTGGCACTGCCTAGCTCCGGATGAACGTGTTCATTGCTTAAGTCCGCATGTGTTCCATGACTTGCTCCTGACTGACAGCACAGGCCTGGCAAAAGAAAGGGCTGTTACAACCTTTCATAAAAGAAAAGTCTCTTCTCTACTATCTTTCTCAATGAGGGCTGCCATTACCCAATTTAACAGGGGTATAAGGCAGCAATTCTGAAACTACTTTGCACGTATACTAGGGTTAAACAAATAAACCAAGTTTTTTTCACGGTAAAAGAAAGAGGTTACAAATAAGCAGGGAAGGCTAGTTCAAACCCTGTGGTTCTAGACTGAAGTTTACTGAAATCAGTATGAATCCACTCTGTGTGTGTGTGTACACAGGTAGAAAGATGGAAAAATAAATAGGAACTGGTGTGTATATATGGATTAGTAAATGTACACTCATTTCCTTGTGTATCTGTTCAAAAAAGGGGCCTAGAAGCAGTGACACCCAATTAGCAATGGGCACCCAGACCTTGCTCCCTAAATATCATTCTTCAATGAAAGAAACCAAGGCCCCTTCCATAGAGGAATGGCTGATTCTATGACTGGGGAGAGGAAAATGCAAGTCTCGAGTTTCCTATGGTGCCATAAAGCAAGGAAGTGGTAAAATGATAAAGGATAGGGCATGTTTTAGGCATGTCCAGGACCATTCATTCACACAATGACTCACACAACTCAGCTACGGTTGCATTAATAGTTAAAGTTTATTACTATGACACATTAAGGTTACACAGCAGATCAATACAGGAAAGGGACACACTGGGCAGAGTCTGGTGACATCTATTGATAGGGCTTTGATACTCTCCCTCTCTGCCCAAGAGAAGGCACACCAGGTGTGCTCAACCTTTCCTAACAGTGAAAATGCAGGGGCCCATGTGTAATCTTTCTCCTAGGGAAGCCCATTTGAGACCCAGAGTTAAGGGTTTTCAGGCATTTTCTGGCAAGTTCCAAAATCCCAAGATCTCAGGTGGAAGCAGGTGTTTGGTGGGCAAAGTCACCTTCTAAGTGTAGGGAATTTTCCATATCAGTGTGGGAAACCCTTCCCAGGCCAAGTTCCCAGATGCCACCCAAGGGCAACCTAGCAAGAGGCCCTCTGAAAAACACCAACCAGGGTTCTGCTTTGTTAACTCTTTACTGTAGAGGGCATATGAAAAGGACACCAGTGGACTGAGCACTGGCCTGTGAACCAAAGTGTTGCTGGTTTGATTCCCAGTCAGGGCACATGCCTGGGTTGCGGGCCAGGTCCCCAGTGTGGGGTATGTGAGAGGCAACCACATTGATGCTCTTCTCCCTCTCTTTCTCCTTCTCTTCCCCTCTGTCTAAAAATAAAAATAAATAAAATTAAAAAACAAAACAAAACAGAAGCCAGTCCCAAACTACTCCCATGGCCAAAAATGGAACAATGTGAATAACCAAATAAATCATTATAGTGTTGACTTATAATTCAAAGAATGAAAGAGATATCCACAGGTCTATACTTATAAAAATAAGTAAATTGGAACAGAGATGACCACATCTTCTTCACAGAAGAATTCCGAATCAGTGTAGAAGGAATCGGGAAAATTGAAAATCACCGTTAGAGCCTGACAGTGATAACTGCCACAAGCAAGGTCCCCTAAATTTAGTAGGTGACACTAATGACAAACAGAATGTTGGTAGAGCCTCAAAGTCACTCACCAAACAAATACTAGTTATTGTGATGAATTAAACATGTGTCCACAAATTCTTTGCTAATCAGCCTTTCAGGAGGTGAAGTGTAATTTCCTTCTCCTTGAGTGTGGGTTGGATTCACTAATTTCTCCTAACAGAGAATGGAAAAGGGGAAAACAGTATCTCTATAGTAGAGAAAGCTGGCAGACACTCATTGCCAAGTGATCGAAGTTGACAACAGCAGTAATAAGTAGTGTCCGTATCACATCTCCTAATAGGATGTGATGAGATGGGTACTTGACCTCTGTGACATCATTTCCAAAAATCCATAACTTCAGTCTACTCATGGGAAAACATCAGAAAAACCCCAAGTCAGGGGTAGTCCCCAAAATACCTGACTAGTTCTCTTCAGAATTTTCAAGGTCATGAGAAACAGGGAATGACCAAGTAACCATCACAGATTGAGAGGGACATAGATGTAATGACAAAATGTAACATGGACTGGGTCTTAGAACCAAAAAGAACGTTAATGGAAAAACTGGTGAAGTCGGAATGAAGTCTGTGCTTTAGCTAATGGTATTGTACCATTAATTTCAATGTCAATCACCGTACTGTGGATATGTAACATGTTAGCGTTAGGGGAAGCCGGATGACGAATATCCGTGTGCTCTCTGTACTATATTTGCAACTCTTCTGTAAATCTAAACTTATTTCCAAACAAAAAAAAATTTTTGGGCTACCACATAGTAGGTACTAGCTGATGTTAGCTTCTCTTGATTGATTTACTTGATAAAGAGAAGCTAGGGATAGTGCTAGGGAATTTCTTATTGCCTCTAACCCAATAAGAAGTGTGCTTCCAAGGATGAATGATTCTGTGGCATTTATAAGCTTGAGAAATTTCATTGACCTTTATTTTTTAAAATTTTTTCTAAAGATTCTATTTATTTTTAGAAAGAGGGCAAGGGAAGGAGAAAAAGAGGGAGAGAAATATGGATGTGTGGTTGCCTCTTGCATGCCCCCTGCTGGGGACCTGGCCTGCAACCCTAATGGAACCAGTGACCCTTTGCTTCACAGGCTAGCACTCAATCCACTGAGCCACACCAGCCAGGGCTCACTGCCCTTTAAAAGAACAATGTCATGCTAGAGAGTGACCAGGTTAAAAGTGCTTTTGGTCAATTTTTGAGTTGCTGGGGATGCCTTGGTCTTATTGCCCTATCAGTGGAGACTGGTTTCCTGACCACTAACCTGGCTGGAGAAGTGGGTCTAGACAGTAGCCAATTGGAGGCAAGATGAGCTGGCTACATACGGCTCTGGAGCAGGCCCTACCCCCACAGCCCAGTTGTCCTAGCCTGGGTTCTTGAGGCTGTTTGGAAATGTACGAGTATCACCCAGGATCCTGAAATCAAGTCAACACTGCAGCCAGAAATACCTGAAAACAAGACAGTGTAAAAAGTGTGACATGGGTGGGCCTAACTGCTGGCCCTAAGAATTCTTAGATGTATCATTTTCTTACCTATGCTTCATTCTGCAGTAAAATGTTTCGCTCTCATCAGAAAAGAGCTTTGTAGTTTACCCTGGCCAAGTTCCTTCTTGCTCAGAGGGCTTTGTAAAACTGCAGGGAAGTAGTTTTTGCTCATTATTTATGTTCCTAGCTACTTCCAAAAAGAATCTAAGGATGGCTCATTCTCCAAACAATTTTGCTAACCCTGGGTCTTTATTCTTTTCCAGACCATCTGTTCCTCTTCACCATGAAGTCATAGTACTAAATTTGTGACTGTACAATCATTTCCATGGTAACAGGATGTGGTCTTCACCACTGAATCCTGATTTCACTCTGACCAACATCAAGCAGCAGAAGGGCTGGGGAGTACATTCTGACATTTTCTATTTCTCATGGTCCGTCTGTCTCCAAAGTTCCTACTTTTGATTCTAAAATTCTATACTCCACCTGGATATGGGATTTTGCATAATTTACATATGAGGCATATGTCCAGTAAATGATCAGATCTGCAAGCCAAACAATACCACACACACACACACAAAATGGTGTATACACTTGTTTGAAAGTAGGATGATTAGCAAATGCACTTCTTGTTTGTATAGAAGGAAAGAGAATAAGAGAAGAGAATCTATTTAAAAGACATGAAACTTCTAAGACTAAGAAATTTGCTTTGATGACTATAATAAGCAGTGGGAGGCAGCTGACCTAGTTTCTACCCAATGGTTTCCTTACCTTGTTTAGCAAAAGTAGACGTGACTGAGCCTTCCTGTGTGAGCTCAGACCCTCTGACCAAAGGAAGATAGACAGATAAGCAGCTTTCCTCATACACATGACTAATACCTGGATGTTTTAATCTCACACGACTCACATGACAATTATACAATCTTCAGACAAACTTCTTAGAACACCATTTGCTATACTATAGATGGAGTGAAGGGCATAAACTTTTCAGAGAACTAGTTATTGAAGTATCAGAAGAAAATCCCTGATTGGCACATTAATCTAGTAATTTTACAGGATGCAGTATAACAGGCAAGGACTGTTATAATGAGGCCCTGCCGACATACAACATTATACAGATATATAAGATGTTATAAATTATATGTAATATATTATACATGTATATAACAGAAAAAGTGATATGTAGCCAGAAATCTTGTATTAGATTTTAAAAAGTGTTTACAGATATCATACTGCATATAATATGCTGCAATTTGATGTTATAGAATGTTTTAAAAACTTATCCTTGTACTAATATAATCAGTTATTTTAATTTCTGTACAGTATGCCGTTGAATGAATATACCATAATGTTTGCTCCCTATTCATTCATTCATTCATTCATTCACTCATTCATTCATTCTTGGGGTGTTTCCATGGTTTTATGAATACAAACCATATTGTAATGATCCTTTCCTACCTTTTTTCACCATCTGTTACTCCTGAAGTTATCTCCTATCTCAGTAAAGGCAATTGCAGGCAACAGGTGTAGGTGTTTGGTCCAAAACCTCGAAGTCATCTCTGGACCTTTACCGTCACACCTCAGGCTACGTTGCTTGTTCTGCATCCTAGAGCCAACCACTCTCAAACACTCTCAAACGAGTCCAAGTTGCCAGCAGTTCTTTCCTACCACTGCAGTCGCTTCCTACCCTACCCTGCTCACTAACTCCACTCTACACCATGGGCTTTCTGTGCTTCTTCCGACGTTTCCAGCTCATTGCTGTCCTAGAGCACTTGCGTTTGCCACACCCTCTTGCCGGATATGCTTTTTCCCCAGAACTTAAACATACATCTTGCTTGCTCCCGTATTTTTCTGAATTCTTTCATTCAGCTTCTCAGGAGGGCCTTCCCTGTTCATCTGAGCTGAAACAGGACTTCCTGCCCCCATCTCTTTACCCTGCTAAACTTTGCTTTGAGATACCTTTTATTCCCAAAGTCCTAGTATGATGATTGGTTCAGATAGGAACTTGATAAATATTCATTCAGTAAATGAATGTTGCCTTATGCATTTTCAACATTTTTTCTGAATTACATAAATAGAGGTAGCATTTCTGGATCACAGGATGAGTGCATTTTTCAACTGGACGAGGTATTTATTTCCAGGCTGTTCCTCTAAGTGGTCGTGGGAATTCTCACTTCCATGTAACTGATAGTCAACACCCAGTATTGTCAGATTTAGAATTTTTTCCCAATCTGATAGATGCTTTACTTTACATTTCTCTGATTACTGGGGAGGTAGAGTGTATTTTTAAAATCTATTTTTCTATAAGATGTTTGTCTTTCTCTTATTTACAAAAGTAATAGATGTTGTCTGACTATTAATCCTTTGTTTTATCTTCTCCTAGACCAGTTTTCCTTTAAATATTGCTTATAGGATATTTTACCAATCAGAATTACTAAATTTGGATTGTTCAAATCTATTAGGCTTTTCCTTCACAATTTGTGCTTTTGCTGTCACATTTAAACAATCCTTCCTTCCCCTGCAATTACAAAGGTGTTCACCTGTGATTTCTTCTAATAGTTATAAAGTTTTTCTTTTGTGCCAGGTTTAGATCTTTACTTTGTTTGAGGTTTAATTTATAGCAGTGGTTCTCAAACTGCAGTGTGGGAACAACTGGAGGTTCCAAGACTTTCAGGAGATTTGCAAGGCCAAAACCATTTCTGTAATAACACTACGACACCATTTGCTTTTTATCACTCTCGTTCTCTCAGGAGCAGTAGAATTTTCCAGAGGCTACTTGACATGCGATGATGTCATCACTGATTGGATAACTTATAAACAGCAGACATTGCTCACAGTTCTGGAGGCTGTATGGAGGAGTTCCGAGACCAAACATTTTGAGAACTGCTGACATAAAGTATAAGACAGGCATTCAATTTCCTTCTTTTGGTACAGAAAATCAGTAGCCTCCAAATTTACTAGGTTTGGAATGTTTCCTCTATCCTATGACAAGGTCCCATGTTCACTGTGTCTGCTTTGTGCTCCTTTTCATATTATAACACTGCAATATCTATCTATCTATCTGATTTCTACAGTCTGTAACAGCGATTTTCAACCAGTGTGCTGACGCGCACGAGTGTACTGCAAGAAATTTTGAAATGCACAACACTTGACTGTTTAATTAGGGGCATTGACCTCTTTTCTCTTAGACTGTCAAATAAAAAAATGGTAACAGCCAACACAACAATAGCCATCTGATGTGAATGGATCAAAATTATACCTATTTTTTGTCAGACTGACAAAAAATACATGTTTTGACGCACTGCAGAATTTTAGTAATTCACTTATGTGTGCCATGGGATGAGAAAGCTTGAACATCTCCGGTCTGTAAGGAATCTTCCTGTCTGGGAGGATCAATCATACTTCCTTGGTTCTTTAGAACTGCCTGGGCTCTTCTTGGTCCTTTTCTCCTTATGATTAACTTTAGAATTGCTTTTTCAAATTCCACAAAAAGCCTTGTTGGGATTTTGATCAAAATTGTATTAGTCGCAGAGAATCATAACACTTATGGTACTGATTTTCTGTCCTGTGAATTTAGTATATGTACTTCTTATTTGTTACAAACATTTTTTTGCCCTTTGGTATTTTAGCCATAAAGGTCTTGCACATTTTTGTCAGATTCTCCATAGACATATTATTGTCATTTCTGTTGCATTTGTAAGTGGAATCTTCCCCTTGCCACATAGGTATGTATATTGCCTATTACTTAGGTACATGGGATTACTGCTGACTTTTTGCATTTATCATGATTTAGCAACATTGCTCGACACTTAGTCTAATTTTTTCTTGAAGAGCCTCTTGGAGATTCTAACTAAAAAACAATGTTGTCTGTAAATATTATGTGCTCTTCCTTGCTAATCGCTGAACACCTGTTTTTCCTCTTAAACACGGACTAGAACTTGTAGCACAATGTTGACCTGCGGAGGTGACAGCAGGCCTGTCGTATTCCCGGCTCTAGTAGTGGCGCTTCTACAGTCGCATAATTACTGTTTGGTATAGGCTCTGTATGTACCTGCATCCCGTTAATATTCTTTGTGAGCTAAAAAATTTTGCTTTTATAAATTTACTCTTTATTGTATTTTTTCCATTACCATTTAGTCCCCTTACACCTGCCTCCCCCTAGCAATCAGCACGCTGTTGTCCATGTCTGTGAGTCCTTTTTCCTTAAAATTGTTTTTAATTGTGGTTCTTGACTGCTCATTTTATTTGTATTCATTGAGATGAGCAGCACATGGACCTTTTCCTTAATCTGACAATGAGGTAGGTTACAGATTTTATTACCTTTTAAAAAATTTTTTATTTTGCAAAGCAATGACATAGGTCAGATTAGGTTACAGATTTTACATAGATCTTTGTGAATCAGGTAAACTTTATTTAGGCTTGAGTTATTATATTGTATACTCTGCTGGATTTGATTTTGTAATTTATTGAGGATTTTCATATCAACATTCAAAAAATTGGATTCATCTAAGTTTTCTTTGTCCTATTTCGTCCTATTTTGATATCCAGATTATAGTAACATCATAAAATAAGCTGGGTGTCCTTTTCTCCTCTTCTAGCATCTGGAACAATTTGTACTGAGCGAGATTGTCTATGCCATCAGAGGTGGTAAAACTCACTTGTAAAATGGTCAGGCATGGGCTCTTTGACAAAGGGTGGGAAGAGGGTTACTGGGAGACTTTTGACTACCAATCAATTTTATTGATGTTTGATTTATTCAGACTTTATATTTCTTTTTGTGCAACTTTTATATTCTTTTGGTAAATTGTGTATTTCACCTCAGCTTTCAGTTTACTGTCATAAAATGACTCAATATTATAAATTTTACAGTATAACTAGTGATATTCTTAATTTCTATTCTACTATATGTCCAATTATGACTCTTAGAATTTTTAATATTGCTTATTTATGCTTTCTATTTTCTTTCCAATGTAGCTTGGTAGAAGTTTATTTTATTCATCTATTCAAAGAACCAGCATTTAGGTTTATTGATTTATTTTACATTATGGGGGTTGACGCTATTCATTTCTTACTTCCTTGAGATAAATGTTTGTCTCGCTCTGAATAATTTTTAATATATGCATTTAATGCCATAAATTTACTTCTAATGACTACCTTACCCACATTATCCAAGTTTTTCTATGTAATATTTTATTTGTTCTTCTTTTCTAAAGGTTTGCAATTTTAAATTTAAATCATGAGTTATTTAGGAATGTGTTTTAAGTTTTCAAACATTTGAGAATTTCTAATTCAACTCAATTTTGATTAGTGTGGTAGGTACTATAGTGACTCATTGAAATATCTAACCTAATATGTGGTCAACTTTTTATAAATGTTTGACATGTGTTTGAGAAGAATATGAAATTCTCTATTTGTTAGGTAGAAGGTTTTATATAAGGATACATGTATTATATTATAGAAATCTTCTATTTCCTGAAGATGATCTGTTTCCACTGAAATAGAAGTCCAGATTAGAAAGTCATATTAAAATGACTTTAAAATAAATACATTTAAAGAGATAAAGAAATAAAACATCTAAACAAAAAATCAAAGCTTCAGCTCTGGCCAGGTGGCTCAGTTGGTTGGAGCATCATCCCACACATTGGATGATTACGGTGATCCCCAGTCAGAGCGCATATGGGAGGCATCGATCAGTTCAATGTTTCTCTCTCTCTCTCTCTTCCTCTCTTTTTATAATCAATAAACATATCCTCAGGTGAGAACTTAAAAAACAGAATTGAAGCTTTAGAAATAAACAGAAGACATAAATAAAGAAAAAATGAATATGAAAAGTAACTAAATAGAAAAATAAACATTGTGATAAATATATTCAATAATTAGATAAACTCTAACCTGGTTAAAGTCAGAATGGATTTTTTTTTTCAGCTTTATGGAGGTGTAATTGACAAAAATGTAAGATACTTAAAGTATACATTGTGATGATTTGATATATACATACATTGTGAAGAGATCCCCCCTCCCCACCTGATTAATTCAGAAAGAATTACTGAATTGGAATGTTATACTAGGAAATTTATGCAGAATACAGCATGACATAAAAGAGAAGACTATTTTGGCAGTTTTAAATTACAGCCACAAATTCTCTGATGCTCCTCTCATTAAGAAATGGGTCTAGCCTCTGCATTCCCCAGACTGGACAGGTTTGCATTGAAGTGGGGTGGAAGTCATGGTGTGTATGACTTTTGAGGCTAGAGAATAGAGTCCACATTGCTTCTGCCTCATTTGTTGGAACAGTCACTATTGAAGCCTTACGCTGTCATGGATGTAACAGAAGTACCCTGAGGCCTCCGGGATGTGAAGATATCCAAACCACTCCAATCTACAGTTCCAGTAGAGTCCAGCCTTTGTCTCTGTTTAGCCTAGGCAGGTGAGTGAAAAGAAACCCACTCACTCAGGTGACCAACAGCTGTCAAAGTCTTCTCATGTGGTGCACTGTACATCATGAGTCAGAGTTGAGCTCTCCCTGAAGTACCTATCCAAATTCCTATCATACAGAATCTCTGAGGGTAATGAAATGGTTTCTTGTTTCATGCCACTATGTTATGTTTTTTAGTGTTTTTTTTTTTTTTTTTTTTTTTTTTTTTTTTTTTTTTTTTTTTTTTTTTTTTTTTTTTTACAGCAATACATAGGACACAAGAAGAACACATTTAGTGTGTGGCTTCAGAACGAGAGAATATCATTTTTGTATCCTGGATCATTTCCTGCTGATGTCTCTCACCTCCTTATAAGATAAAAGCTCTCCTAGCTCTCTCATTTTATAGGCAAGCTGTCTGAAGCCACCCAAGTATCTTTAATTACTATCTACATGCTGCTGACTCCTGAATTTACAATTCAAACTCAGATTTCTCTCAAGCTCTCCGGGTGCTCAAGACCCCTCAATTCCAGACAATTGCAGTTCAACATGTCCCCCCAAAATTCACTGTTTCCACATTCACACATCTCTGCAAATGGTTTCTCCTCCTGTATATTCTATTTTTGATGGGGGAACTAAAGAGTTAAAGATTTTAGCTTCAGTTATAGTTGATAAGCTTAAGCAATTAATGCATGTGGAAAGCTGTTATTCCAGGAACTGGAATACATGACCTACATGACTTCAGAAGTTCCATAAACAAGTCAACCTTTGTGCCCCAGGGTGTCTGCAAACAATGCAAATGGTATCTGAGCCATTGTGTTCCAGGGAGGGAACGTCTGTGACAGATAAAGAATTGTTGATCAGAAATACCTTACACTGTAGATAAAGAAATACTAGGAAAATCACTGCCTGGACTGCAACTCTTATCTGATTAAACTTTTTCTGAACCTCTTACCTACGCTTTTCTTCTCCTTATAAAAAGGTCAGCTTGAGATTAAATGTTAAGATGATTTTTAGGGTATGTAACCTGCTATCTTCCCAGATTGCTAGCATCTGAATAAAGCACCCATAAAAATTCAATCCTTGTCTCTATTTATTGGTTCTGGTAGTGACAGGCAGCACAAATGCCAGCTTTTCTGGTTTCATTTTCATCTAGTTTTCCAAACAGAAACATGGGGGAGGGTGTCCTTGATTTCCTCCATTCCCTCCCTATATCTGTGACCAGTCCTGCCATCATATTTCCATAATGAATTTTTATAGCCTAGCATTTATTACCTATCACTAGAGCCAAAGCAAAATAATGAATTAAAGATGAAGTTAAGGTAGTAGAATAAAAAAAATAAAATTAAATGTCACCGGATTAAAGATAAAAATACTTTTGGTATTGCCCAATGGAACATAAAGTTTGAAAGAATAAAAACTTACAAGATATTGTTAGATTTAGTTTGAAGGTTCTTGATGATCTCAAGATCACCTGAAGAGTAAAAGAGGATTTTCTTCGGAGTATACAACAAGGTCTGTTTGGAAAAAGTTTAGCCATTGTTAATAAAACAAGAATGGTTTGCACGACATCCATGTAACCTGGCAGCCAAGGAGAGTAGACTGGAATGCATGAACAATGACAACTTCACTGTACTGGTCAGCGCCGGGGGTAGTAGACACTGTTGACTGAGCATGTGTACTGTGTGCCTGTTGCATTCAAAATGAGTGAGTGAGTAGAGCAAAAAATCTGCATCAAATTTTATATTAAGTTTGAACATTCCTCTTCAGAAACTATTTGGATGATTCAGAAGGCCACAGTTATGGGAAACCAGTGACTGGCAGCTTCATCATGACAACATGCCCGCTCACACATCACATCTTGTGCAGAGTGTTTTTTTGCAAAACATCTAATCACCCAGGTAACTCAGCCCGTCTACAGCCCAGATTTGGTGCCCTGTGACTTCTGGCTTTTCTCAAAACCAAAATCACCTTTGAAAGGGAAGAGATTGCAGACCGTTCACAAGATTCAGGAAAATATAACAGGGCAGCAGATGGTGACTGGATATGAGGTCCCAAGGTGCCTACTTTGAAGGGGACTGAGGCATCATTGTCCTCTGTAAAGTGTTCCTTGTATCTTGTATCTTTTTCGATAAATGTCTCTATTTTTCATATTATATGGCTGGATACCTCTGGGCAGACCTTGTATGCAATGTTGGGTTGGCCCAAAACTTCCCTACAGCTGTCTGGACTGCACTGTCTTTTATTGTTTTGTTTTAAATGATGTTTTCACTTTTACCAAAATGATGGGTGTCAGGTGACATTATACTTTGTACCCATAGGTGAAATTCAAGTGATACATTTTTTAAGGTTTATTTTATTCTCATCCTAGAGAAGGGAAGAGAAAAAGAGAGAGAGAGAGATGTGAATAATACCGGTCAGCTGCCTCCTATACAGGCCTCAACATGGGATCAAGTCCACAACCTTGGCACATGCCCCGACCTGGAATCAAACCAGCAATCTTTTGGTTACGGGACAATTTTTCAACCAACAAAGCCAGGGCAATACATTTTGTTTTGAAGACCAGTCTTTAAAATGGCAATATGGAGTTTCTCATGCTATATACCAGCCTCTCTGAACTGGCTTGTTACATGGAATTATTTCCAACTATCACAGAGCATAGGAAGCAAGAACCAGGATGCCCCTTCAGAAGACAGAGACTGCTGAGTCTGGAAGCACATTTCGGAGGTCACCAAGTCCCCTTTCTTGTTTTTAAGACAGAATGCGGATCTAGTCTTTTCTTAAATCTCTCAAGGAAAGGAGATTCGAACAGATCAGTGTTTAACAACTACTCCTGCCCCAGATGGTGTGTTTCTTTGCTCCTCCATCTCTTTTTTCTCTTCCTCCAGACCTCATGGTTTCCTTTTATCTTTTCTTTTCCCACTCTTGTTTTCTTCTCAATTCAATTATCCTGCTTCTCTCCTTCCTCACCCATAAAAAAATTTCTTGACTGGTTACATTGCAGACAAAGGAGGAAAATGCACATTGTTATATAAATGGGAGGGACCAGGGACAGGGCGCTAAAATTGAGGGAAGAGGAGAATTATAAAGGTAAGAGAAGGCAAAAAGGTTAGGTATAGGTTTCATTTTAGATTTTTATTTCTTAAAATGATTTTTTTTTAATCCCATCCACAGCATTCGATCTTTCTTAGGCTGTGGTAGTTGCTGCTAGACCCAAAATTACCAAAGACAGTAACAATATATTCAAAGGTGATCACCCTCATCAGTCTTTGTTCCTACAAAGGTATTAGTACCTGGTAGTGCATTAGAGGGAGCCTTAGGAAATGCCTTAGGAACTGTGTAGAAGATCTGGTTTTTCAATCACCAGGATGTAAAAAGCTGTTATACTTATCTTTAATCTACTTCCTTTTCAATTTCCAATGTTACTTTCAGGTTCTCCTGATGTGGCAGATAGTTCAGCATTCTTAAAAACAACAACAAACAAACTCCTAACTACAACAGCAACAACAACAAGAAATCTATTTTAGTTTTTGGTTGGTAGGAGATATTGAAAAATACAAATAAATAAATAAATAAATAAATGCCACCCATAAATAGCTGGCCCCACAAAAATAACTACTAATATTGTATTGTATTTCTGACCACTTCCTATGCAATTCTATATTTCATAGTCATACTTTATGTATACAGTTTTGTATCTCTCAGGCATATGTTAGTCTAGAATACTACTAATTATGGTTTTCTGTCATTTTTCTGGCCAGTTGCACTCTACGGATTTCTCTTCCTGCTGGAAAGTAGAATTTGGAAAAGTAAACTCTGCAAAGTCTCCTTTTGAAGGATTTGTAGTTAACTGAGACACGTAAGTGGATCATCTGATTGCATGTCTGGTCTTGAATCTTGGAGTGGAATGGCTCCAGAGAACTCTACCACAGATTTATCTCTCTGTAACTGCCCTATTCACTTGATTCTCTGGACTATATACACCATTTGCACCCCAGTACCAGCCTATGACCCTTTACACCACAGGTGGCAAACACAAGGCCCCGGGCTGAATCCCGCCCTCCACCTTGTTTTATCTGGCCTGGCACCTTGTTTCTACCAGGCGGTAGCGCTGAGCTCTTGCTTAACTGTTAAGGAATAGTTACATTTATACAGTCCTAAAGTTACATTTGGCCCTTTGAAGGCAACCATGAGGCTGATGTGGCCCCCGGTGAAAATGAGTTTGACACCCCTGCTTTACATAAAAAGTTCTCAATATATTTTTCAAGATTGAATGAATGAAAGGAAAGGTAAATACTGAAATTTTAGAGGATCCATAACTCATAAAGCTTTCTTTTCAGTATCAGGATACATCTGGATGAAACTTCCAGAAATAAAGTATTGGTTTCGATTTAGATTTGACTTGAAAGAGCAGAGAAGGATAGGAATTGATCATCAGTGGAACACCCCCCACAGACCCTAAACTCTGGACTCTACTTAAGATTCCTCCTGAGGAACAGGAACAGAACCACAGAAATGGAGATCACAAGGAGGGTTATCAACAGGGGAGGGGGAGGGGGAGGGGGAGGGGAGGGGAAAAGGTACAGAGAATAAGTAGCATAAATGGTAGGTAGAAAACAGACAGGGGGAGGTTAAGAATAGTATAGCAAAAGTAGAAGTCAAAGAACTTACATGTATGACCCATAGACATGAACTAAAGGGGGGAATGTGGGTGGGAGGGGGAATGTGGGTGGAGGGGAATAACGGGGGGGAAATGGGACAACTGTAATAGCATAATCAATAAAATATATTTAAATAAAAGATTCCTACTGGGTTTTCATGCTTAAATTTGGCTGTCTCACTTATAGGAAATTAATTTCCACTTCTGCCCTTAATAACCTTTGTAACATCTAAGCCACTGCTGTACAAATTTTGGAAATGGGGGCGTTCCAGTGTCTGACATGCCCTTATTGGCTTGGCTCCACTACAGGGACATTGTTAAAGAACTAAAACCATGCAGGTCCTATTGGCCAAACGATTGGATCACTTGGGGGACAATAATGAAAGGCTGAGAGAGAGAGAATCACTGGACAGAGAATGATTCCAGAGACGTCATTTTGAAAGAGAACAGAGGAAAGCGCAGCAGCTGGATTTGCTCCTTATGAGCCTCTTCATCTTCAGCTTTGACAAATCTTGGATCTCATCTCATTCAAACATAAACTTGCTAATGAACTGAGACAGCCTCTGTAAGTAGATGGAAGTTCTTTTCTCTCCTGGCAATTTATACTCCGTCAAGATACAATAGGTCATATGGTTCTGAGGCGGTGCGCTGTGTACTGCTCTCTGTACAAATGCAATTCTACAACATTTTATGTATTTTTAAAAGTCGAATTCATATTAATTACAGTGTGAAGCTGAGTGTGTGAAGCTCTGATTCACTCATATGCATATTAAGAGCAGCGCCACCTGTTGAGTTACTGCTAAGTATATTACGTACATTGCCTAATTGAACTTGGAGAACTTGCCTCTGGAAACATAAGTATCTCACTGGCTTTGAAATTGCACATGACCCTTTCCTTAAGAAACTTACATTCAATTTATTTAGCCATCCCCAATTACAGGAGCAAAAGAGTAATGCCAGAATTTACTAACACTTCTCTGGTGGCAAATACAAAGATCACCGAGCTTTCCATTCTCTACTCTGATCCAATTTTCTTTCTAAAGTTTTAAATCCAACTTTTCTACTCTATTTTTCAATGAGCTGATAGCCTCTCTGTCTTTTCATTCTCCCCAACAGTGTGTTTTTCTTCTTACCACTTAATAAAAGGGTTAACTGCTTCCTCTATTCCCAAATTAAAAAGCATAAAAGTTAAATAGAAAGGATTTGGACACTGAAGACTTTTTTCCTACATTGAAGTATGCGACTTTGCTGCAAGATAATTGATGAGTTGTCCATAATCTTACAAGTATGCTCTTTACTTATTGCCTAACTAAATTTCATTTAATTAAACCTTTCAACAGCAGATTTCAATCTCCACATGGGTTGAAGGTCCAGTAAACTTATCTCCTTATTTCTTAGGGGTTACTTCTATATTCTATAGTAAGATGGTCAGCCATTTAATATATTTGCATGTCATTCCCAAATTCCTATTTGTTTTTTTTTTCTAAGATTAATTGAATCCACCAAAATTTAATGAGCACCCTTGTACCAGGTGCCCTGCTAGGGGAGTGATAATACATGAATGAGCCAAACAGAGCAGTGTTTGCCTTTACAGAGCTTACAGCCAACTGGAGGCAAAAGACATGGAACAAAGAATTACAAGTACGAAAAATACCATGAAGGAGAAGGGCAGGGTGCTATGGGAATGTGTAATAGGTGTAGCTGCCCTAGCTTGATTGGGGGAGGTGGGTAGAGAAGATTTTTTTTCCAAAGAAGTTCAAGTTTAGTCTAGAAGCATTAAGAAAGGATGAGTGGTCTAGGGAGAAGCTATCTAGATAAGAGAACAGCTTGTGTAGAGGCTATAAAAAGAAAGGAACACTGCCTATTCAAGGGACTAAGAGAAGGTCATTGTGGCTATAGTGGTGATACCAGGAAATGCTAGAGAAAGAGGCAGGCAAGGACCAGATCACAGAGGTCATCCAAAGGATCGGAAACTGCATGCTAAGGGCAGTGGGAAGCCAATGGAAAAATTCAAGTTAGAAAATAAAAAAATAAAAAATTTCTAAAAGGTGAATATTGAATTTGTTCTGGAATGTGCTCTAATATCCAGTAATCCAATAGTAAGAATATATATATATATATATATATGGCAAAACTATCTAGATTTCTGATGTGTTGAATACTTCTGAGAACTGAGAAGACCCTAGGGTATTTAAGCAAAGCAGAATAGTTCTTGGTACGTATCCTTAGTATGCCTTGGGTGATGAATATACAGCCTAGTCTCTTGGCCTATTGTTTTAACTTGAATTGCAAATGGAGGTGATAAAATAATAAGGGCAGGGAGAAGAGGAAGCTGTATGTGTGTGCACACATGGTTTCTCACGGTTTTGGAGAAGAGCAGATTTGTAACAATGAATGTCGGTATCACATTCTTGGTGCTCAAAAATGGTAGTCTACCCTACAGAAATTAGGAAACTGAAAACTACAAAATAGTAAAAGATTTTTTCCTTTTAGTTAGGTATTTTAAGCAAAAAAAAAGCAGCTTCTGGGTAATACAAGAGATTTTGACATGAAATATACTAGTTTTTGACTAGGGACCCCCAAGATGGCTTTGGTAATACTGGAGTAGTAAAGGGATCCATGAACACAAAGTCCCTTGGGTAATATAGAGCATAAGAGACTAAGGTTTTAATTTTCTTTTTCAATACTCTTCATTCTTCCCTATGAGCATTTCTTCTTCACTTCTCTAGACGGTCAGTATCCATTGAATTATTAGATAAGATTTTTTTAAAAGATTTTATTTATTTATTTTTGAAGAGAGGGGAAGGGAAGGAGAGAGGGAGAGAAACATCAGTGTGTGGCCACCTCTCACATGGCCCCTACTGGGGACCTGACCCGCAACCCAGGTCTGTGCCCTGACTGGGAATAGAACCTCTGGTTCACAGCTCACACTCAATCCACTGAGCTACACCATCCAGGGCAGTAGATAAGATTTTAAGGTGTGGTTCTTTCCCAGAGAAATTTTCTTATGGGGACTTGGGGAAAATTCTTGAAGATTAAGAATGCTTCCCTTAATAAATATTCAGAAAACCATAGAAGGAGAAAGAGCTCTGAATCCCATTCTCCAACCTCACTTCCACCCCAAACAGAAGTTTCTTTTCTTGCTTCCTGACTGTTCTCTGGGCTCAGGGACTCCCTCTTAGGAGCGAATGAATAAATATACACTTAGCAAACTGTTGGAGAAAGGCCGCTGACTCTTGACCTAGGAAATCACGAGCTACAGGGTTTAAATGTCAGTTTGTATCTGACTCATTTTTCAAAGAGAATGAATCACTCATTTGATTGAATCATGTAGCTCCATGGTCTAAGGTGTGGTAATCTAGAGCATAGGCCAGCTTCCTGGGCATGGTGTCCTTGACTACTGCAATTGATCAATCACCCCTCTCAAAATAGAAACACATTTATTAAGTGTTTACCTAATTGTATACATGAGTTGAGAACATTCAGAATATGTAGGCTAAATATCAAAATAAATTACTGCTTGTTAAGGTTTTTGTGGAACCGGTGAGATGTCTATTATAAAAAGGGAGGAGGCTAGCTAGCTATGTGTTAATTGTCAGGTTGTCAAAGCTCAGGGTAAATTTGGCAGGAATGTTAAGAGCAGCTTCTCAGCAAGTACTTGGTGTCTGATTGAAAACTGGCCTCTGTATTTACTTGGGCCCAAATGTGGTTCTATTAGGCTATTTTTTTTGTGATAAAAGGTGATTCAAATTTCACCCGTCTAGAATCTGATGCTCAATATCCTGATATTGTATTCTTTTCTGTAATCAGAGTCATGGATTAAGTCTACATTCTAGCACTGAATGAGAACAGATTTGGGTGTATGGCCAGACCTAGGAGTATTAGAGCTATTATTTTGAGAATGATGTTATCCTTCAGTACTTCTTAGTTATTCCTTTTTTGCTTGATGTAAAAGAGCAAGAGTGCAAAAAAAAAATTAGGGTTTATCAAGCGGCAGTTCAGTACGTCAGGCACTCACATACTCCATCACACATATTGTCATTCAAGGGCACCAGATGCCTCTCAGAGTCATGTTTCCATTCCGGTCAAGGAAGAAACTGAAGTTCAGAGACTGAGGTGCTGAGCTGGAACACACACTCAGGTCTGCTGGCCTATGATCTTTCCATAAAATCACTTAGGCACAAACTGAAAACTTGAAATCAGGTTGTTATAAATGAGATGAGACAGTTTCTTCTATTTAATTTATTTTGGTTTAGATGTAGCCTGTATCCGTAGGGGAAAAAAGTAAATAAAATCTTTTGCAGGAAGATGTTTGTATTCTACAAATCTGTTGATGGGGAGGGGCAGTAGGAAGAGATGAGATTGAGGAATGTACATTAAGCAATATGTAAATTCTGGGTCCTGATTTTTCTGAGTCCTATTGATTTTTTAAAAAATGTTTTAATAGATATATTTAAACATTCATTTTTTAAAAAACTGTTTTAATATATTTAAACATTTAATTTTTAAAAGATTTTATTTATTTAGAGAGAGGGGAAGGGAAGAAGGAAGAGAGAGGGCAATATATCAATGTATGGTTGCATGCCTGCAACCCAGGCATGTGCTCTGATTAGGAATTGAACTGGTGACCCTTTGGTTTGCAGGCTAGCACTCAATCCACTTAGCTAGACCAGCCAGGGCTGAGGCCTGTTGATTTTTAAGTTATTTTCAAGATGGGCATCAATGTCTTATAATCTATAAAATGTAAATGTTACTATTCTTTCTACTTTGTAAGAACATTGTAAAGCTATTGGAGACTCCTTAAAAAATTGTTGGGAAAGCTGCTATAAAATACAAAGATTGTTTACATTCCCGAACCTCATCTGTGTACCTAAATTACTTTGTTTTTACCTTAATTATCACACCTATCATATTGTATCCTTGTTTACTCTCTGGTACCTCTACCAGCAGGTGGGCTCCTCCAAGACTGGGACCACGTGGTATCCATAGTAACCTAGACAGCGCCTGAAATAACAAGTGCTCAGTAAGTTTACTGAATAAACAACACAACAAAAGGATTTATCTCCTTTAAAACAAAAGATTTTATTTATTTATTTTTAGAGAGAGGGGAAGGGAGGTAGAGAAACATCGATCCTCTTGCATACCCCCGCAACCCTGGCAGGGAATACAACCGGTGACCTTTTGGTTCAAAGGCTATGTTCAATGCACTGATCCACCCAGCCAGGGCAGGGTTCATCTTTTTGGCCAAGTTCCCTTATTTCGAAAATGAGAAGACAGTAACATTGGTCTAGATTGCTTATCAGGAGTGCCAAGATGTACGCTCCTGTGCAGTTTACTGGAGATAAGGGCCACAGGCAAATGAGGAGTTACTATGATGATCACT
Source organism: Anoura caudifer (assembly GCA_004027475.1). NCBI lineage: Eukaryota > Metazoa > Chordata > Mammalia > Chiroptera > Phyllostomidae > Anoura > Anoura caudifer. Next base: position 118,318 of record PVKU01001498.1, on the reverse strand, counting down.
CAGGGGGTCATTATTTTACATAACAAAAGTTTTATTCTGGCTAACATCTTTTAAAAAATCTAACCAATAAATGTCAGGAGAGAAATGTAGGGTGTTTTAGGTAGTATGTAGCAGGAATCTCCATCCTGGGGCTCTGCGGGTGGACGAGCCAGAGATGAGAACAATCTCTCACTAGGTGGCTCTCTTTCCCACGAGTGGGCGGCGCACTGGTGCAGTGAGGGACGACAGGGGCATTGTACAGCTGCAATCACGGTCACACCGCATCACAGTAGGCGTGTGCGGCAGGTGGGGAGCTGTCCAGTTTGTTTTGTTAACCATAATCTATCTTTGGGATTCATTTCAAAGCAGCCTGTACTTTCATTTCGTCCAGACTTACTCACGAGTTCCAAACAGACATTGGTCCAGTCTTCTAACAGGTCCCGTCTCAGGGAAGGATCTTGAAAGCGCTTCTTCATCTAGCATGGAAGACGGCAGGAAGCAGGTACCCAAACTCAGCTGAACAAAATTAGCCCAATAAAATCCTGATTTCAACTATCCAGTGAGGACTACATTTTTGGACGGTTTTACGCCGTTACACATCCCAGAGTCCTTTGGGAGAGCTGCTTAAACGACTCCACAGTACGAAACGAAAATGTCAAATAATTCCTTCAAACCTTTAAGACGACTACTTCTCCAGCTATTTCTCACACGCTCCACATTACTATTGATTCCATTCTTATTTCTGCTTTTAGCCCTAAACCTGACACAAAATGCACATAATAAACAAGCAAAAAGATTTGTTGTAATGAACATTTTTTAGACCCCTCTTCCGTCAGAACTTCGCGCTAGTAACTAGGTTTTAAAAAAAAAATCCTGTTTTATCCAACCCTTTCCTCTCCAACCCAAAGGACACAGTGACAAATTCTGAGACACTACAGACCCATCAGAGAAGGAAGAAGTTTGCAGAGGAGGGAGGAACTCGGTCTGCTTTGGATAATTAAGGGGGGGGGGGCATTTGAGGTACTCCTGGGAGGGATGGCAGGCGTCAGCGTCTCGCCACCTCATTGGCTCCAAATGATACAAACTCACTTGTTAGGCTTTTAGGATGAGCCCCCTCTCTCATTCCGGCCTCCCTGCAGCAGGTGGCGTGGCTCCGGAAGGCCGCGGGGGAATTCCGAGGAGGCTCGGTCGCGGAGGGTGGCAGTGGGGTGGGAGGTTCCTACAAGGAATCCTCTTACCCTCTCGAAGTCTGAGGTCCCTGTCGGCAGGAGAGGGATCGAGGCTGTCGTGTGCCGTTCTCCTCCCTCAGGGACCCCGTCCTGGCGGGATCCCGCCTCCCTGAGCTCGAGGCTGCTGTGGGAAAACCCCTCGCCCGCCACGCAGCCCAGCCGCGCCTCCTCGCTCTCCCTGTTCCAGCCCGCCGCTTGCCAGCCTTCGGCCCTGCGTCTTCTTTGCAGGCCCGGCCCTCTCCACGCCCGGCTGAGAGGAAACTATGGAGGTGGTTCCCGCTCTCGGGCGGGTGGAAAAGCCCACGGTGAATGCCTGGGGGTGTCCCCCAAAGCTGGGGGCAGGTGAAAGGGAGGAGGAAATTAACTTCACAGCCCGGGAGAACTACCCGGATTCCCAAACTGGAGGAGGACTTTAGATGTAAGGGAAGCCAAGGGGAAACCCTGGCACCTTCCCGAGTATCTATTCGCCAGGGGAGGGTCACCCGGTAGGCACACATTGGTTACTATGACAATACTACAGCCTCCAGTTGCCATGTCAGCTGCTTATCCAATCCAATTGGATTCCTTTCTTTTACTCCGTGGACTCCACCCCTTCCCCTCCACAGTCTCCCTGAGTAAAGGGGGAGGAACCGTAGAAAAGAGGTGGGGGTCCTCAGCGTCACTCTGGGGCGCGAGGGAAGACCGGAGTCGAGGGACTGGCGGGCGGAACAGTAGGAGGAAGGGGCGCCGTTTCCGGCAGGGAATAGTGGAGGAGTGGAAAAAGGAAGAGAGCAGTGGGGTGGAGGGAAGGACGGGGGAAGACTTTGAGTGTAACTCCCAGTAGATTTGGGCTCGATGTTCCCGATGAAGCTGGGGTTGCCCCCTCGCGCAGGGGAGAGGGGTGGATTGGACAGAAGCCTCCAAGCGCCACCAGCGGGCTACTCAGCAACCACACAGTCGCCGCCCAGGTAGCTGATCCTGAGAGGGAGCTCTACCGAGTCAAAAACCACCCGGAGGGGCCGGCACCACTGAAGTCTCGCGAGAGGGACCCCCTACTTCCTTCCTCTGCTTCTCCCTCCTCTTTCCCCCGCCCCCTTCCCTCTTCCCTCCCCCTCCCTCCTCCCGGGTCGGAGTGTCCCTGCGCCCCACGGGCCGGAGCAGCAGCGAGAGCAGTTTCCCCGGTCCCTCCCCTCCGTCTCACTCACCCCCCCACCCCACCCCCCCGCCGAGCGAGGAGGAGCTGGAGGAGAGGAAGATGGCGGCGGCCGCCAGCACCCGCGGTGCCGCGGGGCCGCTCCGAGGAGCCTGAGAAACCCACAGAGGCTTCGCGGGAAGACGCGGCGGCGGAGGATGAGCCTGCAGAGCGCGCAGTATCTCCGGTGAGTGCCGAGGCCGGCCTCGTACGAAGGGGGAGATGGCCGAGGGCTCGGGCATGGAGCTACAGACACAGAGGTGGTATATCCGGGGTGGCGAGGGAGTTGCTGGGTCCTCTCCTTGCCCGGCAGGGAGGCGGGGGCTGCGAGAGGACACGCGGGAGGGGGCGGAACGGGCACGTACCGGGGTGCTGAGCCCCCCGCGGGCCGGGCTGAGCTCCAGCGAAGCCGGCGACTCTCGGTGCGGGGAGAGAGGTTGGGGAAGCGTGAGAATGTGTGTGCGCGCGCGCTCGGGGTCGCGGGCTCGCAGCTGAGGGGTGGGGGCAGGCGCCCAGGGAGGCGACGGCGACCCCGGCTGGAGGTGGGTGTGGAGGAGTCTGGTCCCGGTGGCGGGGGAAACGTGGTGTGGTGTGGGATTGGCTGGAGCGATGCGTGATCGGAAGACGGGGTGGAAGTCTGCACACCTGGGGTGTGTGGGGGGCTGGGGGAGGGAGGGCTGGAGGAGGGAGAAACCGCGGGGAACTGGAGTTTGATCTTCATTCTTGGGTTGGAAGTACTAGGTAATAATGCCATCTGTAGTTAGTTGGCGAAGTGGGGGGTGGGGACGTGAAAAGGGGGAATGGATGAGGAAGTGGGGAAAGAAGAGAGGTATACAATGGACGGGGTTGGGTTCCAGAAGAAACTGGGTTAGAATCAGTGTAGTCGGAGATATCACTCTTTTAAGAGTGGTGTAAAGAACTTGTATGTCATGTGGATACAGTCTGCGAATATGGAATGCGTCTGGAGGGGGGCGATGCAGACACATTGGAAGCAAGTACAGGATGGCGAGAGCATATTGAATGGAAAGACACCAGCTATTGTGCAGCCAGGAAGGTTCCAAGGAAGCTGGATTAAGAACTTGGAGTTAGAGGTAATAAGGGTCAGAATCTTGGTGGCAGAGAAAAATGAGGTCGTTAGAGCCTGAGATAACTGGGGAGTTGCTTCTGCATAGAAATGGGGGAGGCAGACCTTAAAGTGGGTCCTTTTGTCTTTCAGGAGCAGAACTAAGACAGGCAGGCATATGGGAAGATGTTTTTTTAAAGTGGTTTCATACCTTGCGGAGGAGGAAATTGCATGGGGTAGAAGTCTGAAATGAGCAGAAAAGTCACTTTAGTTGTTTAGTGAAGTGAAAGTATTGAGGGACGGCAGAATGCCTTAGTTTAACAAGGGTAGGGATCCATACAGCATGTTTCCCCGGTGATTATAGGGTAGTTGGAAGAATATCTATATATCAAGGTCCTTTTTTTCCACTCTAATATCTGCTTATTGTTTAATATGTCAGATAAATTTAATACACCTGTGCCAAAGATCTGTGGTGGATGCTGTACAGGGTGGCTGTGGAAACTGATCATCGGGATAGTCCTTAATTTTAAGGAATTTGCAGTTTAATATAATACACATTAGGCAAGTGAATAAATAACAGCACAGAGACAAAATGGCATCATAAAAGATGCCAAGTGTTACAAAAGTCCAAAGGCAGGAGATTACCTGAGCAGTTGGGGGGAATCAGGAAAAGCGTCCTTTGTTCATTTCTCATGTATGCACTCATGATTCATCAGTCATTTTGTTGATCAACTATATAGGAGGCATCGTACCAGCTGCAGAGAATAGAAAGTAAGAACTCCACCCTCGTACAGAGTTTAGTTTGTTAGGCTTCAAGGAGAAAATGGTACTTAAAATGGCCTTGAAGGATCAACAATATTGGATTGTTTATCCAATATTATGTATCCCATATTTTGTGTCCAGTATTAAAGGTATGGATTGAGAAGAGTGGAATCCAAATGGAAGGATACTGAGCAGAGCTGTGTACACAGGGAGGTTGGAGGCCAGGTGGTGTTCTGTCGAGTTACACAAGACTTTAGGGCGGGGGTCCCCAACCTCTGGTTGCAGGCCAGTACTGGTCTGGGCCTGTTAGGAACCTGACAGCACAGCTGGAGGTGAGTTTGAACGGAATGTACTTAAATCATCCCAAAGCCATCCGCCCCACCCTGGTCAGTAGAAAAATTGTCTTCCATGAAACCCGTCCCTGGTGTCAAAAAGGTTGGGGATGACTGCTGTAGGGTGATGCAGCTGGAAAAAATAGTCTTATAAGTTACTAAGTTTCATCCCTTCCTTTTGCAGATGAGGAAATATAGCCCAATGAAGTTAAAATTGTTGAGGATCATGTAGCTGGTATGTGGAAGCTGTGTAACTCAAATGTAGGTCTTCTAAGTCCACATCAGCTTTATTGTACAGCATGTCTGGTTCATCTGTTGTTTTCACAAACACGTGTTGAGAGTGTACTATATTCTAGGTACGGAGGATATCGTGGTGAGCAAAATGAACAAATGAGCATGTTTATCAGGTAGTGACAAGTACTGGGAAGAAAAATGAAGCAAGATAGGGTGACAGGGGAAAGCCTATTTGATAAGGTGCCCATATTTGAGAGGGCCTTGAATGTCCTGATCTGTAGTTTATAGTTAAAACGGACAACAGAGAACCTGAGATGATTTGTTTAAAAGGGAATTCACATGTTTATAGCTATGTATTAGGAAGACGAACCTGTGTAGCGTAATGGGCAGTTAAGGCCAGAAATAAGGTGATGGCATTGGCACTAGAAAGGTATGATAAAAAGCACATTGGGAGAGTGGTGGGAATTTTAATGGGAAGGTTAGTTGGCTTTGAGAGGCTCTGTTAATATATCTTACATTTTGTAAGTCACCTTGGTCCAGAAGATTTATCCTTAAGTTGTGGAATCTATGGTAGATAGCTGGAGATGAACTTAGTTTCTAGAAGAGGAGAGAAAATAAGAAGGAACACACTGTTTGAATAACCTTTATTTTCCAGCTAAAGTTGAACAGGTAAAATGGAACAGGCATAAGACCTGGGAGTCCCTTAGAGATTCCCAGGAGCCAGTTTTTTCTGGATCTTGCACATCTGTCCTAACTAAATAAAGCAAGTCTTAGGGCCAGTTGGACTCTGGGACAAGCCTTTCTAATAAAGAAAGGCTTACACCAGCCCAAATTTCCCCTCTTCCTTTTAAGGTAATCATTCTATTTAAAGTCTGGTGTGGGGAGACTAGAGAATGTCTTCAGGGAAGCATTATGTTCACTTTCTTTTCTTTGATGAAAAAAGAGCTGTTGGTTTTTACAGACAACTCAGGGAGCATGCTGGGTATTGCCGAATGAGTGTAGTTGGGGGTGTAGCAGTTACTCTTTGTGACCTTGACTTTAGGAAGAGTTTTCTTGCCTACTTTTGTGGAAGACCATGACTGGGCAGTTTTTAAACTGCAGAGCTGCAGATCTTTACTCATGTAGATGAAAATTAGTTTTGTCTCAACTGAATTAATTTGTTAGGGTGAGCTGGGATGTCCGACGTTAAATGGTAGTGGTGGTAAACCAGGAGCAAGATGGTAGTTTCCAAAGAGTAAGAAATGAGGAGATGAGGTAAGAAGCATCAGGAAGACAAAAGGAATTCAACATCAAGTGGACTGAATTAGTCTATTTCTCTGTAGGAATAGAGCAGAGATGGCAAGTAGGAAAAAACCTGTTCTCTATGTGGGAAAGAAGGTGGTGATCTGGGCAGGAAAAGATTATGAGACTTTGTCGTTGTTGTTGGGGGGACATGTCTTTTTTTTTTGAAATAGCAGACTGACAAGACTCCTGTTGAAATGAGCAAGTTGAGAGTAGTTTCTTGCATTTTATAAAAGTGAGAAATGGGCCGGGTGCACCTGTAGTCCCAGTTTCTCGGGAGGCTGAGGCAGGAGGATCGCTTGAGCCCAGGAGTTCTGGGCTGTAGTGCGCTATGCTGGTCCAGTGTCCACACTAAGTGAGGCATCAATATGGTGACTTCCTGGGGCAGGGCGCCACCAGGTTGCCTAAGGAGGGGTGAACTGGCCCAGGTGGGAAAAAAGAAGAAATGGTGTTAGGTATGAAGGTTCTAGACTGATATTGAAAATGTATTACCCAATTTGAAAAAAAAAAAATCAGTCTTTTTCTCTCTTGATTTTTGACAATATGGAAGTATTTTTAAAGACAAACACCGCTGTTGAGTAAAATAAAAAGATGTACTGAAATAGTTCATTTGGTGGGAGAAGGGTGAGGATAGGCTATAGGTGTGATAGTAGGTAAGGTGTAATATTGTGCTTTAATAGAATAGCATTTGAAAGAATAGAAATGTGGAAGTTAACATGTCAAAGTTGGAAAAGCAGGGGTGGGGGAGGTATTAAAGGACCAAACAGGAGCAACATCATCAAAGTTGTTTTCGAAGGTGAGAAAGTGGAATAATGATAGCCATAGGGAATACCAGTCAAACAGGGCAAATCCTGTTACAAAAGGTGGCACAGGTGCCATTGAATGACATCTGCTGCCCTTGTGGAAGCCACCTGTCCACACTCTGTACTCTGGGCTCCCTCCAGTGTTCCTCCTCTTCTTCCTTCACTGTGCTGTTCTTTTTGCTTTAATTTCTTTTTATGCTCTAGGTTTTTCAGTGAGGTTTATTTGAAGTTGATCCCTGGTGTTAGTTCCCTTTATAGGAAAGGTCTATAAATTACCTGTTTTGTTACTGGTTGGTTTGTATGTTTACATGATAGACTTTTTTTTTTTTTTTTGTCAGAAACTTTGTTACCAGAGGTAGAAATAATAGAACAGCAACAAAGTTGTTGTTTAAATACTGACTAAAATACCCAGTATGTTATAAGATAAAATGTATCACTGTAAATTGTGGAACCAGGGGCAGATAAAGGGAGGGGAGCAGGGTGGATCAAGTAGCAAGCAGAACCTTAATCCAGCTGGGGAGAGGAAGAGGGATGTCAGTGGGAGCATTTGGGAGGAATATGGATACTCAGCTGGGTGGGCTCCTGGCTCTGCCTGCTGGTGCTGGCCCTGGGTGTTCACAGTCTCTGGGAGCTCCCCGCCGCTCCCATGGAAACCCGATAGCACGTGTTGACATTAATTCATGTGGTTGGTGGAGAAGTCTTACCCCTGACCCATTCGCCACCCGCCCCCCCCCCCCCCGCCCCATGTACAGGATTGAAAATAGCTTCGGTCCCAGAAAATCAGCCAGATGTGTCTGATTTAACAAACATGGTACAGTTGTTTGGGGAAAAAAAACCAAAATGACACACTCTTGAGATTTATAAGTCTATTTTTTGTTATAGTGGTGTTAATAGCATTTCACCTGCTTGAAATTGACTGGCTGAATAATTTTGACAGTTAATTTCTGCTTCCCTTGTGGTTTCATTTGGATTCAGAATGTGTACTTCCTGTCCTAGCCTACGTTTCACTGTTATTTTATACCTATTAGGTTGTACGTTCATGTCAGATGAAGCAATCCCTGTGTGTTTTCTGTTGTTGTTATTGTTGTTTTAAGATGTTATATAATAAGTTCTGGATACATTGGTGTATCAGATTTTTTCATCAGGTACTGTTGGGGTGGAGGGTGGTTCAGACCTTATAAGGGCTAGTTTGTTTTATAGTGCAGAAATACTATTTGCAGCCTTCAACTACAATCAGTGGTCTAGGAGAGTGTAACTAAGAAGGGTTAATCAGCAGTTACAGGAAAACATAGGGATGGAGTTTTGGCAAACATGTCACATGGTAAGTGAGAACTTGTAACCAACTCCTTTCTTGTTAGCATGTAAGTGGAGCTGTGTAGGAAGGTTGTTTTCACCCTCCCTTAGACCTAATTTTTACTTAAGGGGACAAGTAGTTGACTACTAATGGTTCAAGAAAACTTTGGGAGTCTTAGGTAGACCAGGTAGCAGTTTTGTTCTTCGTTTCACTTAAAACAGTTTCTTAAGCTTGACATACACTAACATTTTGGGCCAGTTCTTTGTTGGGGGGAGCAGCCCTGTGCGTTTTCCACTTTTCAGCAGCATCCCTGGCATGTTCCCACTAGATGCCAGTATCATTCTCCTCTATTTATGACAATCAAAAATGTTTCCACACATTGCCAAGTGTTCCCTGTGGGTGCAGATCCACTCCCAGTTGAGAACCACTGATTTAGAGAAAATATATAGGAAGATACATATGCACAGTGTAGATTTATTTCCTTTTCTCATCTTTTAAGTCATGGATTATTTTGGCTTCTCTTACCAGTTTTCTCTTAGGTAGTAAAAGGCTAGTTGCCATGTTTAGACTTTACCCATAAAAACTTGTGTATGTTTAAGTGTATTTTGTAATCTGTGTTTTATTCTACTGGCAATTACTGAAAACTTACTATGTGGAAAGCACAATTAGAGGGACGCCTTTGTGCCCGGGGGGTACTCAGAAATACTGGGGAGAGACGTTGAAGTCACTGATAGCAGATGACCTGGTAAGTGCTGTGTTGGAGAACCAGAAGTACTGTATTGGTGTAGGGAAGAACGTCCGGCAGAGGTAGAGGAGGGTGAGAGGTGTCTTGGATAAGGTGAGATTTGATCTGAGTTTTGAAGGGTGGATCAGACTTTTAAGAGTAGATATTGGACAAATGGATATTTCAGGCAAGATGAACATTGCATGGTTCCTTTATTCCAAGAAAATTTCTAAAAATTTTATTCACTCCTGTTTAATACATCCTGGCCAGGCCTTTCTAAGTTTTTCTTAGATGAGATGGGCTGTGGATAGAGAAGTAGAGACAGGAAGTGGGGGTGCGATGGGTATCGACAAGGGAAGAGCAGTTTGGTTCAAGTCCTGAGCAGTTCCTTTCTTTGCCTACACTTTTGGTTATGCACCATTCTTCCAGAACCTTTTTTTAGTTGTATGTCTCTTTCCTTTTAGTCCCTGCTTTTCCCTTTTCTAGTCTTTCCTTTTGAGGACTAATCTCAGTTTTCTTTTAAAAATTCTTTCCTGCTCTTGTTTTCCCTTTGAGTTCTGCCTTTCCTATGTCTAACAATTTAAAGTTTACCCGATACTATATGTTTTTTCTTGTATTTACCATCTACTTTCCCTTAATCCCTTGTAAACCAGCTCTTTCCTTGGTACTTTATTGGAATTGATATTCTCAAAGATGCCAAAGGCCAGATTTATCCCCCGATTGTTTTCCTTTCTCATGATCACACCCTTGTCTCTGTCCCTCTCCTTTCCATCCATCCTTCCATCCCCCCAGCGAACACTCAGTTGGGGCCAGCGTATATCCTGGGTACCTGGGGATAAAGAGGGAATACACCTTCAAGTGGCGTCACCAGGCCCACACAGAAGTGCACAGTCACATGCAGTCCATAGCCACTGTGACATGGACGTCACTGGGCCTTACGGGAGGTTCTTGAGCTGTCTTTTGTTGTTAGCACTGTAATTCCATGGTTCTGATTACCCTGACTCTTACTTTGTTTCCCTTGTCCTTCTCACCTCACCACCAGCAGAAAGAAAGGCATAGCCTTAATCTCTGTTTTCTCTTCTTTGAACATTTCTTTTCCTCAGAAATCACATTTAATCATGGGACTTCAGCAGTCACCACATCACTGTTTGCTAATCTGTCCAGCATCTACTTAATGTAGCAGGTCATTGTGGCAGGTCCTGGGAGACAGATTGATGCGTCATGGCTGCTATTCAGAGAGTTTATAAACTATTTGGTAGGCTTCAACTATTAAAAATGTGTTGATTTTTATAAACAAGATAATATGTAACCAAGCACAGTTGAACATCGTGGTTTAGAGCATGGTCTCTGGGTCAGAATGGTCTGGATCCAGACACTAGCTGTGTTGCCTCGGGGAAAGCTGTGTAAGCTTTCTGTGCCTTGGTTTCTACACCTGAAAAGTGCAGGTACTAATAGTATCAATCCCCTGGAGTTATGAAGGTCAAGTGCTGGGAGTGGTTCTGGCACATAGTAGGCACTGTATGAATTTAGCTATGTATAATGTCTGAAAGTTAGCCTCTGGCACTATGACAGTTTTGCCCCTCTGCCTTCTGGACATTCCTTAGTTGTAGCAGTCTTTCTGTTACAGCAAACTGAGTTCTGTTCAAAGTAAACTCTTAATTCTTACGTTTCTCACCCTATTCCTCAACATGCTGCCGCTCCTTCCATCCGGGTTTGAGACCCTGCAGTCGCCTTTGAGCTCTCCCAGTTTTCCTCACCCTCTTCCACACACACCCGGTTCTGGAAATGTAGCCTTCCTGCTGTCTCCTCTTTGTCACTTCTAGCACCTGCCAGTTTTATACCTGTACTGTTGAAATAGTCTTCCCAGAACGGTACCTTGCCTGTAGTTCTCACCAGCAGCAAGAAGACAGCGTCAAACTGCCCACTGCTTTCTGTTTTTGAACTGACAGCATCTCTGCGTCTTTATTTCTCTATCTTTAAAATGGAACATGGATCTCATAAAATTGCTTCCAGTATTAATGTGACAAAGGTTGATGCATGTTCAGGCTCCCCCTGCCACTTTTGCAGTGTTTCTATATTAATAGTCCTGAAATGCATTTGTGTATGGTTTTTCTTTGCATAAACTCCTTAGTCTGGCCTTCTTGAGCTTCCATAAAATGGCCCTCATCTATGCCTTAGCCCTCATCTGTCTGCTCTGCCATTTATCTTCTTACCTTTTTTTTTTTTTAAGATTTTATTTATTTATTTTTAGAGAAAGGAGAAGGGAGGTTAGAAAGAGAAACATTGATGATGTGCAAGAGAAATATCAATTGGTTGCCTCTTGCATGACCCCAGCTGGGGACCTGGCCTGCAAGCCAGGCATGTGCCCTGACTGGGATTCAAACTGGAGGTCTTTCAGTTTGCAGGCCAGCACTCAATCAATCCGCTGAGCCACACCGGCAGGGCCATCTCCTTACGTTAGAGTTGATAGGAACCAACTGTGCCAGCTAGAGCCATCTCTTTGTTGTCTTCTGAACATGGTGCATCCATTCCTGCCTTAGTCTCACTTTCCAGGCCGTTTCCCTGCAGAAAGAAGTCCTCCTCTTTCTTCACTTAAGCCTCACCTTCCTGTGAAGACTTTGTGTGCACCCCAGTGATTTCTGCATTCTTGAATTTTGTAGCATTTCCTGTCTCTTAGTCATTTGGTACTTAAAAGTTCCTAAACTTGTAATGATCTCTTTTTTACATAAGTGAATTATCTCTGCAGCTAGACTGAGTATTGTAGAGACCATGTCTCAGCATTTTTAAAATGCACAATGTACATAACAGTATTGAGTGAAATTCTCATGCTTTTGTTTTTGGAAAACACTTACAAAATACTTGCAGATAACCAGTGCTAGGCTCTGAGAATATAAAAGCAAATGAATTGAAATTTGTTCTTTAGGGTAGTGGTCTCCTGGGGGAAGTGGATATTGCACATGTACTTCAATACAATGTGGCAAATACTAGGTTAAATGTTTTCATTTTATTTCATTTAAGGGATGTCTTGACTATACTAAGGCAGGTGGAACTTCTGTCTGGGCAGTGCAGAGAAAGCTTCTGGAGTTGAACCCTGAGCTCAGTTTTAAAGGATGAGTAGGACTAGCCAGATGAAGACAAAAGGAAGAAATAGCAGGCAGGGGAACAAAACGAGCATGTGCCTGTGGCAGTGCGTTTGAGGAACTCTAAAAGGTTTGGAATTATGGATGAGAGCTTGGTTGATGTAAACATCATGATTAGATCAGACTGGCAGTCAGGTTATGTCATATGTATTAAAGAGACTTTGATTAGTCACTCTCTCATTTTGTGTTTCCTCTGGGAGTCTAAGGTTCTTTCTGGAAACCTGGTCGTTAATCTTACTGGAGCAGTTTATGTTTGAATGGCTGGTGTTAATTGCACATGGTCTCGTTGGAGTAGGGAGGCACGCGAGAAAGATGCGTGTGCTGCCTGCGGTGTGTCCTTTGAGGCACATACAGATTAAAATTTCCTTACCTTTGAAAGTAGCCTCATCTTAGGCACATCTTAGTTATTTGGGACATTATTAAATTATTGTTGTAGAAGATGAGAGTTTTAGTGAATGCATGTAATTCTGAAAATATCTTTGAGTTGATAGGACTTATTTTATAGAATCTTCACCAGCTGAAATCAGACGTGGAATGGAGGTAGAGGTGAAAAAGGGGAAATCAAGACATTAAGTGAGGTCTCTTTGGATTTAATGTTTTAGAGTTTCATAAAAATGTTGCAGACCCATTTTGTTCGTGCAGTTCTTGATGTCATTTTTCCTTATGTAGTGTCTTTTTTAAAAAATTATTTATTTTTAGAGAGAGGGGAAGGGAGGGACAAAGAGAAGGAGAGAAACATTGATGTGTGAGAGAAACAGTGATGTGTGGGAGAAACTTACGCTGGGGACCTGGCCTTGTAACCCAGGCCCTCCCTGGGAATCAAACCGGCGACCTTTTGGCTTGCAGACTGATGCCCAGTCCACTGAACCATACCAGTCAGGGATGTAGTGTGTTGTCTTCAGTGAAGAGCATGATTCTAAAATATATTGTATTTAACTACTGTACCCGTGCGTTAATGTGCTCAATCTGTTTTCTAAAAACTGTTGGTTCATCAGCTACAGAAGTTGAGTCCCTTTTTTTCCTCTCCTTTTTCCAAAGGCTTAGTATTTCATTGCTCTGTTCGTTAGATGCTGTACATTCGAATGTGCTTTACTAATACTGCCTCCTGGAAAGGTCATGAATTATTTATTTAGTTTTTTATCAGGTGCCAACCTAACTCAGTTTTCCCTGAGATGCTATGTAGTGATGAGATACCAGTAGTAGATAATTAGAGTAGAATGCAATAGAAAGATGATACTCAAGGAAGAAATGAGTTTAAAGGTATGCTTACTTGAAAATAAATTTGTTTTTGCTGGTGGAAAAAGATAAAAAGCATAGTGTTAAGAGAACTGCCACAGATGGGATGCATTTGAATATAAAAAGTACATTAGGGTGTGCAAAAATTTGCACGTGTGCACATACATAGTTTGTGCAGGATATTTTAAAGTGAACTTTTTAACATCTCATTTTATGAAATGCATATTTCTTGAGTTCTGCTTTCTTTAACCTAAATGATCATGTTGTTTATCTGAAATAATCATTTGTTTTGCTTTGTTTCATTTTTAACGAAAAAAGTCAGAACATTTTAAGAGGCACGTCTCTAATGATAAGACATATTGATCATAAATTCTGGTTTATAAACAGGGAAAAGGAAAAAACTCATAGATGGGTCTTTTTGGCATACTAATAGAACAGTACGTTGTAGTGAGTTGAATGAGCAGGGACTTTGAGTTAAGATTGGCCTAATTTGTAATTAGGTTGTCCCAAGTTCAGGTCCCAGCACTGCTATGTATAGCAGTGTGACCTTGAACCTCTCTAGTTTTAGTTTTCTGCTCTGCGTTTTCCTGCCTATAAAATGACAATGATAGAATTATTGGGCAAATTACATGAGAAGATGAATATATAAAATCCAACTTAGTTCCATGTGTTGAAAGAGCCTAATTTATGCATTGTATTCATTTTCTGCATTTCTGTATGTATCAGTATTTACCGTATGAATTTGCTAATGTAGTCTTTAAATTGGGTGGGAACCATTGTGCCTTGAATAGCTGTAGGGTGGTGGAAGGGTCTTTACTGTGGAGTGGTCTGCTTTATTCCTCAAGGGACTATTGTACATTTTACTAGTACTTTACACTTTCAAAAGCTTTTACGTAATTGTCGTCTTAAGCTCTCCTAAACAGTAACCTTGTAAAAATGGATTGGCATTTTGCAGAAAAGGGAAATGAAACTCAAGGTACCTAATTAGTGACAGAGTTTTTCGATGGTTTACAATTAGTGGTTGCAAATTCATGTATTAAGAAGCGTATTTCTGAAAAGTTAATTTTTAAGAATTTCAAGTGCTGATATAGAACTGGTTCGCTATAATGAACATCCTTGTACACACATATTCTTGTGTATACTTGATTGGCAGGGTGTGCACATTTAAAAATATGTCATTCAGTGCGGTAGGTGGAATAATGTACCCCCCCCCCCGCCCCTCAAGAGATGTCTACACCTTGATCCCTGAAATCTATCATATTATGTGGCATGGGGGAGTTAAGGTTGCTCATCAGCTGACTTTAAAATAAAGAGTTTATCGAGGATCATTTGGTAGGCCCAGTGTGATCACAGGTACCCTTTAAGTGTGGAAAAGGAGAGTCAGAACTGGGGAGATAGGATCCTGCTGGAATGGAGCCAGGGTCACAGGCCAAGGAATACAGATACCCTGGAGAATCAGAAAAGGGCAAAAACTGGGATTCTCAGAGCCTCCTGGAAGAAACACAGGCATGGTCACACCTTGATTTGACCCACTGGGACTCATTTAGGCTTTTGACTTTCAGACCTGTAAGGTAATGAATTTGTGTAGTTTTAAGCCACTAAATTTGTGGCAGTCTGTTACAGCAACAGTAGGGAGTTAATACATGGTAGATGTTGCCAAAAGGCACCCGAAGATTTGTACTGTTTATTCTGGCCTTAGCGCTGTTTAAAAGTACCTGTATCCTTACATCCTTGCTAGTACTGGGATGATTTCATGCATCTCACTTTTTTTAAAAAAGCAGATTCCTTGATGTCTTTATTTGTTTAACATTTTTTAGAATGCTAGACAAATATTAATTCTCTGGGAAATTCATAGATGTTAGGATTTTCAGTATTTTCAAGGCAAAATAAATTTAAGAATTTTGGGGTTAAACTGGATTCTTATATAGTACTTCTCCTAGTTTGTAACGTGCTAATGTGGATTATGAAACCTCCAAGACAGTTCAGTGTTTCCGAAAGTTGTGTCACATCTTACAAAACTAATATTTTCTTGGAATATTCATTTGAACAGAATTCATTTTGTGTTCTTTTGTCTCGTGACCTTTCTCCTTACACAATGACCTTCACATAGGCCCATATCATATCTTAGACCTTGTCATTTTTCAGAATGCATCTACATCTAAAACCTTAAATTCAGCCATTCCATTTTGACCACAACTTTGTCCCTGTGAATCGCACTGCTTCTGTTTAAGATGTCTAGTGTATCAGAATCAGAGGGAGAAGGACCACACGAGTCAGTGGAAAGGTGATTAATTAGGGGTTCCGGTGAGAAATGATGAGGGGCGCCTAGACTGAGTGACTAGCATACATGTTCCCCTTTGTATAAGAACCTTGTTTAAGGAAGTGCTTTTCTTGATAAGGCATGAGTTACTTTTTTTGTTGTTTTAGACCCAAATGTAAACACAGTTTCTTTAGGTTACTCATTTCAGATCCCCAGATTTCAAGGTGAGGTAAGATGGAAATGAGAAAACAATTTGTAACCTGGGAATTACAGCCATGCACTGTCAGGTGAGTTTGAAATGACGTAGTGCAATACCAAGCTAATAAAACAACCTGCAGGTTTTCTGCTTTCCTATTTGTAACCTCCACTGTTTCTTCATACCTGAAATAACAATTAGTCTTTCCTCTCCACCATTTTTGGCAGCTAGTGTGAAGCTGCAAGTGATGCCAGTGCTCAGAAATGTGTCACCATGAGAAATTCTCTAGTTTTAAATGCCAACAGAGAATTGCTTTTTTTTTGCACAAGGATTTACTTGTTTCTGTGTTGCGTCTAGGAGATGTATGCAGTATATCCTGATTTGTAGCCATACAATTACACCCTTTAATACAAATCTTTGTGAAACTTTGAAAGGGAATCTTGAGTTGACATCCTTCATTTTAAATTGTTTGATATGTTGTTTTATGATTTATTAAAAAATTTTATGAATCATTTTAACCTGATCATTGAAGGGTTGCTTAATTTATGATCTGCACCCCTTTGCCATGTGGGTCCTGGACTGGCTTGTGATCGCCTGTGACCTGGCGATGCTGTCACAGCTTTTATGTTTTCATCTCTGGCATTTGAGGCTCCTGTGCATAGCAGTGAGGTAGGTAACTGTGTAGAGAGAGGCTACTTGGTTTGTGCTTTCGAAGTGATTACACTACCAATTTTATTTTGTGTCAGACACTACTCCATTGTTTATTCATTCTGCATACTCACAGCAGGCCATGGGGTGTAGACTGTGGGCTTCATGTTCGAGAAGAGCGAGCAGAGAGGCAGCATGAGAAAAGTTAAGCACACAGCCATGTGCAATGTAGCAGAGCCGTGGTGTGGGCCCGGGAGTCAGTCTCCAGAACCATTCTTCTAACTGCACCTTGTAAGGGTGCTATAGCTCTAGATTTATGCTCTTATTTGCTTAGTATTGTAGGATTTCATTTCTGTTTTATTTCTTCTCTAAATATTTATTATTATATAATACATAAATATTTTATATACGTATGTATAATCTGAACAAACCTTTTTCATCAATATTAACCTTCCTAATGCATTTATTTTTTGCAGGATAATAAGGGAGAAGACAGGGAAGTTTTGCCAGAAAATTTATTAATGGGAACCGAAGGGAAAGATTGTTTTTCTTTTATATTTGAAATAAGTTAATTTAGACTGGCTAAGCTGGCCTGCTGCTGTTCTCTCATGGCGGTTTTTCCTGCAGTTTCTGCCTTTAGTACTGCTATGTAAATATGAGGTCTGTCTGGAAAAAGTCCAGCCATTGCTAATAGAGCAAGAATGATTTGCATGATATTGATGTCACCTGGCAGCCAAGGAGAGTGGACTGGACTGCATGGGTGTGACCAATGACAACTTCACTTGTACGAGTCAATGGGGGCGGTAGATGCCATTGAGTGAGCTTGTGTACTCTGTGGCCATTGCATTCAAAAGACTGAGCGAATATAGCACCGAATCTGCATCCAATTTTGTGTTAAGCTTGAACATTCCTCCGTGGAAACTATTCAGATGATTCAGAAGGCTGCAGCGATGGGCAACTGGTGATTCGCAGCTTCATTGCAACAACGTGTGATGCACTTGGCCCACTCATGCACCATGTCTCCTGCAGAGTTTTTTGACAAAACATCAAATCACCCAGGTGATTCAGCCACCCTGTTGGCCAGAGTTGGCACTCTGGCACTTTGGGCTTTTCCCAAAACTAAAATCACCTTTTACAGGGAAGAGATTTCAGACCATCCATGAGATTCAGGAAAATGCGACAGGGCAGGTGATGGCAACAGGGAGAACTGTGAGGTCTCAAGGTGCCTACTTTGAATAAGACTGAGGAGTCATTGTTCTATTTACAATGTTTCTTGTATCTTGTGTCTTCAATAAATGTCTCTATTTTTCATATTATATGGCTGGATACCTTCTGGGCAGACCTTGTATGGTCTATTTTCCAGGACCCTTTGGAATATTGAGAACCAGCTACTATGGGAAAAACAATTCTGACCCCTCCTCCCCTCACTAATAAATAGTTCAAGTGGAGAATGATTGCCAGTTTTTGTACGTCAAGTACAGAAGATCATTGCCTTTTCCTTATTGACTTAGTAGAGTTCCCATATAGAGATGCTCAGGTGCCAGCTCCTGACACCAAGAAATATAATTTTGCATGTATGAAATAGAAATTTTAGATAATACATTGTTTCAAAAGAAAAAACCAGTGTGGCTTTTTAAAAGTAACAAATTACTAAAGCTTTTTTTATGTGGCCTGACATCTTTGAATTTATTATTTTTCGTATTTAAATACATAGGCTTCTGAAATGGAGAGAGTAAGACTGGTTAACTTAAAAAAAGGAACAACTTTCCTCTCCTTACCTTAGAGTCTTCTTCTCATGTGACTTCACACTGTCTTTGAAAAGTTTCTTCTTCCAGAACGTTTTTCTTTGAGTCAACCTAGAATTTTGTCAGGTAGTTGATCAGATGTTTCTCTTTATTCTCAGTACTCATTCATTAGTCAGGTTACCTTGTGTTTGTTCCCCTGCTAACATTTGAGGACAGAGCTTTCTCTTAATTATCTTGATGTAACTTTAGAGCAATACAGACACATTGTAAATCTTGACTAGTAATGTATGAGATTGTACTTACTGAGATCATTTTGAATTACATGACGTCTCAGTCAGAATGACATATCTCAGTCTTCAAGAAACAGTGAGGTCTGATTTATGGCTAGTATTAATCTCCATTGTGATGTTAAACAAAACTAAGCCCACTCAGGCAATGAAAAGAAGCAGAAACTGCCATCTTTTTAAGAAATACTAGTAGACTAATTAGGTTTGAGGATGGGAGTGTAAGGGGAGATTCTCACTGAGGCTCTTGATTGTGAGGAACAGAGACCACTCGCCTCATGGAAGCATGTGAGGGCTGGGGGACTCAGGCACAGCTGCTGTATTCTTTTTAGTTGAAAAGTACTATAAATTCAGTGGCTTAAAAAAACACTAAGTTACTATCTTACAGTTCTGGAGGTCAGAAGTTGGAAATGGGTTCCACTAGTTTGAAATCTAGGTGTCATTTCTTCTGGAGGTTCTGGGGAAGAATCCGTAAACTTTTCTAGCTTTTGAGGCTGCTTGCATTCTTTGGCTCATGGCCCTATTCACCTTCAAAACCAGTGATCACATCACTCTACCCTCACCTTCCTTCATCACATCTCTGAATCTACCTCTTCCCTCTTTTCCTTACAAAGATTCCTGTGATAGCAATGGGCACACTGAGCTAATCCAGGGTATAATCTCTTTTTAAAATCCTTAATATAACCACATCTGACATAATATTAGTCCCCTTGGCAATCTAAAGTAACATATTCACAATCTTTGGGGAATAGGGTGTGCATGTGTCTTTGGGAGGCCATTATTCTTCCTCCTATAACAGTTGCATGGCCTGGACCATCCAACCTTCAAGTTCAGCCTGTGAAGACACTGCTGTGCAGAACCTTGATCCTATTCATAACTTGTATCCCTGATTCACCCCTGACACCACTTAATGGAGACTGGCCACTGACACCGGAAATCAGATGTAGTTGCTGCCGCTATCCGGGATGGAATCGCCATAGTTCCCTCTTTCTCTCGCTAGATGCCGTTTTCAGATGCGGTTGGTATGTTAATTGATAGTTTGTCTGCACCCTAGCTGCGAGGGAAACTGGTAAATCTGTAGTGGAAATTAGGTTCTGCCTTGTAAGTTGAGGGTTTTCATAAAATTAAGAAGGGGAATTCATGTTCTGGGCTTTAAAGAATGCCAACCAGAGAAAGCATAGAAGTACAGTCGAGCATCTTTGGTATGAGGATTCTGTTCACTTGATAAACTCAGTGCTGGAGGTACGCGGATGAGTGAGATCCATGTCTGAGTCTCTTGGTGCCAACCAGAGCAGAAGTGAAAAGTCATGTTCATGTGCTAGTACTTTAGCATAAATCACAGCTGAGGTTTGAGTATGTGAATTGTTGAAAACTGAGGTCTGTTATGCATCATGGAATAACAGATAGAAGTGGTTTAGGCACTGGGTTTGAACCTCAGTCATAGCACTTACAACCTTTGTGATCGTGGGCAAGTTTCCTAGAATCTCCTAGCTTCTGTTTATTTATAAAATTGGAAAAATAGTAGTTATCTTGGGTTATTATGAAAACTAAATTGGGAATGGCTTGTGTAATTCACCTGTTGCTTAGTAGGCCCCCAATAATTATTAGTTGTCTTTCTTTTTCTCTATAGCACGTTAAATGTTATCCTTTCATTTAAGGCCCCCCGCCTCCATTAACCATGCACAATATTTAAGCAAGCCCCTATGGCACTCACAAGACTCTCTTATACTTTTGTATTTTTCTCCATTGAATCTTTTACCTGTTGTCATTGTTCCCGTTCCATCCCATAAAAAGCATGTTATGAGTTCCATCTTAAAAGCTCTTTGACCGTGACATCTCCCTCCAGCTACTGCTTCTCTTTCCTAGATAAAGATGTCTGGATTCAGTTTGTCTCCTCTATTTTACAGTGAAGTCAGTCATGGAGCTTACTTATTCCCTCACTTCTCCATCAGAATTGTTCTTAACAAGATCCTCAGTGACTTCCACATTACTGAGTCCAATACTCAGTACTCAGGCCTCATTTGACTTGATGCATCAGCTGCATTTATGCTTCTGCCCTCTTTGTTGAAGCTCTTTCTTCATTTGGCTTCCAGGACACCTCGCCTCTGGCCTTTACGTTTTAGTCTGTTTATTGTTCTCCTACCATCTCTAGCCTGTATATGCCAATGAGTCCTAACTGAGTAAGACTAGACCTAGTTTAGACCTTTCCTTTAAACCTCACACTCTTTAACTGCCAGTTACACTCACCTGGATGTATGGTAGTTATCTCAAACTTAGCATTATTGTAAAAAAAATAACAGTATGTGCTTATATAATACCATGTGCCAATTACTGTTGTCCCAAAATGGATTTTTCCCCATACCTACTTTGTATCATCTTCCTCGTGTTGGTAAAGGGCAAATGCACTACTCCAGCTTCTTAGGCTGAAAACTGAATCATTTTTGACTCTTCTCTCTCTTTTCCCCACCCCCTTCCTCCTCCTCCTCTTCTTCTTTTCTTCTTCTTTTTTTCCATTCAAACGCTGTTGTCAGAGTCTGATCACATTTTAAAATCTCTATTGCTGCCTACTGGTCAAAGCCAGTCATTTCTCAACATAGCAGCCAGCTGGAACCTGTTAAAATCTAGGTTAGATCATGTCAGCTCTTTGCTCAAAATCTCCAAAGATGTCCCATCTCTCAGACCATCTAAGGCAGGTTGGATGACTTAATCATCCAACGTCTCAGCCCCACCTGAATAGTCCAAGACAGCCTCCCTCAAATGTCTCTAGACCCTCAACTGTCTGGGCGGCTGTGATAGGTGGGAAAACTGGGTCTCCTCTTTCCAGGTGGTCTGTCATCCTTGGCTTCATATTGTGGTGATTGTATTACAACAGAGCAAGTCGAAATGTCCAAGTGTTTGTCAAGCCTCAGTTTGTATCCCATTTGCTGAAGTCCAGATTAAGTCATATGGCCAATCCCAGGTTAAATGTGTGAAGTGAGTTCTCAAGGGTGCAGATGCCAGTGTGTATGTGATTCTTTGGGCCATTAATATTGTATATAACAGCCTTCTGTAGGCCCTGTGATGTGTATCAGGTGTAATATGTTAAATTACTTAGTTATAATATAGCACCCCTGAAAAATAATAGGAAAATAATTTAAAAAGGAACCTGACTAGATAAAACTGATGTCTGGAAATACGGGCTAAATAATGGTTCTTTGGTGGAAAAATCAGACTTGACTTTTATATGGTATTTTTTATTTTTAAATTCCAGAGACCACGAAGAAGTAGAGAATATTGTAGAACTATAATAATTTACAGATTATTTTATTTAGTTAAATTGGACAGTTATCTTAAAATTGTTGCTAGCTGTTTGAGTTAATTAACTTGTCTATCTCTCATGTTATCCCCCTACTCCAAATTGGGAACTTATACTTTATTTTTCCCTAACCTACATTCATATTGGTGTTTTACATTATATAAAAGACAGCTTGCTGTTTTTCCGATCTGATTTTTGTTCGCCTATGAAAGGATATGCATAGTCAAACCCTTGTTATCTTCAAATCACCTGTCTTGTCATGTTGTTCTATGGCAGTTATTTTTCTCTCATTCTTACCGTTTCCAGTAAGTGTGGTCTGTAAGTACTTGTATTATTGTAGGTAAGTATGTGCAAGCATTGATGACTTCCTTATGTCTTCATGGGTGGTCTTCCCTTGATCTTAGCCAAAAGACCAAGAAGCCATCTTCATGGGCAGTCTTACCTGACTATTTCTATATTAAAATGCTAATTTTATTAAAAATTGCTTTCCTTTTATTTTCCCTTTCTATTACCTGTAAGGCATTTAGTTACTTCTTTTGGAAAATACAAGAGTTTGTTGCAAAGAATGCATTTTAAAAAAAGTATTGAGTCCAATAGAGGTGAAAGCCTTTATTCTGGCATACCTTGTGTAATATAACAATTTAGTTGAAGGGAAATAGCTTTCTAATTGTTAATGGCTTAATCTGAATTTCTTATTTCACTCACTTGGGTTGTTTGACTTACCATGTTCTGTTTGAGGTTTCAGATTTTGTATATCTGTAGAATTATATAGTATATTGTATATATATATTATATGTAGATCCCAATATGAAGAAAACAAAATCTGATTAAGAGAGCCAAGTAGGTGATCATGGGCTTTGCTTTATTGATTGTATAGAATTGCAGATTTTCTGAACTTAAAAGGAGGTATGGTCCTGTCTGGTGTGGCTCAGTGGATTGAGCACCGCTGTGAACCAAAAGGCTACTGGTTCAATTCCCTGCCAGGACATGTGCCTGGGTTGCAGGCCAGGTCCCCAGTTGGGGGCGAGCAAGAGACAACCAGTCAATGTTTCTCTCCTACTCTTTATCCCTTCCTTCTCCTCTCTCTGAAAATAAGTAAAATATTTTTTTAAAAAAGAAAGTAGTTATTCCTACTTTATCAGATGAAAAATCTTTCAAACTGTTTTCCTGGAAGACTTTTGAAACTTGAGAAAGCTTGAATTTTTAGGGTCTTAGGTTTTTGAGAGACTGGTTAGTCCAAATTAACATTAGTTTCTTTGAGCAACTTGAAGTCTGGCAGGTGCTAGTGGGCACTGGATATACAGGGTTGAATGGCACAGTCTCTAGGAGGAAATGCGTAAACACATAACTTCATTACAGTGCTTACTGTAGGAGAAGTGGCATTGAGATGCCCTGGGAGGGCTAGGTTCAGCCAGGGCCCCTTTACAAGAGTTGCTGAGTCTTGAAATAGGAGAGCGGGTAAGCCTGACATGGAGAGAAGAGGGCAGGCATTTCAGGTTGAGTGAAAGAGTTTGAATAATATACTGAGGGGCAAAATAGCAAGGTACTAAAAGTAATTTAGTTTTATTGGGTCATAAAGTGTAAAGTGGGGAGCTGTTGGACCTTACATACTCTGCTAGGGAGCTTGGGTTTTATCATGAGTTATTTTCTATCACACTTTCTCTCAAGTACAAACAAAGCCACAGGTAGTTGAATACATACTTTGGAAGTATAGAGATAATGTCCACATAGATCTCAGGCATGCTCTCTTAAGACTGGTGTTTATTGTTTAAAAAGTATGAATAACATTGTCTTTTTTCTAGAATTATTAGTGTGAATTCTTAGCTTGAGTTTCCTAATGCATCAAATGAGGATAATAATAGCATACTTCTTAGGATTATTGGGAATGATAATCACCATGATGATGATAATGACAATGACAATAATAGCTAACTTTTTTTGTGGGTCTTCTTACCAAGGGGTGGTTCTGAGTACTTTATTTTTCTTACCTCATTTACTCCTCAAAACTTCTCAGTGAAGTAGGTACTTTTATCATCTCCTTCTAACAAAACTGGGACATAGAGAAGTGATTTTCCTAGGGTTACACACCTAGTAAGTGGTGGAGCTTGGTTTGAATATAAGATACTTCACTATATTACATTCCCATTCTACGTATAGAACATGTAACATAGAATCTGCCACATAATAATTGCAAATGTAAACAATTATCAGTAGTCAATAATAATTACTTAACTTTCTTGGTCTAAATCTTTGAGTTAAATTGGCATCCCTAAGAAACTGTGCTGTATTTTTCCTGTGGCTTGTCTTAACTTCTGGCATGCCACTGAATGCAGACAGTGTGACACCCACATCCATGCCTCTAACCACTACCTTCTTCTGCAAATCTGCCATCCTCAGCCAATCTTAAGATGGAAGCATTAGTCATACCATCTATACTTGCTTTACATTTTTTAAAGCAATTAAACATGTGGTTTAATTGCTTTACATGTTTTTCCTTTGGTAGGCAGCCCAGCTGGGACCAGCCACCTGCTCCTGTGGCCTACAGAGCACTCTCACCTTGGTGCTGCACGAGCCCTGCTGGGTAACTTGTAGTTGCTCTGTAGCGATCACTCTGCTTTCAGGCAGAGGGAGAGATTAGGGTCACATTGGTATCTAAAATTAAAATGCTAGAAATACACAAAGCAGAAATTTAAAATGTGTTTTCTAAGAAACTTGATGCAAAAAGGAAAAAAGCTTTGATATTCTTCCTTTGCCTTTGACATGAAGTCATTCACATAAAATGAAAGTCATTTTTGTCATGAGTTCTTTGTTGTTGTGGGTTAACTTGTATTTTCCTCCCCTCCTCTGTTTAGAGTGTCTTAAAGCCATTCTCCCTTAGGAGTAATGTGATGTTCTTGCAGATAGTCATTGTGTGAGAAAGCATTTTGGTTAAGTCCCAGATGTGGACCGGAAACGTGAGATCAGAAGAACGTCTGAAATCAAGTAATATTAGGTAGGATAAAAACACAAGGGTTTCTACGTGTTTATGTTCCTTTTAGAAATGTATGTTATAGTATTCATATTCTGTGGACACTAATAGAAGAATTAGAGACTTTCTGAACCATTTGATACTAATTTACATGGGAGTGGGGAATGCTGAAGATTTTTTTTGTACTTATGTGGCTTCATAAGAACTTGGGTGTGTGTTTACTTTCTCATGAGCATTTGTATCTTATACTCAAAGGAAGATTTTTAAACATTTACTAAATTAAAGAAATTTTTTATGTATGTCTGAATATTTATAAACCTAGGGACTTGTGATTCATCTTGTAGATTATCCTTCATGAAAATTCCTATGTTTTAGGTTACATATATAGCAGTTCTTTTGAGTGCAGGGAGCATTAGCTCTTGGTTCTGTTGGTCAGCATGGACACAGGCAGGCGTCCTAGTGTGCTGGAGAAGCCCTCTGTAACCACACGATGGGTTCGTAACTCTTGTCACAGCAGTTTGTATCAGTGATAATGACAGAACGTGTGATGATGCTTGGTCTCAGAGATGTGGCTTTTAAGTGAGAAGTGATAGTTGCCCCTGGAAGTCGATACCATGACAGCGGTACAGCTAGGACCTTGCTCCACCTCTCACTACCCTCACATTGCCCTAGCACTCTTCTGTCTAACTCACCTCCCTCTCATTCTTCCTGCCTCCTTTTCAAAGCCAGGCTTGCCTCCTGCCTTATTCAGGGCGTTCTCCTCCTCCTCTTTCAGAACCATGCTCTCTCAGTTTTGTTCTCACTTTCTTGTATCTTCAACCTACTCCTTTCTCCTGGCTTGTTTTTTCGTTCTAAACATGCTCAAGTCTCTCCCTTTGAGAAAAAGAGAGTTCTTTTTACCCCCGACTTCCTGCTGGTTCTCTTCACTGCCCAGAGTCTTAAGAGTTGACTTAAACTTTCCCTCTCATTTGTTCTTCGGCCCTTTACAGTTTGACGCTCTTTCTGGCAAGGCTATTGTTGACCCTTATTTCACTGAATCCAGCACACTTTCCAGTTCGTATTGTACTTTTCCACTGCTTTTGGTCTTGTGGACTAGTCTTTTTATCCTCTTGTTTTCCACCTCCAGTCTTCTCTTACCCTCATGTATGTGTTTGACAGTTTCTTCTTGGTGTTCTTCATGGCTCTTTCTTCCATCTGCCCCTTAACAATGAAGGTGGGGAGCTAGCTGCCCCCTCTGCCTTTTTGGGCTGTTACATTTACTCTCGTGGGTTTACCCACCATCCATGTGCTAATTGCTCCAGCACTGTACCCTTAGTGTTGCTGTGTCCTCTGTACTTGACACTTGTCTCCAAGCGCCTGCTTACACAGCTTCACCTCATATACCCAGCTGTCTGAGTTAACAATCTGGGAATGATTTTAGACTTTTTTTCTGCGTTATTTTTTCTTCTGCTGATTTCGCTTCCCAATATTTTTTGGTTCTAGGTTTTTCCACCCATCTGTATTATTACTTCCTTACTTCTGTTCGTGTCCTTTTAAAATCCATCTTCTATATATCTTACAATCTTTTTAAAAAAGATTTTATTTATTTTTATTTTTAGAGAGAGGAAGGGAGGGAGGGAGAAAGGGAGAGAAACATTGATGTGTGGTCACCTCTCACATGGCCCCCACTGGGGACCTGGCCCACAACCCAGACATGTGCCCTGTGAATTGAACCGGCAACCCTTTGGTTTGCATCCTGTGCTCAGTGCACTGAGCTATACCAGCTAGAGCAATCTTATAATTTTTAATGATGCAATTCTGATAATGTTATGCCCCTGCCTAAAACTTAGCACTGGTTTCCTATTAGTTAAAAGACAGAATCTGAGCTCCTTGACATCATGTAAGTTCTTACAGTCTGCTGTCTGCCTTGACTCTCTCGCTGGTCTCCTGCAGCTTCCTACCTTGTGTTTGATGCTCTAGTCTATCTCTTTCACTTGCTTCCTTTTGCTTTCATTGTTGTGCTATTTTCTCTGCCTGAAAGAATCATTCTTTCTCATCCTTTGGGATTTCCAAACTGGAGTAGGCTTTTAATTAAACTAGGCACACATTTTTAAATAACACAGATTATAGAGTGAATATTATAATATAGAACATGGGAGTGTCAAAAGATTAGAAAGTCCAAGACAAACCATAAAGTGCCATAGAGAGAAAGCAACTTGGCATTTTTACTATCTCACTGAGAAGGGCTCCATGAGGGGCAGCATTATCTCTATAGATGTTCTTCTGTGAAATTCAACAGTAGAGCAGCAACACGATTTATTTTTTTTTCTGATTAATTCCATGAGATTTGACACCTCGGAGATCTATAGATTGTGTGTGTTGTGCAACTCAGTGCATAACATATACCGTACAGTGTTTGGCCTGTTATTTAGCATACATAATTATCATTAGGTTATGATACTTACATATAATTGATGGATACTGTTGTCTCCAATACTCCTTAGTACTCTATGGAAATAAGTCAATAAATTAACTTGAAATAAAACCTGTCTTGGCTTTTATTTAAATTAAAGAAAAAACACCTCTTGCCTTGCCAAAATGAAAGACTGGTTCACCTCTCTCTAGACACCGTGAGTTTGGAGGATGTTGGTGTGTAGTCCTGCGTCCCACTCAGAGGAGGAAAGGGAAGTGGGAGTTCAGGTGGAGGACTCTTTGTTGTGTCTACCCTTAGAAGTATCTTCTGTTTTTAAACTGTGAATCTTAATGTGTCATAATGATGTGTTCTTGTTGTTTTATATTTGTTACCTTGCATTGTTATGTAAGTGCTTTTTATAATCGAGATATGTTAAAGAAGATCATCATTAATTTTAGTTCTTTTTCCTCTAGTGACATTATTTTAAAAATGGTCATACAATGTTACATATTGAAAGCCCCAATTCTGTGAGCTATTACTAGCAAACATTCTAAACTTTTTTTTTTTTTTTTTAATCTTGTCAGAGAGAGACTGACATAATGGTTAGGAGTTTGCCTTTGGAACCAAACTGATTGAGTTCAGATGCCACCTCTATCACATACTAACTTGATGACCTTGGACAAGTTATATACCTGAGCAAACATAGCATAGCTTTACAGATGTGAGAGACAGACACTTGGAAGTTGCCCATGACAACTGTCTCTCCTTGTGTTTCTTTAGCTGTAAAATGGGGCAGTAATAGTTCAGTGTAGATTAAATGGTTACTTTATGTAAAGTCCTTAGAATGTCTGGTGATAGGAAGGGCTGTATAGTATTAGCTATTTTAGTACCTACCTGTTACATTAGAGTGCATTGTGTGTTTATAAATCTTGGTTCTGTACTCTCCAAGAGTGTTGTTGCATATTGTTAGCTTTCAGCATATTTGATTATCATGCAGTGTTTCAGATTTTACTCAGCATTTAATGACTTCTTTTTATTGCTTGATATAAATGTTTAATCTCTCTTATTGTTTATGAATTGAGACAATATATTTAGTATTTTGAAAGTTTTGTATTGTAACTATTCAGCACTGCTGTTTTTATTCTTGGTTCATTCATTCTCTCTATTGATTCCTTCAGCTTAAAGTAAGAATATAAAGGAACTTGTGTTGCCACAACTTCTACCAAGAAAAACCATTTAAAAATTCTTACCTTTTATATAATAAGCATTGGCTATAGGCTATGAATTGTAAAAACCATATAAACTGTATAAACTGTAAAAACAAATTGACTTTTAACAAAACCGGTAGGTCAATTGTAGTATTTTTTCCTTTATAAAGTAAAATATAATCAAATAACCAATCTTTATGAAAGTTGGTAGAAGATCACATCTCTGTTGCTTTGATTTCCTGTGTATTACGCACTGTAAAAAAAGAAAGCGTAATAGTGTAGGTGTGGGGGGTAGGCTTTCCTCTTATGACATAATAGTTGTTATTTACCCCTCTTTCTCACCTGTCTAAGCGGGCATTTTTGGTACTTGGGGAAAAAGGAGTTAGTGGGTAATAGTACGTAAACCTAATGATGCTTTAAACAGTTTGCAGATTAACTTCATCAAAAATATGACATGGCCTGGAAGGGCTAACTTTCCAATTACATGCGGCTATTCTTTAACAGTTCTCTTTGTGAGAGGACTGCAGTATTAACTAATAAAAATAGACTTATTTACTCTGAGGGAACTATTATTGATGATTCTTCATATGGGAAAACTGTGTTGTTTGGGAACTTACAGATATTTTACTTCTCTCTCTCTCTTTTTTGTTTTTTATGTCAAGTACTCCCTAGAACAGGACGGCAAAGATTTTCTGCAAAGGGCGAGATAGTAAATGTTTCAGGCGAGGTGGGCCATGTGGTCTTCGTTTACTCAGTTCTGCCCTTGTAGCAGAGAGCAGCCATAGACCGTACATAAATGAATGGGCACAACTGTGTTCCAGTAAAATTTATTTACAAAACACAGATTCAGGGTGAAGGAGGGAATTTCACCCAAAGCTGACCATTGCACTAGAGTATGAATTTTACTTGTAGTCTTTCTGATAAAAACTCAGATATTGATTTCCTAATATGAACAGATCATTTCATTTAGGCCACTGAATTTTGCACCGTAAGATGCACCTAAGTTTTAGAGGAGGAAAATGGGAAAAAATTGAAGCAAAAAATGTAAAATATTTAATAACATAAATACCATAGACTGCCCCCCCCCGCGTGAGCCAGGCAAGCTACAGTTGGACTATAAGATGCGTACCCCCTTTCCCCCCAAATTTGGGGGTGCATCTTATAGTCCGAAAAATACGGCAGTTGACTTAAATGTTAGTATTTAGTTGATGGCACAAAACCAAACCTAGATGAGACTGTGTCAGCTTTTTATGTTGTAGAATTTTTTTTACTCTAATTTGAAGAAATAGAAGTACCGTATTTTGCTGTGTATAATGCTCATTTTTGCCCAATTTTTGAGGGAAAAATAAGGATGTGTATTATACACCGGTAGTTCTGAAAATGTGGGTGTACATTATGCACAAGAGTGCATTATACACAGCAAAATATGGTGACCTGGACTTTGGTGTCAGGAGGAACTAGACTGGCACTTAATTGTGCCTAATTGCTTTGTGACTGTGGACAAATTATTTTACATTTCAGAGCTTCAATTTCCTTGTTCATAGAATGGGAATTAATAGTAGCTATCTCCCAGGTTTGTTATATTTTCCATTTAGCTTTCTTTTTTCATCATTTCAATTTAGCAAGATTATTTTAGTCATTAACATGTATCTCTTTCAGAACCTAGTAAAGAACTCTGCACAGAAATAGGCACCTTTTACCCTTGTCAACTGAGGAATCAAAACTCCAGGAATTTCAGAATGCTTTGATATTTATGTCAGAGAGTGTTACGACATTTTTGTACTTTTGTTAGTGCTTGAATTTTTACTTTTACAGTTTTTTCCTGGACAGATTTAGTATATAAAAATACAGTGTAAAATTTTGATCTCTGGAAGCCTGGTCCAGAATCTGTTAGAATTACAGTTCTCCTTTTACTGACAACCTGTAAGAGAAGCAGATATTTATAAATAGTTCTTGTTATATGTGTTCAATATAACCTTCCTTTGACTGGAAGTTGTGAGCATACTGAAATGATACTGTTTGTCTTTACAAGCAAGTCTTATTTGGAATGGGAAAACAACCTTTAGGCACATGACACTAAGAATAAAATACATACGTGTGAGCTTTTATCTAACATATGGAAACATAGTAAAATACATCATCCTCTTCAGGGACAGAATGAAAGGTTATTGAACCCTGTAAAGATGCATGATTAGTACTGATGTGGACTTTAGCAGGGAGGAGAGGAGGCTGTTGTGGCATCGATAGGCTAGGGCATGTGGGTTGTCTGACCTTAGGCTTTAGAGCATGAGCCAACCACCTTGTGAAAAACTTTGTAATGGCAGAAGTTTAACACTCAAAGCAGACAGTGAAGCTGGCTATGTGGATAATGAAATTTGATGTGACGTTATATTTTAGAACTGAGTGTAGCTGTTTATTTAATATTCCTTTATACTGAGAGTTCCCATATGGTTTGTGGTTAACTCTATAGCACTCTACTGTGATTCCATTGTTTAAAAACTTAATTTTTAAAAAATAACTTTTTAAAGGCTAATAAAATGAAAAGGTTTATGTTATTTACTTTTTGATGAAACTAAAATTCACAACTGATATTAAGTACTGAATAATTATGTAAAACAACATTTACAATAAAAATTTTAGAATCTCTAAATATTCTCTAACTTTTATGTCAAATTTTGTTTTTCAAAATGGAAATCTCTTGAGTTCATATACTTAATTTCTTTCCTTTCTTCACTTAAATATTTATTGATTGTCCGCTGTGTGCTAGCTAGGCAGCTGTGCTTAGCAGGCATAGGGGTTGTGATGGTAAGCATTCTTAAAATCTGGTAAGTAGTACGAAGAAACAAATACCAGTGCTTTGAGAGCCTAAAACAGAAGTATCACCTACGTAGGGTTCAAGTAAGGCTTTCTGAGGAAGTTCTGTCTCTGATTGAGGCCAAGAATGGGTAATGATAAACCAGACAAAGGAGGAGCGGTACCCTGTCAGAAGGACCCCTATTTTCCAAAGGCCCCGAGAGTGTGAGGGAGCAGATCACACCGGAGAAATGCCCAGTCCAATGGCTGGAGTGCAGAGAGGAAGGCAAAAAGGGAATAATGGTGGAAGTGGAGGGTGGAAACTCTCATTAGAGTGTGGAGAAAGTTGTAGGACAGTTGAATGAGGAATTTGTTTTTAAAAAGATGTTATTTATTTATTTTTAGAGAGAGGGGAAGGGAGGGAAAAAGAGAGGGAGAGAAACATCCATCAATCACGTGCCTCTCTCGCATGCCCCCAACCAGCAGCCCAGGCCTGTACCGTGATTCGGGTCTAACTTTTGGCTTCATAGGACAACACCCAACCCACTGAGCCACACCTGTCCGGGCATGGTTTTGTTTTTTTAATCTAAGAGCAGTGGGAAATTATTAAAGTGTTTAAATGGGTGATTGGTAAGATCCGATGTGCATTTGTGAAAGACCCCTCTGCCAGCAGTGGGGGATCTGAGCAAAGTGGATCTGCCTTTGCTGCACAGGCCGGGGGGCAGTTGTAGCCAGACTGAGAATGGCTGAGCAGCAAGGGAACGGGAGACCAACAGGGTTATAGTCAGTGGGTCAGCCTGTCTGGAATTGATAGGTTACCGGAGATTTGGAGACGGTTGTCATGGGCCACTTCCAGGTGTCTGTCTCTCACACCTGCAACTCTGTGCTCCATTTACTCGGGCAGAGACCACTAGGCAGAGAACCAGGGGTGAGGTGGGGGAAGATAGGTCATGGGTTCACTTTTGGGCCTCTCGAATCCAGGCCATTCTTGAAGAATTTGGGAGAGAGAGAAGGGGCAGTAGCTTAGAGGAGAATATGGCAAGAAAGTTCTAAAATCTGTGAGAGACCAATTGTACATGCTTAAATTCTGAAGACAAGGAAGTATTCAGTAGAAAGAAGTTTTAACATTTTTGAAAGAGGGGTGGGAGTTGCTTTAGGAAAGGCTAGAAGGAGCACACTTAGGTGGCATTACTGGTAGTAAATAAGAAGCGCAGTCGGCAGTGTTCTGACGGGAAGGAAGAAGAGGGCTCTGTAGTGTAGAGCTCAGTAATGGGGCGCTGTTTTTCCTGCATCCTTTGCCGAAAGGGGTTAACAGGACAGAACCCAGCAGCTTGAGGAGAATGGAGGTTTGAAATACGGTAGCTAGTGAATTGAGAAACATAGGGTTTCTTGGCGGCATCGAGGGGACATTTTTATTTATGATTGTCATTTAATGTTATCTTAAATATATCAGATTTGGAGGCAAACAGCAAGAGAAACTTTACTTAGTAGAAGAGTTCATAATGACCTATAAACTTCTAAGTCATGGCATCAGTCTGCCAAGACCTAGTGCCACCCTGCATAAGAAAGAGGGAACACTATTTGTCCTGCCACAAATAGAGCTGCTGTACATCCCTACTGCGCTAGATGCGCTCACTTGGCATTATCTATGTTGGGCACACCTAACGGACCTTCTCTTTTTCCTTTTTCCCTTTTTAGGCAGGCAGAAGTCCTGAAAGCTGACATGACAGGTACTGGCTGCTCAATTGTTTTATAAGTTGTACTACCTGGGATTGAATATTGCCTAATTCAATACATATAATCATTTAATTTTTATGAACTAGTTATCAATTATTTCAGACATACAGAAAAAATTTACAAATACCCTTTGGTGTTAGGTTTATATCATCTTACTTATAATTACCCAAATTTGAATAATAAATAAACCTTCAGAAAAAAATATTTGTAGGAAAACTGCTAAAAAATTTTGAAGTTGAATGAGCTACCTTACCATATTCTTTTTTGGGGGTCCCTTATCTTTCTTGTTTTGGACAATAGCCAAGGTGTTTTTGAAAGAATAAATGGAGCAGATGATTTTAACTCCCCAGTTTGAAATATATGTCAATAACTCTAGTGATGAGTATGCTCTCTATAATCACATGTGCTGTCAAAAAATGTAAAAGCAATATGTGATAATGGAGCTCATTCTGATTTTGAGGAATTTAGTTGTGCAGTGAAATTCACCAAAAAGAGTCAAAACTATTGTGATAACTAGCATATCTGCAAAAATATACAGTCAAGAGGAAATGAACTGTTGATGTTTTGTTCTCAACTTCTACACTTGTGGGCTAATGTTCTGTAGGAATTTGGGTAATCTCATTGTCATGTTGTTCAAGAAAAAAGCCCCTCCCCCCACAAGCTCAGAAACAGTTGTTATAGGCTTGCTTAGTATAGCAACTCAGTTCTTCTTATTGTTAACATAATTGTTGTCATTTTCCATACTAGGGATGTCAGTTTCAGCTAGGAGCCACTGTTATTATGCACTTGTATTGGCATTATAAGCATAATCTTAAGTACTAAACATCTTCAGTGAGTATGCTAAGGGTTTGACTTTTATAGGGGACATTTGACTGCCTAGAAACATTAACTAAGATATTAAGTGTACTCATTTAAATAGTAGTCTTTCTGATAGATCAGATTTAATGATCCCTTACCATCCTTTTCCTGCCATCAAGAATTGAAGCAGAGTTGAATAAATGTATAAAATTTATTTAATCATCTGAAACTTAATAAGGGACCAAGAAGCTGATAATTAGATGGCCACCCCCCCTTTTTTTAGTAGCCAGTGAACTCTTGTGAGGGTTAACTCAAATATCCAAACTATTCTTTTTGCAGAATAGGATTATGATGGCTATAGATACAGCAGACCTAAAGAAGAGTGAAAATTACATCACTGTGCAGTAGCAAAATACTAAATGCAGCTAGACAGCCTAACTAAGCAGTTGGAAATATATGCTGAAAAGTCTGTTATTAAGGGCTTCTATTGAGGTAGCTCACTGTCAGTTATTGCACTCACAAGCCTACTTATCGGAAAGGCTAATGTGCCTTATAGGGCTGTGGCAGACAGTGTGGCCTCAGTTTGGTATCGCGTATGGTGATAGCCCAACTTTCTGATTTCATGTCGCACCCAGTCTCTCATCTGGCCTCTTGAGCAGTTTAATCATTGTCTGCTACCAGCCCTCATTTTCATTAAATGCCAAGTATGGATTGCTCACAAAAGTGTCTTGGCAGGCTGTCCACCAGTCTTTAAAATAATGCTCACTGTCCTGGCCTTATGTGATCGACAGACATGAACAGAGTAGGAGTAACAGCAGAAAGCCCAGACAGCTGCTGGATTAGGAGCCCACACGAGGATTTTGTAAGGACATCTGGGAGAATGATTCAAAATAAAAAGAGAAGAAGCTGCTTTGGTCCAAGAGGTCTAGTTGTGAGAGGAAACAGACCAAGCTGGCAGTCCATCATTTCAGAGGGTGACTGACTAGTATGAGGCATGTGGCTTCCTCTGATATGAGTACTTCGAAATCTAAACCTAAAAGAAAGGGTAAACTGTTTTTTTAGCCTTTTTTATTTCATGGTATTATTTTACAGCTAAAGGACAAATACAGCAGCACACAGATTTAGTCTTAGCCAAAAGGTGTGAAAGTCGCTTGAAATGCAGTAATATAAAACTTCTTCAGCAGTTTATGGTGTGTCGTTAGAGCAGGTTTTGCTTTGGGGAGTGGAGAGGGAAAGAATCATTGCTGTGCTACAATGGACTTAATACTGTATCTGCTCTTCTGTTTTTGTTCTGTTATTCAGATTCCAAGCTGGGTCCAGCCGAGGTCTGGACATCCAGGCAGGCTCTGCAGGACCTGTACCAGAAAATGCTAGTTACTGATTTGGAATACGCTTTAGACAAGAAAGTAGAACAGGACCTGTAAGTACCATCATTTGGGATGTCCCTGTTAAGATCAAGAATCTCAACAAGACTTTAGGACAGAAAAAAACAATTTGGTTGTTTCTTTTCAACCTCTCTCAGAGTAAGCGTCTTCAATGAAAATTAAGAATAAAAAAAGGAAATTATAATACTTGTGGGTTTTTTTTTTTTTGAACCAAATATTTGACCATTGGTATTACTTTTACATACAGTCTTAAGTGGCAAGAGAATTGTTCAGAGTTGACTCTTGTCTTAAGAGCATATCATAAAATAAATAGGTATGTCCTTTTTTTCCCCTAATAAGACTAAAGAAAGATTTTGTATATTTAGGCTATTCCAATCATTCCTTCTGTGAGGGGTAAAATGGGAGATGATCAGATTCCCAAGTGAGTATATAAATATCTTTTGTGGAAGGCCTTGCCTTTAAATTGAAACCATGAAACAAAGACATTAGCCTGATGAAAAATTAAAACTCAGTTAAGAACATACTATTTAGTACTGCCCATTACCCCAAGTTGTAGTGAAGATTCATTTTCCCTACCTTCCACACTTTTCTTACATTACTTTGTATTATTAGATCTAGTAATAGTGCTTACTCTCAACCCACTCAGAATCCATATCTGTGGTTTTAGAGTGAAGGATAAGATGTCATCAAAAATTCTGAGAGAGTGATTGACCTCATAACTCATTAAAAACCCAAGTGCTCTAGAGCCTTAAAAGTTGACTTTGATAAAGAATTAGGTATTTTCCAGGTAGGTTGTAAACCCTTTACCTGTGTTTGCTTCCTTTAGTCAAGCAGTAATACCCTCCCTTCATCCTACTTCCATTTCCCCCCTGTGATTTCCAGTTAGGAGGTGACTGTTTTTACCATACCTAAATTAAAAATGGTTCTCCAAACAACTTAATGAAAGGCATTTTATGATGGGATTTTAGCATTGTGCTATTTCTTATTTTAAATAGTCAAAATTGAAATGTCAGAAAATGAACTTACTTTTAAGCTCTAAAGAAAAAGAGAAATGAAATATTACATGGAAATAGAACTATGGAAAATACATTTTAGGGAAACAAGGGATATATAGCTTAATACAAAACCTTTTCCCCCTGTACACATCACTTGTTAAGGTATACTCAATTATATTTTGGCACAATGTTTGCAGATTCGTTAATAGCTTGTTTTGACTTTGGTCTTACCAAAGTAGTAAGTTCTGATGTTGTGCTGGCATTTTCAGATAGGCTCTAACTTTAGTAGCTCTAAAAGATTAGTAGGTGAAGACTCAATCTGGTTATTCAGACAGTTGGTAAGTGTTTACTAAGATCAGTTGGATTCTACTGCCTGTCTAGTCTTGTTCAAAGGGAAGTCTAAAGTTATTTAAATAAGTGAATAACTTGAATGCAGGTTTACTATCTAGTGTGTTATAATTATAACAAACAGTTCTTTCTTGTTCTCAGGGGGACCAGTGTCTGCCCAGTGAGTCACTGCTATACAAATAGAATTACATTTTGTTTTCAGCTGGAATCATGCCTTTAAGAATCAGATCACAACACTACAAGGCCAGGCAAAGAATCGAGCAAACCCGAATCGGAGTGAAGTTCAGGCAAACCTTTCTCTGTTCCTAGAGGCAGCTAGTGGCTTCTACACTCAGGTGAGTTCTGCATTGTATACCACTTTTCCTAGAATTAGTGGTGAATGTTCTCTTTGTACACATCTTGTTGATTATGTACACGCTTTGTGTAACCACTGTGGGGTCCATCCAGGAGTTGATCACCTATGATCTCAAATGAATAAAAGTGTTCCAAATTGTTTACCATAAGACCTTTAAATAAAGACACTATTCTTAAACAGGCTGATGTTTCATCTTCATGGTTGGAGGTATAATTGTGTAAACAGAAAAAGTGTGTTGAAAGCAGCGCCTTAGTGAAATAGTGGAAGTGGTCAGTTAAAGTGGTGTCAGAGCAGATATGGATTTAGAGTGGGTATAGTCATTACGAAAGTAGCTGCTGTGTTGTACCAGGTAAGAACTTGTCAAAGCTGTGTTACGGAGTGAGTTTTCACCGTTTTATATATGCAGCAGGATTTAGAGCTTCAAATGCTATTAAACTACATGGGAAATGGAGTAGCTTTTCTTCAGTTTCACTAAGGTATTATTCATTTTCCTTAGAGACTTTCCCCATCCTTAGTTACATTCTGATATGACTTCTAAATCCAGGAAAGGTAAAAGAATGAATAAATCTTCTTTCTCAACAATGAATTTTCTTTACTATAAGCAGAACCCTTTAAAAACTTAATTTTATCCATTTGTAATAGCATTTATAATTTCATTAGAAAATATCTGTATGTAAATGTTCATCTTAAAATGACAAGATGAAGGTTTGAGGATCTTGCTCTGAAAGAACTCTTGGCCAGTTCTCAGAGTGCTGCTGCTTGACCATTGTGTGCAGTGTGACCCTGTGTTTTGAGTAACCTCAGCTCAGTGAGATGTTAATGAAAGTGGTGTCTGCCCCCCTGCCCCTGCTGCCCCACCACCACTTTCAGCTCTGCTTTTTGGAAGTCCAGATTCCTGTCCTAACATCTTAGACAGATTCTGTACATTCTGGTTACTTTTAGGTTTTTGAAACATAGTCCAGTTTTAAAACACCAGTCTCATTTCTGATAAAATTTTATTTCCCCCATTCATTAGAAACTAGAACTGTGAATGTAACTGAAGTAGGGGGAGCAGTCAGGACTCGGGGCAGCTGGACTTGGTAGAGGGAGTGGGAAGGCATCCACCTTCTGCAGCACATTTTTATGAAAGCCATTGTACAGATTGGTTTGTTATCCTGAAAAGGATCCTTAACTTTTCTTTATGACATGGCATGTAATGCATTGCCAAGTATTTAATAGGATATTGATAAATCAAATCTGCAAGGAAGTAAAATAAGAATCATCATTTTTATGGAAGAAGCATGATACTTGCAAAAACATTTTATAAAATTCAAATGTCTCAAAATACTGTTCTATAAGGGAAAAATAGGGGGTGATCTAATTTTGAAATTTATTTTTGAAATTTTTATAATAAGCATTTATGTTTTCATCTTGATTTCTTAGGCAATGGCTGAGCAGTTACAACAGTTGTACAGTTGTAGCATGAGCATCAGTAAACTTTCTTGCACACTTCAACATTAATAGGACTTTTTAGTTGCATCTTCATGTCTTGGTTTGATAGCTGAAACAGCTAACGACGTTGCTGACAGTAGCACCCCTTTTATTTTTCCTGGTTACATGCAGTGCAGGTTAGCCACCAGATTGAGGAAGTGGACCAAGTCCCAATCATTGTACAGCTTTATAGTCTACAATGAGTTTTGAAATTTAACTTTTTTAAGATTTTATTTATTTATTTTTAGAGAGACAGAAAAGGAGGGAGAGAAACATTGGCCTGCAACCCAGGCATGCGCCCTGACTGGGAATTAAACCCGTGACCTTTGGGTTTGCAGGTGCTCAGTCCACTGAGCCAC
The DNA here is from genome assembly GCA_004027475.1 of Anoura caudifer. Classification (NCBI taxonomy): domain Eukaryota; kingdom Metazoa; phylum Chordata; class Mammalia; order Chiroptera; family Phyllostomidae; genus Anoura; species Anoura caudifer. The sequence goes on along the minus strand of PVKU01001498.1, from coordinate 79,834 downwards.
ACCAGCCAGGGCTGAAATTTAATTTTTTGTTAAAGGATACTTCGCATACAATATCATATTAATTTCAGGTGTGAAGCATAGTGATTTAGCAGCTTAAGAAGTGATCACCTCGAGTCTAGCCACCTTCTCTCACTGTATAGTTAGTACAGTATTATCGACTATATTCCTTGTGCTGTACATCTCCATGATTTATTTAATAACTGAAAATCTGTATCTCTTAAACTCCCTTCACCTTTTTTGCCCCTTTCACCCCTTGAATTTCCATCTTTGTAGTTGCAAGCCACTGGAATGCAGGCAAAAGAGTGACATGAGAAGGTTTGCGTTTTTACAGATTACCCTAAATGTTGGAAATGAATTAGCAGGAGAATGTGGAGAATGAATTAGCAGGGAGCAGGGGTGGAAGCTGGTTAGGATGTCACTGTAGTGATGGAAAGAAATTGATGTCTTTGCTGGTGAATTGGATTGGACATGTGGAAGAGTCAGAGATGACTTGAGTTATCAGATTGAACAGCTAGTTGACTGGTTGTACTGTTTGCTTAGATGAGGAACACTTCTGAGAAAGCAGTTCTGTCCATGTTAAATCTGAGGAGATACCTACCTGACATCTAAGTGGAGATGTCACATAGGTAATTGAATAAATAGGCCTGGAGCTCAGTGATAGGCCAGGGTAAATTTTATGAGTACAATAAAGAACCCTGATTTAGACAGACATTGGTGTTTAGTATTTAAAGTCCTGGACTAGGTGGGAACAGACTTAGCACAAAAAGAGCCACCATTTTATTTTATTTTATTTTATTCTATTATTTTAATTATATTTTATTGATTATGCTATTACAGTTGTCCCATTTCTCCTCCACCTTGCACACCCCCTCCCACCCACATTCCCCCCTTTAGTTCATGTTCATGTATCATAAGTTATATTTAGCTTCTACTTTTCCCACACTATTCTTGCCCTCCCCTATTTTCTACCCACCGTCTATGCTACTTATTCTGTGTACCTTTTCCCCCTCTCTCTTCCTCCCACTCCCCTGTTGCAAACCCTCCATGTGATCTCCATTTCTGTGTTCCTGCTCCTGGTCTGGTTGTTGGCTTAGTTGTGTTTTAGGTGTGGTTGTTAATATCTGTGAGTTTGCTGTCTTTTTACTGTCTTATTTTTTATCGTCTTTTTCTTAGATAAGTCCCTTTAACATTTCATATCATAAGAGCTTGGTGATGATGAACTCCTATAACTTGACCTTATCTGAGAAGTGTTTCATCTTCCCTTCCATTCTAAATGACAGCTTCGCTGGATAGAGCAATCTTGGATGTAGGTCCTTGACTTTCATGGCTTGGAATACTACTTTCCAGCCCCTTCTTGCCTGTAAGGTCTCTTTTGAGAAATCAGCTGACAGTCTGATGGGAACTCCTTTGTAGCTAACTGTCCCCTTATCCCTTGCTGCTTCTAGAATTCTCTCCTTCATTTGAATCTTGGCTAATGTAATGATGATGTGCCTTGGTGTGTTCCTCCTTGGGTCCACCTTCTTTGGGACTCTCTGAGCTTCCTGGATTTCCTGGAAGTCTATTTGCTTTGCCTGATTGGGGAAATTCTCCTTTATTATTTGTTCAAATAAGTTTTCCACTTGTTGCTCTTCCTCTTCCCCTTCTGGTACCCCTATAATTCAGATGTTGGGACATTTAAAGATGTCCTGGAGATTCCTAAGCCTTTCCTCATTTTTTTGAATTCTTGTTTCTTCATTCTTTTCTGTTTGGTTATTTCTTTCTTCCTTCTGGTCCACTCCATTGATTTGAGTCCCAGTTTTCCTCCCATCACTATTGGTTCCCTGTGCATTTTTCTTCATTTCACTTATTGTAGCCTTCATTTGTTCATCTAATTTGCGACCAAAGTCAACCAATTCTGTGAGCTTCCTAATCACCAGTGCTTTGAATTGTGCTTCTGATAGGTTGGCTACCAGTGCTTTGAGCTGTGCATCTGATAGGTTGGCTACCAGTGCTTTGAGCTGTGCATCTGATAGGTTGGCTACCAGTGCTTTGAGCTCTCCATCTGATAGGTTGACCACCTCCTGGTCGCTCAGATGAATTAGCTCCAGGGCCCCTGTCTGTTCTCTCATTTGAGCCATCCTTGGTTTTGGTGTTTTTGTTTTTGTTTTTGTTTTTGGTCTGGTTGCAGCTGTTACGTAGTGAGGGGTGGAGCCTTAGGTGTTCACCAGGGCGGGGCAGGCCAGTCGCTGGGTTGTGATGCTGGATGTGGGGGCAGAGTCCAAGATGGAACAATGGCACTTGCTCTGTGCTCTCTTACGGATTCCAGTCCCTTCAGCCACTTTCCCCTAGCAAATTGGGCCCTTCAGGTGCTGATTTCCTTGTGGGTGGGCCTGCTCATGCTCCAGGACCCCGTGGGTCTCCTCAACAAACTCTCCTGTGAGGCTGGGACTCCCTCCCAGCACCTCAGCCCCTACAAGTATTTTCAGTGGGTGCTTTTAGGCTTCACTTCCTGGCGCTTGGGCCCTGCATCATGCAGCCTGTCTTGCTGCCTGTTTTTGCCTGTTTATCTGTGCGCAAATGTGTGTCTGCGGTTAGGTCAGCCACCTTGTGCACTCCGCTTGCCCTCCTCGTGTTCGGCAACCGGCAACCACCACCTGTGCGCCTGGGACCACCAGCCACCGTCTTATCCCACCGTGACCCGACTCCGCTGGCCGCTGACTCCGCCGGCCACTGACTCCGCCCCTCTTATTGGTCTGGGTGAATCGTTGTCGGACTCCCATACAATTCAGTTTTCTCTCTGTCCTGATAAGGTTTTTTGTTGTTTTTTTTTTTTTGGTTCTATATTTTTGTTGTCCTTAATTTTGGTTGTGAGAGGAGTCACAGCGTGTCCACCTATGCCTCCATCTTGGCTGGAAGTGGAGAGCCACCATTTTAATAGGAGAAAATCAGACAGAGAGGTGCCTTGGAAACCAAGAACAAAGCCTTTCTGTGAGGAGGGGGCGTGATCAGCCCTGCTGTGTGTTGCTAAGAAGTGAAGCAAGAAGATTAAAAGTGACCAATTAGATTCGACAACGTGGAAGTCATTGGTGAAATGAACAATACCGTATTTCTTCATTTCTAAATGATTTTACCTGTTTTAATATCTCTGAAGTAGGGCCCTGGTTGGTCTGGCTCAGTGGTTGAGTGCTGACCTGTGAACCATAGGGTCGCCAGTTCAATTCCCAGTTGGGGCATGTGCCTGGGTTGTGGGCCAGGTCCCCAGGAGGGTGTGCTCAAGGGCAGCCACACATGGATGTTTCTCTCCCTCTTTCCCTCCCTTCCCCCTCTAAAAATAAATAAAAAATTTTAAAAACATCTCTGAGATAGGGATAAGTTTACAAAAGTAGGTAAATCGCCATTTAATTGGCAGTTTTTTCCCTCAGTGTTATATAAAGTAACAGTTTCTATTATTTATGGTACCTTGGATTTGATAAAATGTGACTTCAGTAGCATGGAGAGGGTGGACATATGAGCAGCATGGATTGAGGAGAGACTGGTTTGGGATTATCCTTCGTCATACTGTCTGTGAAGTTGGTTTTGACTTCTTAGCTGTGATTCTGTTAACCATTTTGAAGCATGGTACCTCAAGCCAGAACCAAATGTCCAGTGGAAATGAAGATGTAACGTTCTGCTGTAGGTTTTTTAACATCAAAAAACAGTAGTCTTTAATCTAAGAAAATAGTTAGCTCTTCATTGTTAGCATAGAATAAACAGCTAAGGAGCATTAAGGTAGTATAATAATAGCGTTTTCCCAGAATAATTGCCAAATACAGTTTTGTTCAACTTAAGAAACATCTGTTTCTCTTTTAATTTTACCTTGTTTCTTTCTGCCTCTAAACCCGCTAGTGTCCTCTTGCCCAGAATCCTTGAGCCAGCAGGAATGTTTCTGATGGCTCCACCTGCAGCTTCTGTGTGCAGGCAAAACTTTCATTGTACAGCATTCCGCTGGCGTTCCAGCCAGGTTTGATTTACCTTTTGTGAACATTCTTTCTTCTTGGTAGATGTTCAGCTTTGCCTGCTTTTCCGGTCTGTCCTTTCAGTACCTGCTGAACTTCATTCTTTATCCTGCCATGTTTCTTCTCTACACCTTCCACTGTCATTTGGTTTGGGTTTGGGGTTTTTTTCCATTGTTGTCTTTTTTTTTTTTTTTTTTTTTTTTTTTTTTTTTTTTTTTTTTTTTTTTTTTTTTTTTTTTTTTTTTTTTTTTTTTTTTTTTTTTTTTTTTTTTTGGTACTTCCTGCCTTTTCTATTTCCTGACTCTAGCCAGCCATTCCAGGCATTAACTTGTTTACCCAGTTTTGTCAGCAAATTTCTTGCCCATTACAAATGTACAGTTATAAGTAAAGATGTAGTAGGTAATTTCTATGCTTAGTGATAAAGGCACACAGAATTTATATTCAGTTGTGGAGGTGGTTTTTGTCTTAGGGAAAAATGGGACATTTGAAATCCTTCTGAGTTGGGTCCTCGGAGTATTGTATTTTGTATTGGGGATTTCTGCACATTACAAAGAGTGGTGATAGAATCGTGGTATTTCTAATTCTGTAAACTTAATCAAATCATTTGCTATTGCTGTTGCATTGATATCCTCTTCTGAAAAAAATAGAGCTTATTATATGTCTACTAATTTATCAAAATGATCAAGTCAGACAAATGGATCAAAGAACCAGGGAATGAGGTTTGTTATAAATGTAGAATATTCTGTTGGCTTAAGCTGTCATGCTTAATGCTTCCCCCTTTCTCTCCTTCCTGTGCTTCCACACTGTACTTTATGTACCTATCTTGCTCATTTTGCTGTGAGCTCTTTAAGGACACAGATTTTTAAATTCATGTCAGTATCTCTTGCTTACCATGGTGGCTAATACAGTAATCAAATATTTGAAGGAATAATATTTGTAAGTAAATATTTGAATGAATAGAGCAGGATGCAAAGAACTGTGTGGGGGTCAAGAATGCAGCCCTTGGTGAAGAAGGTGGGAGGCGAAAGCCTTAGGAGGAAGGAACTGAAAAGAAATGCTTGGTGAGGTTGAAGCGCAGCAGAGAGGTCCAGGAAGACGGGCCCCGGCAAATATCCGCTGTGGTTTCAGTGGAGTGGCGCTGGATGAGGAGGGGTTTGTGTGGCAGTCAGGTGATGATGGGCTAAGGAGTGAATAGGAGCTGAGAAAGCAGGCGCGGCATACGCGGACTCCTTGGGAGTTTGGCTGCAGTCTTTTTAATTAGTGCTGCTGTTCCTTTTCGATGTGCATTCCAGATCACTCTAATACTCGAGAATTCAAGAGATATGGTTTGTAATGAATGTTAGTAATTCTGTGAAAGATTACTGTAAAAATTTTCTTAAAGTCTTTGCCCGGTCTCAGTGGTATGTGATACTACATGCATAGGTTAAAGTATATAAGCTTTACTCTAGACCACTTCTGCCTTACCAGTTCTGACTTGATACTAAATCTTGCTGTGTTTCCTTTTAGTTATTACAAGAACTGTGTACAGTGTTTAATGTTGATTTACCATGCCGCGTGAAGTCTTCCCAGCTGGGAATTATCAGCCATAAACAGACGCATACCAGCGCCATAGTGAAGCCACAGTCTAGCTCCTGTTCCTACATCTGCCAGCACTGCCTCGTTCACCTTGGAGACATTGGTGAGCCTTTGGGGTGAAGGAATTTGTAATGCAATCATCCTTTTCTTTGGTGCAGTCATAGAAGGGACTTCGATCTTTCTTTAAACTGAGCATGCAAACACAATGCAGATCATCGTAAGAGGGAAGTATAAAATATAGTTTAAGGAACTTAGATTTTCTCAATGTTTTGGGATTGGCAAAGGGTCTAGAAGGAAGTAACTTTTGTATTAAGATTTAAATTTTATTCAGATTTATTCAGATATAGGCAAATAATAAACAGCAAAAATGTAATCAAAGTTAAACTTTCCAAAGTGGCGCTGTAATATTTCCTCAATTAAGTCTGTACTTTTGGAATTGCAGGGTTTACAAATTACTCCTCCTCAAGCTAGGTTGCCTTCTTTCCTTCCTATAGTGCATTAGAAACTCATTTTTGTTCCCTTTTTACAGTTAAATTTGTATTACCATTTTGTATATCTTATCTAGGAATGTAATGTAACTTATATCTTGTTCATTCCTTTAAGGTGACCTAAAAGGGTTGTAAAACAAATTAACTATAGGATTATGTTTTGCTGTCCTCAAATTACAAGGAATGGAAAACATTGCTGCTTTAAGTTCAAAGATTTTTAGATTTCTTGATGTCATAAATCATTGACTCAATGAGGGGTCACATCAAAGTAAGCACCAAGTTCTGCAGGGAGATTCAAGGAAGAGTGAATTTAGGTTGTCTGCTTTCAGTGTATTCTTTGCACACACACAGTTACTATTGGAGTAGGTATGAGGCATTTTTCAAAATCACTTTATAAGATATTGAAGAAATACATAATTTGCAGATCATATTGTATAGTGTTTTTTGTTTTGTTTTGTTTTTAAGTGCCATATAACTCACCCCTTGTTGGCCGGCTCCAGGTCACCAGCATAGTCCGTAGTGGGAGCTGGTGATGCATGACCCTGGAGGACCTGAAAGTGGGGGCTAGGTAAGCTTTTACATTGGTTCCGTGCTGGAGGTCCCAAGTAGGGCAGGCCGGATGGACACTTCACACATAATCCTATAGTTAATTTGTTTTAAAGTAGTTTTCTCTGTTAAATTCTCTTAGATTAATTTTCATGTTTGTTATCTTTAGAATTTAAAACTATAGCTGTTTTGGAAATACTGCCCTAGTTGTTGCTTGATTTGTTTGTTTGTTTTTAAACTAAATTTTCTTCTTCCCTCAGCTCGATACAGAAACCAGACCAGCCAGGCAGAGTCCTATTATCGGCACGCAGCTCAGCTGGTCCCCTCTAACGGTGAGTGGGTGCCTCGGGCAGCTTGTGTTGTGGGTGGTGGTGGTGCTGCGTTCTTTACAGCAGTGTGGAGAGTAACTGGGGCTCATCTTTCAAGTTTGATGAATGTGGGTATTAATTGTCATATTTTTCCTTTTACCTATACATTCCATGTAACTTGGAATGAAATTTTTAAAATAGCATAACTGTTGTCATCAAAGCAGTATAATAGAATATCCCCTAATGTCATCTAAAATTGTTTCAACAACTCTGGCTTTCTTACTTGCAGAGTAGTTTCTCTTTAATACCACCATTTCTGTCCTAGAAAAAAATATCTCTTACTACTTAAAAGGTAGTGCTTTTTTCTTTTGATGGCCTCAGAAATTGATGTTAGTGGTGATTCTTGAAGTGGAGAAATGACAGCGGATGTTTGGTGATATAAGCCATTCTTCTTAAGCCACATTGAAATTTCTCTAGATTCTAAAAGGAGTCCCTTGAAAGAGTCTCAAGCAGGGGTAGCAGTCAGCACACTATTTCATGTTGTTTGGCTGCTTTCCCACCACAGTGGCATAGTTGCAAGTTGTGATAGAGACTGGCCCACAAAGCCAAAAAATACTATCTAGCCCTTTTGGAAGTCTTACTTGAACTGTAGTGCTCTCCATTGTAAGTATGTGACTTCCAAACTGAAGCACTTTGTGTACCATTGCTGGAGTATGATTTTTTATGTTATGCCCATTTGATGACATTTAGGTTATAAAATACTCCTTCTTACTAATTTAAAGGTGTAAAAATTGATCATCTGTATTCTGATAACAAGACTTTGTGCATCATTAGTTACTTTAGAATCTCAACTTTCTCCTCTAGGTCAGCCTTACAATCAGTTGGCTATCTTAGCTTCTTCCAAGGGAGACCATCTGACCACAATTTTCTACTACTGCAGAAGCATTGCTGTGAAGTTCCCTTTCCCAGCTGCCTCCACTAACCTACAAAAAGCACTTTCTAAAGCACTGGAAAGGTAGGGTTGACTTTTCCGAGAGGACTTCGTGTAACCTGGTAGTCTTCGCCCTTCGAATTTGTGCATGCAAGAAATAATGGCCACTGCCCTGTGCTTCTCTCGTATGTGCCCGATATATAAACAGTAATAAATAGTAGCTTTGTGTGTAATTGTCAACTGAACTTCAGCCAAGCAGCAACTGATTCGTCCCCAGTAGAGGAGTGCAGGCTGCTGAATTACTGGCTTCATGTGAGTATGTTGCAGTTGAAAGCGCAGTGAGATGCAGAATCCTTTTTAGGTGCTCAAGTAATATGTTTGTGCAAACTGAAGCCTCCTTTAAGAGGCTTTAGCCATTTTACTGCGTAAGATTCATGGAAGTTTTTCTTTCATTTCAGCCGGGATGAGGTGAAAACCAAATGGGGCGTTTCTGACTTCATCAAGGCCTTTATTAAATTTCACGGTCATGTGTACCTGAGTAAGAGCTTGGAAAAGTTGAGCCCTCTTCGAGAAAAATTGGAAGAACAGTTTAAGGTTAGATTTCAAAAACAATTTATTGTCTTGTATAAGGAAGCATAAAATTCAGAGGAAGATGACTCCCAGTTTTTATACCATAACTTAACTGTGAACGGTTGGTAAAAATTAACTTTGAAATTAAATATGAAATTTTTGCATACCACATCCCCTTAATTTAAACTAAGGTGCCCTCTATATAAAGAAATACGTACAGCAATGGTGGACTAAGTATCTGCCAATTGACAAAAAAAGTATCAAAGTGGGAAGAAATGGGTCCTCCTCCTCCTCCTCTTTCCCAGACCAAGCATATTTCTTTCTCAATTTTGAAAATACTGCTTTTGATGGATTAGATATTTTTCGATACAGTTTTGTTACCTACTTTATAGATATTTCCATTCTGCAAATCAAGCTCGTTTTTCGTGTTGTACTTTGATCCAGCAGGATTTGTAGTAGTTTGAAGAAAAGGAATGAAAAATTTTGTTCAACAGATACATGTTTTACCAACTTATATAAGGAAATAAAACTAAGTAACCTTTGTTCTTTTTACATACATGAAAATGGTCTTGTTAGCATATTAAATTAGCAATTTGAATGTAGCATAATACGTAAAATATGGGAAGAGTGAAAACTAAGTGTTACTTTTATTTTTATTCCTGTACTCCACAAATATTTGACTTGCGTATCTCATTGTTTCAGTCACTGGGATCAGCAGTAAGTAAGACATTCTGAAAGGACATCTTTTATTTCTTGGTTACTTCTGGGTCTCTACTTGGGGAATTGCCCATACTGCTTTACAGTTTTTTGAATATTATAAAAGTTTCATATTCCAGACATTGTAGAACTTAGTAATAACCGAGACGTAAATTGGCCAAATGTAGTCATTGTGAAATCGTTCTTACAGATAATCATTTTTTAGTTGATACTTTTTTGGTTTAAGTATTATCTAAATAACTATAATAGAAATAGTTGGTTTTAAAGTAAGCTTCTAAAATAAGAGTCCTCTGCTGTTTTCTGCTTCTTTTGGTGGCCTATGTAAACTTAGTCCGTGATTTATAGAGTCGGGTGCATCAAAGCAACACCTAACTTTGTAATGCCCTGGAAGGGACAAATAAGTCTAAATACCTTCATTATAAGTTTTCAGATATGTGAAGGATTACTTTGCTATAACATATCTTTTGTCTTTCCTGAAATCAGAACTAAAATTAAATTTTAAAATTTAAGTAGAGCCCTGGCTGGTGTGGCTCAGTGGACAATTCCCGGTCAGGCATGTGGCTGGGCTGCAGGCCGGGCCCCCAGGAGGCCGTGCGCGAGAGGCAGCCACACGTTGACGTTTCTCTCCATCTTTTTCTCCCTTCCTTTCCTTCTCTCAAAAAAATACATACATACATAAAGTAAATCATTAAAAAAGTAAAGTTTAAGTAGAAATAGGCAGCCATGTTGCTAAGGATTCTGTCTTTTGAGAACCTAAAAGTCAAGTTGACAGGCATCTTGGATGGTTTAGGTGTGGTCCTGGTAAACTATCTGGGGACTGGACCAGATGACTTAAGGTTGCTTCCCGCTCTCTGGTTCTATGAAAGATGCACTCCCTAAACGGGGAAGAAGGAGAGCCTATCTAGATGAGTTTTTTCTCTTAAGTTATTCTAGTCTCGAATCTAGTCACTTTTGCATTTGGTTCAACCTCAAACACTAATAATTCTCTTCAGATATATATTTCTGGTGAAGTTCTGGTGGGCATATGTGGGCAATTGCTAAAATACACTTTGAAATATCATTCCTACACTCTGAAATTAAACACATTATGAGGCAGGTCGGTTTTAAGCCTTACCCAGTACTGAAATAGTAGAAGAACATCGTTGGTGTGAAATTTTAGCATTGTTGAGTAAATATTCGAAAGTATTTCTAAAGAAAGTATTTGTGGATAATTAGTGTAAACTTCAGTGTGTCTAACCAGCAATCTTTAGCTACTAAGCAGAAACATTCACCAAGTTGAGCTTCACTGAGGGACAAAGGCCTGGGGTGTAGGAACTGGGGTAGGAACTGAGGTGCAAGGCTTTTTATATCTGTTAAGTGAGTGCTGTTTCCTGTAGGTGTTTGGGTCAGCGTCTTCCTCAGCCGCCGTTGAAAGTGGCTTTCAGTGATAGTAAGTCCATTCCCATCTGCTTTGTCCCGGGGGGGGTCTCTACTTCCACAATACAGTCTGAGCTTTACAAAATTATAATTGAATAATTACACATTTACCTCCAAAATTGTGAGTTATTCCTTCAGTAAGTATTTACTGAGTACCTACTGTGTGCCAAGAGGAAGGAAAATGCTGGCTGCCTTTGGGAAAGAAATGAGCACTCGAGACGTGTATGCTGGGATGGCAGCTGGCAAGGAGGCTTCGAGGTCTGGTAGGGGAGGAGAGGTGAAGTGGAGTGGAACTGTATTTATCACCAGTGATACTGTGAAATACCTTGCTAATGAATTGTAGAACTTATTCTGGATAGTTCACATTCTTTAATAATACATATAGGGAAAAAAATTCTGAAGGGAGCTCCAAGTTTCTGAGATGGTAGAATTCTTGTCACTGCTGGTAGAGTTGCAAATAAGGTTTTCTGTTTCCACCATAAGGCAGTGAATCCCCAGTCTCCACAAATATTTCCTGGGCGGGGGAGGTTGGCTGTGGCTAGGATATCATTTTTGTTATCAGCTTCGTTAGAAACTCGTGTGGTTAGAAGGGTGATGAAGTTGATGCCACCAGTTGAGTGCATGTTGGTGAATCCTTCCTCATCGTGCTGGTTAGCAGGTCCCTGTGAGCATACAGTTACTAAGTGAAAGATTTGATGATGAAGATCTTGCATGTACCCTCTTATAGGGGAAAATGTCAGTGTAATAACTTGTAGAAGTGCCTGTATATATTGATTGCTTTAGTATAATGTTTACTTCGCGTTCCAAAGTATGTTCTTGCTATATACCTCCTTTATAAAGAAGTTTCTTTAAATATGTCAAATCTTTGAAAGAGTAAATTTTATGACAAATTTTGGAAGTCATACATTATGTACCAGGAGTTCAAAAACATGTTTCGAGTCTTTTCATTTTAAATTTTCTTTCTTACTGTGTGCATGTACTTTCTAGTTATCGGTCCCAATTGAATATTTTAGTGTGTATACATCTCTTATAAAACAGGTTTTAATGGATAAAAGTATATGAATTTATTGATGGATGCCCAAAACTTTTCTCTCAGACCATATTAAAAAACAGATAGTTACTTAAGGGAGAAAACTATTGTGAAAAACATCTATCTCAAAGCAGCTCAGTGGTGTCTGGATTAATTCCTTCCAAGGCAAAGAGGAACATCTCAGCATGAGAACTGTCAGACCATGTTAGACTTGATTAAAATGCTGGGATTAAGAGTGGAACGGTTTTACTCATCTGTAATTTTACTGTTAGCCCACATGGCTCTAGAAATGCAGATTGCCAGTTTAATTCTTGCGTTGAAGATGGCTCCTGTTCTGGATAACAATGTATGCAGTATTCCTGTCTTCTCTTTCAGAGGCTGCTATTTCAGAAAGCTTTCAACTCTCAGCAGTTAGTTCATGTCACTGTCATTAACCTGTTTCAACTTCATCACCTTCGTGACTTTAGCAATGAAACGGAACAGCATAGTTATAGCCAAGATGAGCAGCTGTGTTGGACACAGTTGCTGGCCCTCTTTAGTGAGTATTAAATCATTTTACTTTCTGTTCCATCTTCTTTGGAAAACATAATCATAGGCATTTTTGTCATTGTAACAAAGCATTGGTGACATGTAAAGAAGTGTCCTGTTTGTCTTAACATTGACTCAAGAGGCCTAAATTCTGTTCTTTGCTGACATCGTCAACTGTATCTGTGACAGTTTTTAACATGGGAAAGAAAATGTCTTTTTCAGAAAGAAGCTGTAAAATACTTAAGTGTTCAATAGAATATAGCAGAAGGCTCATAAGCTCATAATGACGTTTTAATTTGGACTGATAATACAGTTTCAAATATCTTATGCTTTCTGAATGCATTTTTTCTTTAAGTGTCTTTTCTTGGCATCCTGTGCAAGTGTCCTCTCCAGAACAAGTCTCAGGAGGAATCCTACAATGCCTACCCCCTTCCTGCGGTCAAGGTCTCCATGGATTGGCTGAGACTCAGACCCAGGGTCTTTCAGGAGGCAGTGGTGGATGAAAGACAGTAGTAAGTATCTTAGAGTTTTGTGTTAGCCTCTGCGCTCTGTTTGTTTGGTAGTCATCGATATGTAGAAGCCACCTTCTAACACGCAACTTCTGAACAATGGAAGACTGTGTTTTCCACCCACTCTTTGGAAATTGAACTGAAGACCTCTTTGTGTCCTTCTCCTTTGTTTTGAGTTTTTCCTGTGAAGCACAGTCCTAAGGATTTCTGGCTCTTCTCTTTCCCACTGTCCCTGGTTGCCATCCTGGGGAAAAGGCATTTTTCACTTTCCAAAATGAAATGGAAATAAAACCAGCTTGTTTCTCATCCACCACAGCATGCCCCAATTTTCTGTTTAGGAATTAAAGGCAATAGATTTTTGCTTTGTCCCATCATCTTGTTCATAAGCTGTTTGGTGTTGCTTTATAGTAGTACCCAACTAGAGTTACTTTTTTTGTAGAAGATTTTGGTTATCACCATCTTCTCTGTAATCTCTATGCAGAATAATTCTGATAATTCTTAGGAACTGTTGATTTGAGAGTGACAAATCAAAGCTTTCAGTTTATTTTTGATTATAGAAATATTTTCAATAAGGCTTTGCAGTGAATAGGAAGTTCCTCCCCTGTATCTTTTGAGGGTGGATATAAGGAGAATCTCTTTGAAATTTCTGCTTTCAGCATCTGCACTTTGACCAGCGTCACAACCTAGAACATGTCCCAGCTGCGTGTGAAACCCTGTGATCTCTCTGCTGAATTCTCTTTCCTTTTCCCCTGTACACCTAGCTGTAAGCTGCTTTTTCAGGTAAACTGTGTGCACGGAGTTAGGCAGCGCAGCCCTCCACAGGCCTCCTTTCGGTGTCAGTGTGGGTGTTGTGAGTGAGTCACACTTTTAGACACTACTTCCTGGCACGCAGTTTTCATTTCTTGACCCAGAGGCTGTGTAGCTTCCTCCCCTCTGTACTTTAGGACCTGAAACTTGTGATGCTGTCCCTGCACAGTGCCCTTAGGCCCATTCCATGCATTCCCATTTATTATCGTGGCAAAACGTGTTCACTATGAGTAACAGTTTTATGCACAAACCTTTGTTTCTCTCTTTCTTTCCTATCATTTACTCTTTCCCCCTCCCTCCTGTAAGATATATCAGGAATTTTAGACTTATCCTTGCAGGTGTTTCATTCTAGCTTAAATTATGTTTCAGCCTACTTTAAAGACTAGTGTGGGGTATTTCTCTGAAACTGCAGATTTTCCTTATGTGTTTGACACATTAAAGTAATCACTATTTATATCTTTTCAATAATGAAAAAATCTCTTTTCCTTTTGTGAAGTCAAAATTTTATATATATTCAAATAACCTTCATGGACCTTTACCATTTCTAAAACTTGTTTTTTCTTGTGCAGTACTGATGAGTTTTTTCCCCTTGTAGAAAGCAAAGCTATACTTCTGTAGCCCAGAATAGGGGAGAGCAGTATGCCATTGCCAACTGCTCGTGCTCCTTTTCGGCAGTCTGTTCTCCTGAGGTCTCGTGTTTGTTGCGTAAAGGCATTGTTGTTCTCGTCTGGCGTTCTTCTTTTTAGGTTATTAACCTTTTCAACCATCCCTCATCATTTGTTATATCCCCAAAGGCTTGTTGCAGACATTTATTTTTATATATTTGTTTCTCTATTTTTTCTCTATATATGCTTTTGTACTTTTTTAAGCAGCATATCCCCATATTCCAAAGTGCACAACTATTAGAGTAGTTGTTAACCTCCAGGTTATTTCCATGATGGGATTGTTCGCCTCCGATGCATGTGCACCTTGCCCTGGCCTTTTTTTAAGTCACACTTTCACCAACATTGGTGAGAAATTAAAGTTCTAAGAAAAGGTTAATGTTACCTTAAGTAGAACATGATTATTTTTAAGTAAATATTAAAATATTTTTAAATATTTTGCAAACTTTCACAAAAATTGCCTGTGTATTAGGGAACAGAGCTTAGAGGTAAGGGTATTGTAACAGTGTGTGAGTTTTTCTGTGGATAAAGAGAAGTGCGTAGTCGTCACTTTGACTGGAGCCTGTTACCGGGCTCCTGTAACCACACCCTGTCACAGATGAACAACTAGCAGTGGGCTGCACCACTGGTATGTATGCGAAAGCCTAAGAATGCTATTTCTCCGCTCGGAGTTTTCTCATCAATTCCGGTTCTCAGTGTTTAAAACTGACAAATTATTTTCACTAGCTGTTAAATTAGGAGCTTGGAAAACATCTGCAGTAGTAAGTATCGATCATGGAAATTTGACCCTTCTGGCATTTTTTTTTTATGTAGAAATCTTTGCAAATATGTTTTAGGAAGTCATACAGTCTTTAAAATGCTGAAACGAGAAAAAAAACACATACAGTCTAGGCCCCATAGGTAACATTTTCATGGCTTATTAGTGTTCTGGTTTCTCTTGTGCAAAAATAAAGTCTGAACTCTCTCTTTCTTTCATTTACAGCATTTGGCCCTGGCTGATTTCTCTTCTAAATAGTTTCCACCCCCATGAAGAGGATCTTTCAAGTACTAATGGTAAGGGCCAGCTCCGCCTTGTGGTGTTGAGAGTGTTCTTCATCACTAATGATGAGCTTCAGGCCAGAGAAAAGCAGGCTTCTTCTTACATGTTTGTAAAGTTGAATATCTCAGAAGTGACTTTGAACTCTACACCTATTAAGTGGGAGGAAGTAGAGGTGATGCTCTTCCAGCAGCTTACTCTCCTGGTCGCTGCATCTGAACAGGAGTTTGGGTAGTGCACTGCTATGCAGTTCTTTCTGTCCTCCTTGCTCTTTCTATTTAAAGTAAAAAACTAACGTGAACGGCACTACTCTGTCAAAGTAAGATTCACGTATCATAAAACGTTTGGGACACACAAATGGAAAGAACACAAGTCACCCGTGGCGCTCTCATACAGAGACACTTTGTGCTATTCGTGTGTCAGTGTGTTTTCTGTGGGCCTTTTTTGGTGTGCCTGCACACAGCCTGCAAGAGAATGTGTGTTTGCTATCGAATTCATTGAACCATTTTGAAACATGATTTTTACCAGCTGCATAATATTCCGTGATGTGGATATGCCACCATTTATTTAATCATTATCCGTTTGCTTTAAAAATTTCTCCATTTTAAGTAATTCTACTCTAAACAATCTTTAGTTGACTCCTTTCTGATTATTTTTCTTCCATTAGGTCATTGCTCTTAAAGTGTTAGATTTGCATGTCAGTCACCTGGGACCTTGTTAAAATGTAGTTTATGATTCAATAAGTTTGGGATAGTGCCCAAAAGTCTGGTTTCTCCCAGGTGGTGTCAGTCTTTTTATCCATTACTTTAGGATTACTGGGTCTGAGGCTGTGAACTTTTAAGACTGCTGAGAAAAAGCCATCCTACCCTCCTCCTGAGCATGGGGAAGTGGGTGAGAATTAGGCCAATGCTCAGGGTCCAAAGGCCACATGCAGGGCTTTGGCAGGCCCGTCACTTTATCAAGATTATTACTATAAAGAGGAGCAGGGAACTGTGAACAGCATTCAGTCCTGTATAGAAGACAGCTCCCCCGCCCCCAGTAAGTAGTATTCTAAACAACAGTATTTTAATTCAGATGTTTACAAATCTTGCTTTCTACCCTTCTCTAGCAACACCACTTCCAGAGGAGTTTGAGTTACAAGGATTCTTGGCTTTGAGACCTTCTTTCAGGTGGGTGGCAGCAGGAGGACGTGGAGTCATTGCTGGTGACTGCAGTGTTAAAGTGAGCGGGAACCGGGCTTGGGTGGAGGAGTACGTTTGATCTTTCACAGCTTTGTCTTCTTTCCATAATATGAACTGATAGTGAAAGTCGTTGATGTAAAATGGATTTGAATATGTTGCGCCTTTATTTCCTATGTAATACCAATAGTAAGTCCTTTAAAAATGTGGAGGAAAGGAAAGGAAAATTGCTTTATCCAAGTGGTATTTATTTACTTTTGTGTCTTTCTTGAAATTAGAGGGAAATCTCAAAAATGGGAACCAGATGTAAACAAAAGGATATTGCTTGACATATTTTATATTAATGTGAGAATAAAGCAGTCTGTTCTTCCCATCGTTCTTTGCCTCTATTCCTCCTCTTTCAGGGGAATAGCTTCTTACTCCTTTTCATGTCTAACCCTTTCATCTGAGTCCTTAATCTCATTCCTTCCTACCTCCCCCCAGACTTGGCTCCCTCTGTCCATCTCTCCCTGTGTTGTATTTTCAGTATCTTAATTTATTTTTAACAACCAATTACCTTCTTTTGTCCTAGTAACAATCGAGTGTGCTGTACTCTTCCTAAGTAGTAAAACTCACAACCTCGTTATTTTCACCTTATTTAATTGTCTTTAGCATTGCCTCTGTTGGTCACTTTCCTTCATGAAACCTCCTTTTTGTTAGCTGTGCAACATCACTCTTCTCCTTCTGCCCTGAAGAGCCAGCCTCTGGCATTCCTTCTCTTGTACTACCTGCTGCGGAATATTGCTGTGCTCTGCGGCTCCTCCCTGGCCCTTCCCTTCCACTTTCTGCCTTCTCTGCGGTGACCAGATCCATCCCTTTGTCTTGAGCTTTCATCTCTTGAATACTAAAGTCCATAATTTTAAGTTCTGACTTCATTTAGAGTTTGGACTCATAGTTCTAAAAATCTGATCTCCCTTTTGCATTTTAAACTTTGACATGACCAAAAATCAGCTGATATTTTCCTATTTGGTCAGTAAAATACGATCTTTCAGTATTTATCTGTGTGCCATTACCCACCTACACAAACTAGCTAGAAATCTGAAAAATTCTTATTTCTGTTAATCTTTCTCACCTAGTCTTTGTGATTCATTGTCCAACATGCTTCTTAGATACAACTCCTCCCGTTTATTTCCTGATAATTTGGGCTTTTATCACCATTTACCTGGAGTGAAAGCTTCCTGATCAACTTCTCTACTGAGAGTCCCTCTCTGTAATTTATCTGCCCTGTTTCCACATTCTGTTTCTAAAGTAGAGACCTGATGATGGATGCCCCATTGCTCACATGGAAACACTTGTTCCAGTGGTGTGCTGTCCAGATGCTTAGTTTTTCAGGATATTTTCTGTCACTGTGCAGTGCTTAATTTTTCAGCCACATTTTCCACTTCTACCCTCCTCCCCACCAACACCTACCTAAACATACTATACATTCACTTTGTTGTCTTCTTAAATAGCTGTTTTTATTCCTCCAAAACTTTGTTCATGTTATGCCTAGAACATTCCCTCTTTCTCTTTGCCTTACGAACCTGTACGTACTCACACACAACTGGTCAACCTCTAGCTCAGATATCAACTATTTTGTGAAACCTTTTCAGAGCTTCTCAGAAGGAACTAACTCTCCTCTTTTTACTATCCTTTCTTATTCTTGGCATAGTGTTTTTTCTGCTTTGCTTCACTGGATTTCTTTTAAAATCTTTGGGAATATAAATTCAAACAAATATAGTAGATTACATCAAGTTATCGTCCAACCTGTATGGAAAAATCTGAAGCCATTTCAGTTAATTAGGTGAACTTGGTTGCCTGGAAAATATCTTTAGCAGTTTAGCTTTTTGTAACTTGTTTATATCAATTTTAGGAACTTGGATTTTTCCAAAGGCCACCAGGGGATCACAGGAGACAAAGAGGGTCAGCAACGACAGATACGGCAGCAGCGCTTGATCTCTATAGGCAAATGGATCGCCGATAATCAGCCAAGGTATTCCTCATTGACTACACATAAACACCCACCTGTGTTTTAGTCTTTGGTGTAGTGCTGTTGATTGTAAACTCTTAAAACGTTGGTAAAATAAATTGAGACCCTAGTGATCATTGTACTCTTAAATTTCTCTTCATTCCATCACACTGTCTGTTGTAGAGCAACTGGCCTTGCCCCCTTATTTATCGTGAACTTCTGTCCTAATTTATAAACATCTGTGCGACTCAGAGCAACTAAGTTGTCTGTGCACAGTTACGGTGCTTTGTGTTGACAGGGCACAGCAGTCGGCTTCAGTCAGCACTGACCAGGATGGGGCCAGCGGCCAGCTAAGCACAATGAGCACGGGGGAGTCGATGCAGTGGAGGGGCACCGGTTTTAGACTCAGGCAGATTTGAGTTCAGGTTCTGGTTCTGCCGCTTCCCCAGGTCTGTGTCCCTGGGCTCCCCCAGCGGATCGTAACCTCTCCAGAGTCAGTTACTGTTCTGTAGTCGTTTTCGTATTGAGGTTCCTGTCACACCGTGAGCACTTGAGTGGTTGCGTGTTTGAATGAACTTACTTACTGCCTCTTCACTCAGTTTTCACACCTACACAACAGGCGTTCCAGACAGTTATAGATCACTGCTTCACGGGCCTGATCTGGTGCCTGTACTTAAAACGTGCTCAGTGATTGTGGCTGTGCTTACTGGGAAACATGGAAAGGGCATGTGTGTTGTGATGCTGACAGTGGTGCTGACCGTTGAGTTTCTGCATGACTGTTCTTGGTGTTACCTAGTCCACGTTGGTACAGTCTGAGTGGGGCTGGGGATATTTTGACTGTTGGATCCATACTCAATTCAGTTTTTATTGTTTCTTAGGATTATGTTCATATATGGATTTATTTTTACTTTTTTAGGCTGATTCAGTGTGAAAATGAGGTAGGGAAATTATTGTTTATCACAGAAATCCCAGAGTTAATACTGGAAGACCCCAGTGAAGCCAAAGAGAACCTCATCCTACAAGAGACATCCATGACAGAGTCGCTGGCTACGGATGGGAACCCAGGACTGAAATCGGTGCTGTCTACGGGCCGAAATCTAAGCAACAACTGTGACACCGGAGAGAAACCCATGGTCACCTTCAAAGAGAACATTAAGCCACGAGAAGTGAACAGAGACCAAGGAAGAAGTTTTCCTCCCAAAGAGGTGAGAAGGGACTGTAGCAAAGGAGTAACTGTAACTAAGAATGATGGAAAGAAGGACAACAACAAGAGGAAAACAGAACCCAAGAAATGCACCTTAGAAAAGTTGCAGGAAACAGGAAAGCAGAGTGTGGCAGTGCAGGTAAGCTGTATGTGAACTGCGAAGGAGGTAGAGGAAGGCTCACAGGAAAGGCAAGAGTTTTCATTTTGTTACTAAAGCCTTGAGGATTGCCTGTTCTACAAGCTGGAATGCATTCTTCAGTGCTGCGCAGTGAGGTCCTGTAAAGAGCTGAGGGTAGTAGGTGGTTACTTCATTGACCGCTGGGAATTGTCATGTGAGTGAGAGAGTCTTAACCTGTTCGGCATTTTTATCAGTTCTGTTCCGTTGCAGTGGTTCGAAATGTCCAGTTGCAGAGCCGTGAGTTCTGTAAAGACTTGTGTTTTCTCTGGAAGGTAGTATTGCTGTTTGTTAATGCTGTAATGAGAAATTTGGGGTCTTTGGTAGATCCAGTAGAACTGAGAATATATTGAGTTTTGGGGGGTTTTAGACTCATTGTATAAGATGAAATATATTCTTAGAGAAAGATGAGGCTCTCTTCCTTGACATTTGTAGCTGTCCTGGCCAGTATAACACTTCGGTGCTACCCTGGCTCAAGGGAAGTCGTAAAGCCAGAGCCCAAGCAAGGATGTGGCTCAGTTATTTGCAACTTTTTTTTACATCTTTCCAAAGAGATACAGATGATCCTGCATAAAAGGAAAGGGGTCTTTACTTTCTACTAGTTTTATTAATACCATTAATTTTTGAGTAAAAGCCGTTTGTTTTGTTAACACATTTTGGCAAATATATTCACGATAGGTATTAAATAAGGGATCATACATTATTGAAGGGTGTTTGCAAATAAGCTGCCTCCAGTGTATTTTCTTGCAGGATTTTTGGGGGGACAGAAAGGGAGAAATAAGAACATTTTAAGATTGCTAGTAGGGGGAGAAATGGAGAGAAAAACATGGTAGAAATTAAGAAAAGCCACAGAGAGAGAGAGAGAGGTGCTGGGGAAATCCTAAATGAACTGTACAGCCAAGGGATCAGTGTTTCAGGGGTAAAGAGCCTAGCACTTCCTGCCTGCTCTTCCTCCGATCTCTCTAACTGCAGTTCAGCAAGGTCCAGACTGAAAATAACGCCTCCTCCTTGTCTCTCCCCCTCTGCAGTCTGCCTGGTGATGCTTAGATTTGGGGGGCCTGGTTGCACGCAGTCAGTGCATCACCGCCCTCTGCACCTCATCTGGAGTTATCTGTCCCCTCACTGTACTCATCTTGAGCAGTGCAGGTGGCATCCACTCCTCTTTGGCTCCATGCATGGGATCTCAGGGCCTGTTCATTAGAAAGTGTCCCTATTTGTTCAGACGGGGGTGCGGTTGCAGGGTGGAGGGTGGATGCCTGACGCCCTGTAGGCTGCCCAGATGAAATCAAGCTGAGGGCCAAAGTGGGTCATTAGTGATTCCTAATTTATGTGCGTCATCTAATGAACTAGAGTTTAAAGGGCACTGGGGCCCATAATAGGCAACTTAAGATCATAGGCAAGTTTTTTAACCTGTTGGCATCGGGTGTCTCATTTGTAAAACAAATGAGCACTGAGGTCCTTTCCATATTTGATGTTTTTATAATTTTGTGAGGGCAAAATAATTATACTAGCAAAACTAAGCCCGTATGTCTTATTGGCAATTAAGTGATCTATTTTGATTTTCCTCTTTTAAATTTAGGTGAATTTAAATATCTTCAACATATACTTTTTTTCTCGGAGTAGTTGCTTCTTTCTGACACATTTGGGTTTCAGAATATCATAGTTTCACTTCTGTTGATCACAGGTAAAATCCCAGGTGGAACTAAGAAAGACTCCAGTATCTGAAGCCAGGAAAACACCTGTAACTCAAACCCCAAGTCAAGCAAGTAATTCCCAGTTCATCCCTATTCATCACCCTGGAGCCTTTCCTCCTCTTCCCAGCCGGCCAGGTAAATATGTTTTATCATTTCTTCTCCTTAATCCCTCTGTGTAGGAGTTTCTGTTCATTCACTGAGTCATGTGTACTCTGTTGGAGTGGCAGGTTTTCCCTAACGCCTATGAAATTGTTTGGAGCCATTTCTCTGGCAGTTTATATACAATGCCTGTTTGTTACCACAAAGAAGTTCCCACCACTAAATGTGTTGTTCAGAACACTCCACTTAAGTGGATGGAGGTGGCAGCCAGCAGTCTATGTTTAATTATTGAAATGGAATTAAGATTTTCACTTGATCAGTCTTACTTGGTGGTTGATCCGTGCCTTTTGTAACTTATGAAAAAATCTCTTCCCCACCCTATCCCAACCCAAATTTATTTTTGCCTTTTTTTTTCCTGTTTCTTTGGAACTAAAGCTGTGTTCTTTTATTTTAAAGGGTTCCCGCCCCCAACATACGTTATCCCCTCTCCTGTGGCATTTTCTATGGGCTCAGGTTACACCTTCCCAGCTGGTGTTTCTGTCCCAGGAACCTTTCTTCAGCCTACAGCTCACTCTCCAGCAGGAAACCAGGTGCAAGCTGGGAAACAGTCCCACATTCCTTACAGCCAGCAACGGCCCTCTGGACCAGGGCCAATGAACCAGGGACCTCAACAACCACAGCCGCCCTCCCAGCAGCCCCTTCCGTCTCTACCAGCTCAGCCAACAGCACAGTCTACAAGCCAGTTGCAGGTTCAAGCTCTAGCTCAACAACAACAGTCCCCTACAAAAGCTGTGCCGGCTCTGGGGAAAAGCCCTCCTCACCACTCTGGGTTCCAGCAGGTAGGTGGCACCATGTGTGCTGTCCAGTGGCACGAAGGAGGGGGAGGCTGAGATTAGCCAGTATTTGGTTCATTAAAAATACCAGTTATACTTTCAGGTACCGCACCTCTTAGACTTGTGGTGATGATGGGAATAGGACAGTATTCTCTTTGCTGATTAGGAGAGTTCAGACATTTTCCTTTGTACTTTTGCAAAGGATAGTAGACCTTTACTGTCTTTGCTGCTACTGCTTGTCAGTCTTATTGGAAAGGATTTCTACGAATATTTCTGTCCTGTGTGAAGACAAACTACAGAAGGAAAGTAGAGTCATAGTCTTGCTGAGGTGTTCAGAATGACACCAGCTGTAAATATTGTCCCCACAGCACTTGAGACTAGAGGGGAACACACACACACACACACACACACACACTCACACACACACACACTCATTAAACCTCTTAAATAATTGAACTGAAAGATAGAACATGAGTTCAGTGCCTGTAACCTGTACCCAGGAGGCTCTGTGTGTTGCAAAGCCTGAAGGGTAAAGGAAGTTGCTACATTGCCTACAGCAGGGGAGGCAGTCATTTCCGTGGGGCGTGGTGGGGCGGGGGGGGGGGGGGGCGGCCACATCACCCTCATGGTGGCCTTCAAAGGGCAGAAATAATTTAAGGACTGTGTGAAGGTAACTACTCCTTAACTGCTAAGGAGTTGAAATTACATTTGGCCCTTTGAAAAGTAACCACGAGGCTGATGTGGCCCCCCAGGGAAAATGAGTTTGACATCCCTGGCCTAGACTTTTGTTGATTGTAAAACCACTCAAGTTTGTTCTGTGATTCGTGAGCACTTAGTGTAAGTGACATTGCAAGTTACCCTTGTCCTGATGACAGGCATCTCTTTTTTTAGTATCAACAGGCAGATGCCTCCAAACAGCTGTGGAATCCCCCTCAGGTTCAAGGCCCACTAGGGAAAATCATGCCTGTGAAACAGCCCTACTACCTTCACACCCAAGACCCCATAAAACTGTTTGAGCCGTCATTGCAGCCTCCTGTGATGCAGCAGCAGCCTCTCGAGAAAAAAATGAAGCCTTTTCCCATGGAGCCATATAACCACAACCCCTCAGAAGTCAAGGTCCCAGAATTCTACTGGGACTCTTCCTACAGCGTGGCTGATAACAGAGCTGTGATGGCCCAGCAAGTGAGTTTGGACCGCAGGGGCAAGCGGTCACCAGGTGTCTTCCGTCCAGAGCAGGACCCTGTGCCCAGGATGCCATTTGAGGTGTGTTTCTTTTCCTCTCACTGGGCACTTCAGAGACAGGTGTGGGGCAGCGTGTCTTGAATTTCTCAGGGGCTTCTTTCATAAAGGCCACTGTGATGTGTTAGTGTTACAAGATGCTGCTGGGCAGTGGGTGCGGCGCTTGGTCTCCTCTTCACAGCTGCACAGTCTGTTTGATTTAAGGAGCTGAAGAGTTCTGTTGCAGATTCTGAACTCCGACAGTCTGGCAGAGCAGTCGTGTGCAGAAATCTCTAACCCAGCACCTTCGAGGATTCTGAAACTTGCTCCCCGCCACTGTGCTGAACTGTCTAAGTTTAGAAATAGGTTTGCTGCACATTTAAATGAGTTGCTTTCTGAGAGGAACAAAGTCAGCCAGTTACCTTTGATAGTGGAGGCCCCCTTCCTTGCCCTTTTCATTCCCAGAGATACAGGTACATGTTTGTAACTTGTTTGTTAGCACAAGGTAAGCTAGTCACTTGGTTCCATTGCCTTGTTTTACTCACCAGCCACTTAACCTTTTCTGTTCTGCTCTGTGTCAGTATTTCTGCTTTGTGTTGTGTTGATCTTGCTCGCCTGCTGTCCTGTGTCACTTTGCTTTTGTGTTTCAGAGCCTTTTCCTCTTTGCATAACACTGCCCCACTGTTAATTACTTCCTCCTCCTCACCTTTAGTTGCCTTCTCCCCCAATCTTGCTACTACTCTGTAATGCTTTTCCATCCCTGTTGCATCTCACTATGATCCTTTCTGTCACTAGGACCCCAAAGGCTCCCCTCTGCTTCCTCCGGACCTGTTAAAGAGTCTGGCTGCCTTGGAGGAAGAGGAAGAGCTGATTTTTTCTAACCCTCCTGATCTTTACCCAGCTCTGCTGGGGCCTCTCGCCTCTCTTCCTGGAAGAAGCCTCTTTGTATGTATTTGACATAATCCTTCTTGCTCTAACCCAGCTGCTTTTCTGAGATTTTGGAATAGGTGATTTCTTCTTTTGGGGGGCTTTTCTTTTTCACGGAAATGTCAAATTTTCTTCCCGATGGCCCAAGCTACCCTTCAAATAAATGGTAGTCAAACATGGCAGGAACGGTTCTGACTGCCGCGTTCCCCAAGACCGCCCAATCCTAGCTCTGCTAGGACACCGGCTCCTGCAGGTCAGCTCTCACACAGGATGTGATGCTGGCAGAGGAGCTCACTTTTGAACAGGTACTTCCATCTGGACCCAGGGATTTCAGTGTCATTTAATCTTGTTCAGGAACAGTAAGATTTTTTTTCTCATGTACTCAAAATGGGAAATGAAATAATGTTCAAGGTTTTCTTTAATCCTCACTCAATGATATGTTTATTGATATATTTTCAAGAGAGAAAATAATCTCTATGTGAGAGGGAAGCATTGATCAGTTGCCTCCCATGCACACCCCAACCAGGGATCAGACCTGCACCCTGGTATGTGCCCTGACCAGGGACTGAACCTGCAACCTTTTGGTGCAAGGATGATGCTCCAATCATCTGAGCCACCTGGCCAGGGCTCTTGTAGATTTTTTACTGATGTCTTTGAATGGAATGGGGCTCTTTTCTGTTTGGTTAACTAACAGCCATGCTCAGAGCCAGAATTTTATAAACGATGAGTAAAAAGGAAGAGGATTTGATTTACAAATGCTGTCGGAGTGCCATAAATGAGCAAATGCAGGGGTCAATAACTAGAATGACATCGTATAAGGTGAAAGAATGGATTATCTCTCTCTTCTTAGAGCGCAGGCTGCATTTCAGGGGCGCCCCGCGCACACTGTCAGTGTTTGTGTTTGCTGAGGTGGGGAGGAAAGAGGACACCGTGCGCTGGGAGGCGTTTTCCGTTCCTTTGCTTCACCTTAATAAAACGTAAAGCAGTTTGAGTTTTAATTTCTTGCTGTTTCTTCCCCCTGAACATGGAACAAGAAAACATAAGATTACAGTGCAGTGATTTTTTTAGTATTAGGAAAAATAAAAGCGGAATGGCGCTCATGGCAAAAGCTGCCGTCCCTGGCACTTGAAGTTCCCTGGAGAATTTGCCTGAATGAGTAACCGTAGAGAGCTCCCGGTCCCCTTCCGCTCCCACCCCTCTCCCCAAGTGGTCAGAAATAAAATCTCCTAAAAACTGTAATGGTGGTGGTGCCCTGACAGCACCTAGGGGTGTGGGACGCCCTGCGGCTGAGCTGCAGTCTCTGAACATTGGCCTTCCTTGCTGGGGCAGGGGTGGGGTGTCTCTGTCCACCTGCTTCCTGAACCCTTGTTCCTGTTGTGCTTGCTCCTTCCGTAGGAAGTGAAGCTCATGGAACAGTGGGGGAAGGGCGTTTAGTGCTTTTGTTTTATGTTTTTAAGACACCTTGACTATAACCTTTCTGTTTTTAACATTGCTAATGATATGATGTCTGCGCAAGTGACTTGCATGTAGCAGGTGTTTAATAAAAGCATTGTTGACCAACTATGCAAAGACAGTGAGCATCACAGATTCAGCTTTTTTCCCCTAATGACTCCCTCAGGGCTAATAAACTGAAACCCGACTTTGGCAATACAGAGTGGGGCAAAAGTAGGTATACACCTTTTTGTATGGAAGAAATACAAGATTAAACAAATAACACAAGAATAAACTCTTTCACATACTCAAAAGCGTAACCCTTCTTTTGCCAACCCAGTGTAAACCACAGATAGAGCTGCTTAGGGACCATGCTCACAGAAACAGTGCCACGTGGGTTTGCAAGGCCTTCCTTAAGTCACTCTTGTTAACGCTTTAAATGCTGGGGGAGAGAACAGCCCCCAGCCTCTTGTTTTGAGAGTTCTCCGGGGCGTGTCCCTGCCGGGGTCTCTGTGCTAGATGACAGCACCTGCTGTAGCAGCTGGCCCTTCCCTGGGGTCATGGTCTCCACAGACCCATGTTTGTATCTGTCTGTAAGCCTACGTTGTACGCGATGGGGGGATGCTAGCACACTTAAACTGTGGTCTTTCACTTGGCTGTATAGTGTCTTAAAAGTTCACGTTAAGGAAATGGAAGCATAATTTACCTCCCTTTTTTTCTGGGACTGTGAAGAAATCCTTATTGGAGAAGCCCTCTGAGCTCATGTCACATTCATCCTCGTTCCTGTCCCTCACCGGATTCTCTCTCAACCAGGTGGGTCCACCACGAAGAGCCCTGCTTGGCACCGTCACTGTGGGCTTGTGGTTCTTTCCGGCATCCTCCAGTGCGTCCGTTTTCCTCTGTCGTGTGTGGGCATCTTCTGGGCACTGGGTGTCATCTTCTCTCCCTCTGATTAGGGTACTCTAAAGACTTGTGTGTCACAAGTTTGAACCCTTAAACTTCTCATTCATGCTGAAGTCCTTAGGGCTCTGAGTAGCCAATAGATTATTCATACTTTTTAACACAGGTGACTTGCACATATTGGAGCAAAATAAAGGGTGAGGGAAAGCAAAGGGAAATGAATTTAAGAGGAAAATTGAAAGAATAAAAGCCTTCAAAATTTGTCTTGTTAAGAAAAGCTTAAGGTCTCAAGCATCTGCAGAGAGAATTATGGCATTCTCATGTGCCACTTGCCTTGGAGTGAGTCTTTGTGACTTGGTTGTTATTACCTTTCAGGAGAGATACCCAAATAACAGTGTGTTCAACGAGGTGTATGGGAAAAACCTGACGACCAGCTCCAAAGCTGAGCTGAATCCCTCGATGGCCCCGCAGGAGACGTCACTATACTCCCTGTTTGAAGGGACCCCTTGGTCCCCGTCACTTCCTGCCAGTTCAGGTCTGGACCGCTCTTTAAATTATAGACCGGATGTTACTGGTAAATTAAAATGGAGGTCGTATGATTTTGTAATTATAAATACATCAGGTCAATTTTTTTAAGTAACTTCTGGGGGATAAAATGGAAAAAGAAAGGCCGATAGCTGGTTTACGGAACAGACGCCTCAGATGCCTCTTCTGCTCCGTCACCAGCTGAGCGGTTGGAGAAACGCACAGCTCTGTCTGAAGGGTGTCAACTGCTTTTTAGTTTTGTTTGTAGGTATTCATTCTTTGTGGGGAAAACTGCAGTTTTTAAAGTGGATAGTTTTTAAATTCTTATTTTATAAGTAGAGTCTGATTTCATAGCAGTTGTTAAGGTTAGGCAGTTCTCTTGGGTTGGCCAAAAAGTTCATTTGGTTTTTTCCTGAACAGTGGCTCTAGTAGCGCTCAGTTGACTTTAACCTCAAAACAATTTTGTTAGATTGTGTTATGGCAGCTGTCATATCGGTGTGCATTTAAAAAAAAACTTACAAAGTTGGTGAATTTTTCTGTAGCCATTTTAACATTGTAGGTAGAAGAAAGCATGCAACATTTTCAGCATATTATGTATGCTTTATTATTTCAAGAAAGGTAAACATGACTGAAACACAGAAAAAGGATTTGTGCAGTGTATGGAGAAGGTGCTGTGACTGGTCAAGTGTGTCAACAGCGGTTTGCAAGGTGTCGCACTGGAGATGTCCCTCTGGACGATGCTGCACCATTGGGCAGACCAGTGGCAGTGGACAGCGATCAAATCGAGACATGAATTGAGAACGATCAGTGTCATACCACACGAGAGACAGTGACATACTCACCATGTCCAAATTAGTCAAGTCGTTGGTGAAAATGAAAAACGTGTATTTTATTATACAGAAAAAACCGCACAGTTTTTGGTCAACCCAAATATCCCCTAATACCAGTGGGTTCTTAACCTGAAACAGGCATGCCACATTAGTGCATGCACTTGACAGAATTGTCTACTGCTTCATTTTGTTCTGTTCTAGGGCTAGGAGTGTTCTAGATAAATTAAGTGAAATGATTCGTGCATCTAGCAGAGTCCTTTTGGGGGCCCTTATTTTGCCTTTCTTCCAAAGCCATGTGGTTATTTTCAGTAGAATTTGAATGATCAGATCAGTAGAAAACTTTAGGTCTTGGTGTGTTTATGAAACAATTTACCTACTTGATGCTCTCTTTTGCTGTCATTTAATAGATCATTCAACACCAGCCAGCCAGTCTCCGCATTCCTCTAACCCAAGCAGCCTGCCAAGCTCTCCGCCAACTCACAACCATAATTCTGTTCCATTCTCCAATTTTGGGCCCATTGGGACTCCAGATAATAGGGAGAGGAGAGCTACAGATCGGTGGAAAACTGATAAGCCAGGTGAGACCCAGGTTGCACAGATGTGAAATAACTTACTCTTTCCCTGGCTTTTGGCACCTGAGAATGATAAAACACCTTCTTGAATTCTTATCTCTTTTCATCCCTTAGCCATGGGTGGGTTTGGCATTGACTATCTCTCAGCAACATCATCCTCTGAGAGCAGCTGGCATCAGACCAGCACTCCAAGTGGCGCCTGGACAGGCCATGGTCCCTCCGTGGAGGATTCCTCCGCTGTCCTCATGGAGAGCCTGAAGGTGAGTGCCTGGCCGGAACGGGCACCACGGGCGTCTCTGCTTTCACTCACCTGGAGAGCTGAGTTCGTCTCTGAGGCCCGTAGAGTTAATTGATGAATGGCACATGCCCAGTGAAAGTCTAGAAACGTGGCCTGCCTTGTAAGGTTCTTGAATGGGATTTTTGTTTTTAATTTGCAAATTTATTAGGAAGCATTATCTTCAGGGGGACAGAGACACAAATGTCCAGCCTAGTTGCAGTTTGAGGTTAAGAAAATTGATTCATCTTGGGATGTTTGAGTTCAGCCTTTTTTAAACAAGAAAAAGAACAGTATTTAAGGGTAAATAACTCTGTGGTCCCGCATGGAGCTGAGTTTTAGTAAAAAGACATAATAGAAAACATACCTTTTAGCTTTTCTGTCCTAAATCTTAATGGGATCTACTCTTTAAGACAGTCTTACAGTGCCCTTTTCTGACAGCTGCATTTTTTTAGGGGGTGGGAGTTCTTGGGACGTTGTGCCTTTATATTTGGCAGAGATTGAAAACCAGACCCTTTCAGGCAGCCAGGCCCTTGACCTCTGCTGACAAGCTCTGGGCTGTTTTTCAGTCCATCTGGTCCAGTTCCATGATGCATCCTGGACCTTCCGCTCTGGAGCAGCTGTTAATGCAGCAGAAGCAGAAACAGCAGCGGGGACAAGGCACCATGAACCCTCCACACTGAGGCCAGAGTGGCGACCCTGGAAACGAAGGCTCCACAAACCATGGCATGTTGGGCATGCAGGCCTGGCCCACGCAGCCCCCTGCAGGTGGCAGCCCTCTCTTCTGCTTCTTGCCGTCGAGAGGGTGTAAGTGTCCCACCGGCCCGCTGAGTGTGCACGAAATGTCCGCAGTGCAACAAAACGAAACACCGTCGGGAACTCTCCGTCCCCCCGCCCCCCCCGGGGCCTTCCAGAGGGAGAGGAACTGCTGTTTGTCTCGCTCAGTTACCTGGTAGCACCGCCGCTCACCTTCTCCATCGTGCATGTCCCCAGCCATGTGGGAAGTGAAAGCTGAGAAGGGAAGGCAGGTGGGAGAAGCCAATGAGAACTTCTCAGTCCTTTTCTCCTCTTTGGGGAATAAAATAGGAATCCATTAATGATTGCTTTGCTGACTGAGAATGTAGTTGAAATTACTCCTCAACATCTTTTATTGTTATTTCTCTCAGTAGTAACAAGTCACACTGAATTCTTCCACACACAGACGTGCTTCTTCTAGTCAGTGTGTAGTGAGGAGAGCCCCGGTCGCTGCTCCTGTGCGCGGTCGGTGGGACAGGATGGGGAAAGCGGGCCTCTTTGGCCAGTGGCAGTGTCCCACCAGGGCGAGTCCAAGGCCTCGCCTTCCACTTGGAGGTTCCAGGAGGCCCTCCTCTGGCCTGGAGACTCCAGCAGGAAACACCCTTTGCTCTGTAGGTGCTCGAGCCCCAATCGAGGATGCAGTGTGGGTGGTGGTGCTGGGCTGGACCGGCAGGTGGCTGCTGCAGGATTGTCAGTGAAGGTCTTCGGTTCCTGTACATTTTGCGGTAGCAGGGCAGGCAGTGTCACAGAAGGTGGGCCAGTCCATTCGCAGCCTGACGTTTGAGAGGTAGAAGCTCTCAGTGTGGTTATTTTTGTTCGGTGGATTCTGCACCCCTATCCTATTAGCCACCCCCTCCTCCCCTCCCTGCTCCATCCCTTTCTACGCTTTGCTATTCGCTAGTAATTGTTTCTGTTCCTAACGTGTACAACATCGCGCCAAGGAGCGACAGCATGGGGCCCAGCATCTGGGGCCCAAAAGACAGTCCGGAGAGGAAGGAAGCAGCGGCGCCTGAGCAGCCACAGAGGGGCCAGCCCGCGCCCAGCCGCAGCCCCCAGCCTCCACTTTCAGAGTGAGATGCAAGGCAGCATGGACGCGCATGCGTCACACACGGAAGGCAACACGACGAGGTCCATTCTGGAAGAAGCAGAAGACAAGAAAATGAACTTTTATCTGGTATTTATTAGGAGGGAAGAGGACTGAAATTTTTCTTGTGTAGAAACAGAAGGACAACGTTTTTGTTAGTCTTTTCCTGGAAAAGTGATATTTTAAGGGGAAATTATGGAAACAATCTAAATGTCCAATTGCTGTGCTAGTGGTAGGGTTTATTTTTGGGAGTCTCGCCTCTGGACATGTGAGTGTGTGTGTGCGCACACGCCCCCTGCTCTCCGGAGGGGAGGGTGGTGCATCTGAGTGTGCGCAGTGAGGTGTGCTGTGAAAGCTGGGGGGTGGCTGCAGAGCAGAGCATGTCCAGGAGCCCCGGTCACCCTGGAGTCGGGGTGGCCTCGGCGATGGAAAGGGGTGAGATCGACGCTCATTGCTCTTCAGAGAGGGTGGTTGGAGTCCCGTGTGCGCACATCATCGCTCTTTCAGTTTGACATGGTGTTTGGGTTTTTTTGTTTTGTTTCTTTTGGGGGGAAGGTCTGAAAGGGTGAACCCCCCTCCTGCCCCCAGCCCAACGGCAATATGAAACCCTTTGTGCTCTCCCCACCCCTTCCCTGTGCCCACCTCTCTTCAGCCCCTCCCTCCCAAGCCTCCGCCCTTCTTCCCTGCCCCACTTTGTACGTGTGAGCTCTACATTCAGGCAGCTGCGACATTCCAGTGTGTGACCTGTCACTGACTCTCGCACCCTAGACCAGATGACCAGGCTCGCCGACCCGCTCCCAGGGGCACCCACGTCCCCTCTGCAGCCCCCTTTCTGCATGAGCATTTGGTGTTCGGAATGTTTTCTGACTCTGGGGCACCTTCCTCACCTTATCATCCTCAGTGTGGAGTAATGAGGAGGGAGGAGAGTCTTCATCAGAAACTGGTTTTGTGTAGTAAACCTTTTGTGTTTTGTTTTGTTTTGGTTTGGGTTGGTTTTCTGTTTCGTTTTGGTCTGTCTGTGCAAGACCTGCAGCTGCTGAAATCAGCTTTGCCTTTAATTAAACCATGTTCTCTCCAACCAGACCTGTGTGTGGATGGTTTCTTTTTTACACTAAAAGAAAATCCAACTTAAAAAGCAAGACTCGAAGCTGCTCAGAAGTCACCTAGAGGAAAGCAAAGATGGTCCAAAGTCGAACACGCTTCAGGGCTATTTTTGCTTTTAGTAGCATTCCTAGCCAGTATGCTTTAGTTTGGAAAGGGTGGGTAGTAAGAAATCGACAAGATTTTCATTTAATAAAGAACTGGCTTATGCAAGGGAGTTCACACATCCACCATTTTTCTTCCTGTCTCCTCTGTTAGTAAGCTGTGCAGAGCTCGCTCGCCCTTCTGGCCTGCAAACGTCACTAAGTCTGATCAGCAGCAACAGCAGTGACTGTTCTCAGCTTTGGGTTTGAATTTCTTCGAGTTGTGTTCAGAGGGCCCAGTGGCAATATCAGTCTGCACTCGCCCTGTTTCTCAGGAGTGGACTCGGTGAGAAGAAGTGGGGGAAGGAGAGTGTTTGTGGAACAAACACTAGACCTTCCGCATCCAAGTTAACCCTGGAAACCAGGCCATTTGGTGAAATGATAACCAAAATAAAACCGTACCATTCTATCTTCTATGTTCGTACTGTACATATTGTAGAATGTTAATTAATAGGATACTGTTAACCAGCTGGCTGCCCCAACACAGCTGCTTCTGATCAGTTACATGTTATTGGCAGATATTCCCGTTAAACTCTTTAACAAATGTTTCTCTCTGAGAAGGCACAAAAGGATGTGACTCTGGTAACTCCAGGGGAACCCAATTCAGTGCAGGTTCTGTTTACGCCCCGGGGACGTACAGAACAATTGCTTTTGTGTGTCTGCCTGCTGAGTCGCCTGGAGGCCCAAGGGGCCTGTGAGGTGGTGGTACAAGGACCCAGCGAGTTCCATTTGGGCCTTGGGCGGGCACTCTGGCTGTCGTGGTTTTTTATTTTTATCACACATACAGAGAAGTGCCCCAGTGATCACTGCACAGCTCACTGAGTTTCTCACAAAGTGAACACAGCTGGGTAGCTAGCACTCGGAGTAAGAAACCAGCACCCTGGAAGGACCCCTCATGCCCTTGGAGACACATCCAGCCACTCCCCCACCCCACCCCGAGGTGTTCCTCCTAAATTCTCATCGTCATCTCATGGGTTCGACTTGAACAGGACAAAGTGAACACTTCCAAACTGCGACAGTCTTGGCACAGTGTGCCACGGAGATGTCCTCAGTCTTGCAAGGGAGGTGGCACTTTCTTCCTTCAACTCTGGGTTGTGAGGCATCCTAGACTCCTCTGGGAGCGCTGTCCGAGCCCACAGTGGCCCGGTCTTCCACGAAAGCCTTGGGGAAGATGCCGACCTTCCCTCCGCACTCCCCTTCCAGCCAGTCGTCGTTCACTGAGGGAGGGGAGAGCAGAGACCGATGTTCAAGACCCCTGCTGGGAGAACGGCCTTGTCCGGGTGTCCCCACGGGTCGTGGGTCTGCCCCCCACCCCTGCTGTGCCAGCGGAGAGGTCAGTGGCGGACAGTGATTGGAGCTAAGAGTGAGCGTGGGACTTAGCTGGCTCCTTACTGATGCCCGAACCAGGGGTGGGGTGGAGCAGTGAAATGCAGGAGGAGGAGTTGGATATTTCAAAGGCGGAAGTGAGATGAAATAAATTGAGCCGTGATCTTTAGATAGCATTTTTTAACATAAGAGTTTTATCTGAACTTTGTTGGGAATCTTTCTTTTGACCATGGGGAAGGGACATGCCCCTGGCTAAGTATATTGCTCATGAATGGTCGCTAGCGGATGGTCCAAGAGTTGAGAGTTGGAGCTAGTGAGGGGCTCGGTCCATGTTTGTAAAACAAGGATTTTATTTACTAAAGTGCAGGAACTGTACTAGGATATATGTACATGTATGTATATATATTTTTTCGGACTTCATAATAACTCAGGTGTAGATACTCCCATTTTACTAAGAAAAAGGAGACCCAGAGAGATTAATAGCTTGTCTGGGTTCATTCTGCTAATTTCAGACAGTTTAGGGGTGATCTGCTCCAAAGCCCATCTACCAGACTCCACAAGCAGTGCAGAGTCTGTCTTTGGACGTGCTCCGTCCGATCGGACACAGGGCCCTGGTGCTTGGGTCCTGGCCCGGAAACCACTCTAATTCGGTGAGGGGGCGGCTGGGTGCCAGGATGTTTTCTAAAGTTCCCCCAAGGTGGTTCTCGTTGCAGCCTGTTTGAGCTTTCCTATTTATAGCACAGGCCATGGACTGGAAGCATTGGCTTGTCCTGGATCCTGGGAGCATGTTGGAAATGCAGAATCTCAGGCCCCACTCCAGCTCTGAGTTAGGATTGGATTCCGTTCTAACAAGATCCCCAGGTAGTTCACATGCAAGCCTGAGGAACATGGTGAGTGAAACCATCTCATGGCTGTCGAACACAGGTGAACTTACCCCCAGCACCACCCAGTATTTATACTGAATTCTGTTTTCTATTTATATGTTATGATAAAGTTTCAAAACATTGTATGGGTTATTTCCAGGTTAACTCCTACAACTAGGAATAGCACTTACCCATGGATACAACCTGGATCACGTCCCCTTCCAGAAAGGCCAGGTCTTCTGGTTGGGTGGCCTCGTAACTGAAGAGGGCTACCACCTGGCTGCCCTCCTTGAACTGAGGTTCTGATGTCTGCTGACTCATCTCAGATGTTCCGCTTCCCTTGGGTTCATCTGGAAAGCCTTGGTCACCCTGGAACAATACCGGGCCTGTTAGTTTTCCTAGCTCCCTGGACAGTGAGCGATGAGCATCGTTGCTAAAGGACTCGTGAAATGTCAGTTCAGCACGTGCGACATAATCTCGAAGGCAGGTTTGGGATCGGTGTCCAGCGCAGACCTGACATGTACTTCATGGACGCAGGATGGCTGGCTGAACAAAGCTGAAGTTCTGCAGGGCCATGCGTAGTCCCAAAGTCTTACTGAAAACTTACATAATTCATCCCAAAAAGGTAGAATGGGCACTATTGATACTTCTTTCCAGGAGGAAGAACAAGGGGGAGGGGCGATCAATCACCAATGAGTGACAGAATGCAAAGGCAAACCTAGGTCTCCAACGGAGTCCAACCCCCTTCCCCCCCCCCCCCCCGCCCCGGCACCCACAACTCTGGGGACCTTGTCAGAAATGCAAATTTTCAGCTCCCTCCCAAACCTAGTAAGTCAGAAACCCTGTGGGTGGGCCCCAGTAATCTGCTTTAACAAGACCTGTAGGTGGGTAATCCTGGTCCTTGCTAAAGTTTGAGTGGTGCCCTACGATTATCCAAGACCATGACCATTAACGTCGTCTCTGTCCCACGAACGTGGAGGAAGGATGCAGTGTCTGGAGATGTGAATCACAGGATTTGAGAAATCAGCATTTAGAGACCGTGAGGCCGAATGCTGTACTGTGTGTTAAAAGTGCCGTTTCCTAGTGCAATTCGCTCCAACCTGGGCAGACCCTCTGTATGGAAAAGCAGCACATTAAGCTGGAAGCGGTACCAAGGGGTCCAAAGACCAGGCTTGTACCCCAGCTCTACCGCTTACCAGCATTGTAACCTCTCTGAACCTCCGTTTCCTCACCTGAGACTGAGGCTAGAAGAATGAAAATGCCTGGTAAACGTCGAATTGCTGTTGAGCAAGTGGCCCAGTAGAAACACGACCTTAGGTGGCCCCAGGCTCCCACACTCACCACTGTGTTTTCACACCACAGAGTCAGGCAGTAGTTTTTCGCTTGACCCCAGGCAGCCTCCATGCTGTCTTCTGAGAGGGGCACCAGCTCATTGCTGTCCTTGGGCCGGTAGCTGGGTGGGGATAATGAAGAAGCACCACGTCAGAGAGCTTCAGTGCAAAACCGTCGTCCTGTTCTCTAGGCCACCGCCAGGTCCCCAGCTATCCCCTCACTGCTACCTGCGTGGAGCTCACCTCAGCTTAGTGTGTTCCGGCAAGAGCTGCAGTTTCGTGGACACCATGTCCCGGACCTGGCTGTAGGGGAGGCCGGGCTGCGCCTCCATGATGACCGTGTACTTGTAGTGCACCTTGAGTGTGTAGGGCATGGGGACGCTGAGCTTTACTTCCTGAAGGGAGAGGGAGCACAGGGAACTCGTGAGCCTCTGAGGCTTCCTCCAGCAACATCCTGGATCACCACGACTTTACTGGTAGCGCAGGGAGTACTGTATGTAGCCAGGGGCGAGGCCAAAAAGTAATATGACGGGTCGTCGGAGGTCTTCTGGCCCTACTCATGCTTGGAAGGGAATTCCTACTGCATGAGATCAGGGCCACCAGCCATGGGCCGGTAGGGAATGTGCGTGGGGGGTGGGGGGTTGGAGGGGTCTCTAGTTCATGGACTATGAGTACGGTGGCAACTGGTCTACCCTTTCTTTGGGACCCTCTATCATCCAGGGAGACGTGCTCATGGCGGACGGCCCAAGCCCTTCCATTCTCTCCCACTTTAAATGGCACCAGGGAAAAAGATTACCTTGGGTTCTTCTTCTTTCTGACCTAAAGGGAGAGGGTAAGGAGTGAAAAAAGAAGGTGAATGAACACTCTTGACCAGGCTCTTCCATACGCCGAATGAAACCTCCTAGGACAGGGCACCCAACTCTGTACCCTTTCACCTCTGGGGCATCATGAACCTTTCTGCAGGGGAAACCCTCCCTCTGGGGAGCTGTGGAGAGCAAAGCCGTGAGCCCACAGAGGAACCTGGCTGCACTTCCAGGGATCATTTGGTAATCATCAAAGGACCGCCCCCCGCCCCGCCCCAACCCACGGGGTCAGCAGGGACCCCGAAGGCCAGTTACACCCGTGGGCAGCAAAGCAAAGACAAACGGAATGTGAGATGAGCCAGGGGCCGCAAGAAGAAATGGTGGAACCACTTATTTTTACCCTAGCCTTTATTTTTGTGTATGTTTTCAATGTGATAGTGTATTAATAGGTCAGTGTGCATACGATTTACGTCAGAGAAGTATGCACAAAGGTCTGCGGGGGATTCGGGGTCAAAAAAGATCATTGATTTCAAACCAAGCCTGATCATTAAAATCACTTGGGGTTGGTTTTTTTTTTTTTTTCCCCCCTAGAAATACAGGTCCCTAAGCTTGATTTTAGTCCTGAAAAAGAACCAAAGGCCTAGGAATTTGTATTCTTAAAATCTTCCTGGGTTAATAGGAGATTCTTGATAGGCCCCTTAGGAAAACAAAATGAAAGACATTAAGGATGCTTTGGAGGATGATTGGAGAGATTCAAATATGCAATATACATTCTATAATACTAATATTAGTCCTAGGTATAACAACTGTACTGGGGTCCCACACAGGAGCATCCCTGTTATTCGGAGACACATGCTGAAGTGTGGGGCGAAGCGTCATCAGTCTGTAACTCAGGTGGCTCAGCCACTCAAAAAATATCAGTACATAGAGGTTGGGGCAGGGCAAGCACATGGTGCAAAACGTTAACAATTGGTGAATTTGGGTGAAAAGTATTTTGGTATTTTTTGGACCATATTTTCAACTTTTCTGACATTTTTCTGAATAAAAACAAGTGTGGGGAGCATCCAGGGATTCTGATGACCTGGTGGGCATGACAATCACTGATGTGGAATCTGGGCAGACCACCTGTCCCATGCCTCCCTACCACACTTCCTCAGAATCTGGTTGCACTGCATTACAGACACAAAGTGCGTTACTGGCAGGGTCTCCCGTCCCCATCTGCCCTGTGGTTCTTCTTTGTCTGACCCTGAGGGCTCTGCAGGTCAGTTTTCCAGGTGACAGAGCTGCGCAGACCCTCTGGAAGGAGCCACCTACGCACTCCGAGTTACTTCAGCTGCTCCACCTGGGACACGGTTTCAGTTCTGACTGAGACGTTTGGTGCTACTTGAGTCGAGATGCTCTCTGACCCCGCAAACCAGGTACATTCACCCAGGCCCCATGGGTGTTCTGGAGCAGGGGCAGAGCCCTGGGGCCGTGTGGTCATCTGCTGCTGAGTGGCTTGCTGAGAGGAGAAGAAAGCAGCCTTTCCTGGAAGGAGCCTGGGGTGCTCCTTCCCCTGGGGCCTGGGCAGTTGCTCCAGGGACACTAACCTGGTGACTGCAGGGGTCTTCCAGGAGCACTGGCACTGGGCGCAGCCGGGATGTCAGACTCTGGGGAGGCTTCCTCCTGGGGGTGACAGGAAGGGACGGTGAGAACCTTCATCCTGACCAAGTTCTTAGGCAAGAGTAAGAGTGGGGTAGAGGGAGCCCCTGCAGACCCCCAGGGAAAACAGCCAGATGCAATGACTTCCAACAGGTTGGAGTGGTGGCGACATCCAGGGGAGACAGAGGAAGGTGTGGATGCAGTGGGGAGGCAGGGCTGGCCTGGTGCAAACAAACCACAGCAGCAAGTAGAATCCTAGCCCCCTCCAAAGGCCCTGCTGCTGAGTCACCCAGTTAGCCACACTGCAAATCCTCGGTGTGGGGGTCGGGGTGGGGGATAGGACCCTGAGCTCTGGCCTTAGCTCACCCTCTCACGGCACACCTTGCTCCTTCAAAGGAAAAGTCTCACCTCTCTTTCTAAGGCATTGAAACCTTTTCAAGTCATCTGGATGTTGTGGTTCTGACCAGGGAGGCCCAAGCCCACAGAGGACACCTGGTTCCACGGCCCCCAGCCACCTACACAGCTGCTCAGATCCGACAAAGACCGCTCACGAGGCCCAGCAGATGAGCACTGAGGGGTAATGGCGGGGGAGGGGGTGAGAGGGGGGTGGCGGCTTCAGAAGCAGTGATGGGCAAAGCCTACGAAGTCAGTGCTCTAAAGCAGACCTCTTTGTTGTCTTCTTTTTTTAATGACATTTCACCAGCCAACGCAGGCGAAGAGAACATTTCTGGGAAGACCTAACCTTCATATACTACGGGCTTTGGGATCCATGTCACCAGGGACTGGGCGGAATCACAAAGAGAAGATGCCTCCACTCAGCACATCTGGGCCTTTCCCCGCATCCTAGGTCCAGCTCTGGGCAGCTGGTGCCATGAGAGGTGGGCTCAGGGCCAGCAAGTCTTTCTTCAGTGCTTGGGACAGTGGAGAGGTCTGTCAGTGGTTGGGATTGGGGGGTGGGTCAGGCTTTGGTGCCACGGTACCTGGGGCTGCTGCTGGGGGTGGATCCGCAGCTCCACTGGCTCCAGGTAGTTGCAGGGCACAAGCCCCTTCTGCAAAGAAGCACTGGTGCTTAGAAAGCTCTGCCCTTTGCTGCCAGGATCCCGTGCCCTGCAAACACCCCCTGGGCTTCTGCATACCTGCCCGTTGAACATGACCGTGGCCCAGTTATCATTGCCCTTCTTCAAGACAAAGACGATGTTCCCAGGCATGACCTGGAGCTCCTCTGGTGTCTCGGGCACAAACCCAAACAGCACGCGGTGAGCCTCCCCTTCCAGAGCCCTGAGGGGTAGACACAGATCTTGACCACTGTCTGGCCTGGAACACATCCCCTCCCACTATGGGACAAGCACAGGGGACTTGGAGCTGGGAGATGCGCTCCACACACCCTCTAACTCCACGTCTAACTGCCTCTGTGACCCTGAGCGGGCGGCTGCCTCCCCAGGCTCCTAAGAGGATGCAGTAGAGAACCACAAGTGAACTTGCTCCCTAACCATATACACAGGGAACAAGAATAAAAGAAAACAATGTAGATATAGAAGCCTTGCGGTCCTTTTTCCTTGTCCTGCCTTTCCTTCCGAGGAGAAGGCTCAAGGGTGTGCCTGGCTGGCTCCCACAGCTGGGCTGGGCTGGGCAGAGCAGGTGAGTGTGCAGGTGAGAGCCAGCTGGGCGAGGAGATGAGTGGGGGGTGAGGGAGGAGAAGGCCCCTGAGCCAGGGTGGGGCCAGGAGGGGGCAGAAGTGCCCGCAGGAGGCGCTGTGAGGAGAAGGGGATGTGTGGGCTCAGAGTTCCACAAGGTCAGTTCCTCTTTACCACTTCCTCCACACCTCCTCTGCTCTTGAAGGCGCTGGGGCGCTTTGGAGTGTGTGACTTCGGAGCTGGCTTCAGGGTGGCCTGCTGTGGCTTCCCGCTCCTCCCTTCACTCCATGCTCGCTGGGTCGCTCCCCCTCCCCACTGTCCCTTGGCCCTCTGCCCCCTTTTTATTTCCAACCCTTGCATCTATTCACACAGTGGGCACAGAGTCCCCTGCAGCAGACAGAGTGTAGGAATGAGCTGCTCCAGGCCCCACATTTGTGTACTTGCTTTGGGACTCCTTTGACTTGCTTTAACCTTCTTTTTGGGGGTGGACAACTAGGCGAGCTTCCTCCCTGAGAAGCAGTTCTTAAGAAAGCTGTAGGTTAGGTCATTCTTTGCTTCTCATCTTACAGAAGATGACTTCTTTTTCTTGAGTCCTTCCTCTTCTTCAGAAAACTTGTGTGGACAGGGAGTAAAGAAATAGCCACACAGGAAAGAACAGGCCACTCCAGCTTCCCGCTCTGCTCACCCGGATCCAGAGAGCCCAGCCTCCACTCTGCAGCCCCGGCCAGCGCCCGGCCAGCGCCCAGCCTGCGGGGCGGGAGGGACAGTGTTCCATGGGCCACTACTGCTGTTCAGCAACAATGCTTCACTACATGGTGCCATGCACGTTGTCATGGGGACACAGGGACCCCTTGTAGTTGTCTCCAGGCCCCCAGGGTCAGTCCCAGCGCAGACGAGATCCTGACCCCGGCTTCCTTTTCTCCACCCCCTCTATTGCCCCCAGTCCAGGCTCGAAGCTTTGCCATTCTTCGCGTTGATCTGCGTTTAACTTACCTGAAGATCTCTGGCGTTTTGGGTCTGGGCGGAGGCTCAGCTGCCTATTGAACATTCAGGAGGAACCAAAATGGACAGGACAGCAAAGAAAGAGAACAGATTATTAATGGTAATTTGAGCCTTCTTCCCAGAGCAGAAAATCAAAGAATGCATTTGTGGCTCCATCAGGACTCTGTCCAGGGAGAGGGTGCGGGGCGCCCTGACTAAACACTAGAAATTCACACCCCCCACCCGTTCCCTGGGTACAGGCTTCACCGGTGCAGCAACTGGTCTTCAGCCAGACCCAGTTCCTGGGGAAGTTTAGCTGTCACAGAGCCACATGGCATCACGAGTCTGCTTTTGACCTTGAGCTCCGTCCCTTCGTTAGGACAGTTTCCAAAAGCTCTGTTCTATAATTCATGTCTGCTATATCGTGTGTCACCTGTGGGTATTTAAAGCCAGCTCAAGATCCACTGGCCAGGTGAGAGCCTCCTTTCCATGCATGTTTCCTGTTCCACCCCGAGTGGCATCTTCTCCTTGGGCGGCTCTGAAGCCCAAGGGACTTCGTAAGTTTTCCCACAAGTTAGTGTGAGAACAAGATCAGAGAATCTAGATCTCTGTTCTCCTTCGTTCATCTCACCCTCCGGAGCCCCAGCCCCAGTCACATTCTGGGCTGGTGGTCACCATTTGGACCCTGGCTGGCTGTCAGTGCTGCCCTCGGGAGAGCCCAGGGGCGCGCAGACCAGAGTGGAGGCACCCCCCTTGGAACCCCTTCCCCTGCTGGTTCACAGCAATGCTCTTGCCCATCCACATTCTCTTGCAACACAGCTCAGATTCTGCTTGGCCTGTCTCACCCTCTTCTCTTCCCGAGGAAGCCATGCCTCCTGCCTTCGCATTTCTGGACACCTGTCATCCAGTCCCTCTGGAACCACGTCTCTGAGCCCAGCATGGGCTGCAGGCACCCTTCCTGTGTTCCCCAGGGAACCTCTGATCACAGGCAGATGGATGCAGCCAGGAGAGCTCCCAGCCTCAGGCCCCAGCCCCCACGGGAGTCCCCTACTAGCCCAGGTCCAAGAAGAATTGTTCAAAAACCTGCACTAGCTGCATTTCCGTTTTCTGAAAGAAGAGTCCATGCTCCAGGAGAGACCATAGACAGCTCTCAGAACTTAGAGAAGGGAAGCTGGCAATTGGGGGGCGGGGGAAAACAGGAGAATTGGCTTCTTGAGGACTTGAGGCCAGTGAAACCTCAGACTGCTTCGTTTCCCACCAGTCATGGACCCCGGACCAGGAAGGGCAGGCAGGCACCCTCAGAAGCCCTGAGCAGTCCGGTGAAGGAGCCCTTGAAATGAGGCCGCCCAGCAGAAATATTCTCCCCCCACCAGACGTTGCACAGAGAGCTTGGGAGATGAGGTCCATGGGGAAGGTGGGATCGCCTCACCTGTGGCTGCAGAGGCGCGAACCCGGAGAAGCTGTCCTGATCCACCACAGATGCCACCACCTGAGATGGAGGGAAGAGGGCGTGAGGGCTAGTCCGGTGCCATTTTCCCGCCAGGTTCCCCTCCTTCCTCACACCCTGGATCCATGGTCACTGCTGCCTGCTTCTAGAAGTGGCCAGTGGCCAGGGAAGGAAGGGCTGACCCTCTGGGTTGGAAGTTTCAGCAACTGAAGAAACTGGTACCCACTCCACCCCTGCTAACCCAGAGGGCCCTCTCTCTCTCTTTCTTGTTTTTGAGATTTTTATTAAGATGAAGTTTACACTCTATAATATTAACCATTTTAAAGTGCACAACACAGTGGTATTTCACACAATCACGATGCTGCGTGACCACCATGTCCATCTAGTGCCAAAACATTTTCACTGGCCCCCAAAGAAACGCTGTACCCATTACGCCCACATCCACTCTCCTCCTAGCACCAGACAATCACCAATTTGCTTTCTATTTCTGTGCATTTACCTATTCTAGATAGTTCCTATAAACAGGATTATGTAACATGCGGCTTTCGTGTCTCGCTTCCTTCACATAGCATAACCTTTTCAGGGTTCATCCGTGCTGGGACTCGTATTGGTGCTTATCTTCCATTGTACGGCTATACCACATTTTGCTTATCCGCTCATCCACTGATGGACGCTGGGGGCTTCCACTAGCCCAGTCTCTCTGCTGTGCCAGTACCAGCTACCCCATCAGTGGGCAACTTTAGCCCTACAATTGCATCAAAGTCAAGTGCAGTTTTGGAAGAGGGCTACCGACTAACTGTGGATCATTCCTGAAAGGCTCTAAGACCACGACCGGGGCTCACAAGGACTCCAGTCTAGTCCTAGGGCTGTGGAAGTGGGGCCATAGGGAGCATTAAGCCAAGAAGATGTCGCGCTGGTCCTTTTTCCCTGGCATGTTCTCTCCACATTGAGTGAGTGCCTCAGAGCTGTGTTTTCCTTCCACTGGTTCAGCCCCCAAGACTCAACATCCTGTGAGTCAGCCCTCACCCAGGGTCA
The DNA here is from genome assembly GCA_004027475.1 of Anoura caudifer. Taxonomy (NCBI): domain Eukaryota; kingdom Metazoa; phylum Chordata; class Mammalia; order Chiroptera; family Phyllostomidae; genus Anoura; species Anoura caudifer. The sequence goes on along the minus strand of PVKU01001498.1, from coordinate 36,706 downwards.
GGCTGGAAGGGAGGGATGAGAGGAGCCCCGAGAAAGTAAACGAGAAGCATCTTTCAACAAGACTGCCTCACTGTAAACAGTGTCTCATTGCCATCCCGGGGCAGAACCACAAAGGGGAGCCCTTTTTCCCGAGTCCCTCCCACCGTGCTCTGCATGGCCCACATCTCTGGAGACTTCGGGGAGGCTGAGATCCACCTACCGTAGCCTTGCCTAGGTAATCCTTCTTGACCAGCTGGGCCACTTGCCTCTCGTTGGGTCGGAAGAGCCTGCCCACGGGGATCACCACAGGCTCGTACAGCTTCTGTTTCTGTGACACAGACAGCACAGCGTTCCCTTGCTTGTCAGGCACAGGTAAGGAGGCTTGCCCTGCCTGCCTCACCGAACACATGCAAGGATCCCCTGAGAGCACCTCACGAAAACACTGTTTCCAAATGTGGAAGGGGGGAACTTGTTGCTAGTCCAGGGTGTCTGTGGTAGGAAAGGTGGGTTTCAAAGTCACTTTCCACTGAGAGGCTACGTGGACATCTGTTGGTGTTGTTTGCCCAGCACCCTCATTTCGAAGGGGAGCTGCTCCTCTCCCACTCCGTGTGGCTCGGGTGGGGTTGCCACTCAGCGCAGGAGGCACTGCCTCCCCACGGGGGGCTCAAAACCGTGCTGTCGGTGGATCAGTGTCTGCAGCACAGGCATGTAAAGACTGACTTGTGTCCCCTTGTTCCTTGCATTTTAAAAACCTGATTCAAAGCGAGCTTCATCCCAAATGTGCTCAGACAAACAAAGGCTACTTTTCACCATTTGTTCATAGAACCAGGGCATTTCTGTTGAGAGCGGTCGTGTGCCTGGCTCAGTGCCCGGCTGTCAGGACTTACAGTGAGCCGGCAGGCACAGCCTCTGCCCTCGCATGCTGGGCTCTAGCCTCCAGTCTCCTGCTCCCCTTTGCTGCCACAGAGCCCCAAGTGGGGTTTGGGATGGGGGTGGTGGCCCGAGGCAGGGCTCTGAGATCCTGTACTCTAGGCCTCGGCTTTGCAGTACTTCCAGATTCAAGCTCCTGCCTGGAATTCTACCCCCAGTTCAGTGCTATCCAGGACCCAGAGAAAGTAAAAGCACCACTGCTATGGTTTCTCAGCCTGTACGCTGAGAAATCAAATCTTAGAATCACACATAGAATCAAATCTTTTAGAGGCATAAGCAGGATTAAAAAAAAAACAAAACAAAAACAACTTTGAGCCTCAGTGAGCGGTTGGTTGCCTTCCACAAAACAAATAAAAATCCAATGATACCCTCTCACCACCCGTGTCCCCGGCTGCCTACCCAAATGCACTCCATGGCTTTGTCAATTTTGGAATGCCTCGGCTCGGACTTCATGCTCATAGCCAATGCCAGCTGCTCTTCAGCCTTTTTCCATTCCTCCTTCTTGGCGTGCATGAAAGCAATGTTGTACAAGACCTAGAAAAGCACAGGCCACACCGTAAAGCTGGAGGCTACTCCAAATCTGGGTGCCAGAAAAGAGCTTGCATGGTACCCTTGGAAGGCTGCCTGGTAACATGTCTCCCTTTCCCAGGCTGGGAATGTCTGGAATATAATACCATCAATCTTGCTACCGAGTCACGCGCAGCACGAGGATGGTGTTAAGTGGACCTCATGTGATACACTAATCCAACTCTATGGTGTACAGTTTTGGGACAACCAGGTAGGTCAGGAGGAAACGAGTTACCGTGTGGCTTTAGTATCAAGAAGAGTGACGGGCTCCAGACCCCTTGAAGAGCTGGGAATAAATACATGTGTGCAGCTTCTTGAAACAGCTCCTGCCTCTGAGCCGAGGCTGAGGGAGCAGGCAGGTGTGGGGTGGGAAGAAAGAGGGTTCGATGCAGCATCCTGTACCAGCACCCACAGAACCCTGCCCAGGACGCGGTGCTAGCAAGACTGTGAGCCAGGCACCAGGGACAAGGACACTCTATCAGTGTATGGACAGAAGTCGGAAAGGGACTCGGCACAAGCCCAGCACAATGCCTCACCTGGGTGGGAGGGAACAGCCCATCCATCCAACGGCTATAATTTTCCAGCTCTTGAGTTGGGTGGTAGGTTCATGAGTGTGTGTGTGGTTATTATGCTTCACAACTTACACATAGAATCAAATCTTTCAGAGGCATAAGCAGGATTTTAAAAAAACAAAACAAAAACAACTTTGAGCCTCAGCGAGCGGTTGGTTGCCTTCCACATTCACACTTGGGGCCCAGCCCACCCTTGACCGTGTGTACGGGAAGAAAGGACAACTCAAGGCCATTTCGAGCTTCCTATTCAGTTCCCAGCCACCTTCTTCATAGACCTTTGCCATACTAGGTGTTTATGGCTCCTTGATGGGAAAAGGTTGGGCCTCTTTTCAAAAAGGATGATTGACTTCTCAGAGCCAGAGTCACAGCCTGCAGAAGGCAGGCATGATATCAGACACGGGGAGGTACCTGGAGGGGCCCGTGTGGCAGAAGGGCCTTCGGCCTCAGAGAGTCCAGCTTCGCTTGCAGAGAGGCCCAGACAGCCAGCGTTTCCTGCCTCAGGCTCATTTCAATGTCAGTTCCAGGAGGAACATTCCTCCCAAGGGAGGCTGCTTCGCTGCCACTGTCTCATGACCCTCCTCACGACCCTGGAGTTTCATGGTCCCCCAACCCTTCAATCTATATAAGCGGGTCTCAATTGGTCATGCCTAGAGATAGTTAGGTTGTCACTCTGGGGGTGGGGTGCGACTGGCATCTAGTGGGTAATAGAGACAAAGGATGCTGCTAAACATCCTACAATGCCCAGGACAGCCCCCCTACAACCAAGAATTATTCAGGCCAACGTACCGGAAGCGCCACAATTGACAAACCCTACTCTAGAAGCTGGCCAAACGCCAGCACTCCCCACTGCAAAACCCCATTCCCCAGACAGAGATGAGTGAAGTAAGTTGCCACCCTGCAGCAGGGCTGGGCGGGGACACATGTCCCCAGGGGCCCGGGCAGCTGTGGATGCTATTATTAGCCCTGGGCTACCCTGAAATCACTTGGCTTCTCCCACCTGAGAAACCAAAGCAAAGGGACTTTTTTCAGTGATTCTTCTAAATAAAGTTCTACGATATTTGCAGGGATTTTAGTTTTCAAAGCTACTGGGACATCTGAGGTTGAAGAGGCATGTGGGTTGGAAAAAGTACACTAACTTGAGAAATCAAAGCCAGTCATGTTTCTCCTGCTTGGTGATGCAGGAAATATGTTCTCCTTCTATGGGGACCTTTCCTAAATGTGTGCACTGAGCTGTTCTGTGACTGAGAGGGGACAGACTTGTGCCAAATTATCCTCACTCCATGGGTAGCAACCGAGTACAGGAGGCCAGAACCATTAGTAGCAGAGTGTGGTCTGTAACTTGGGAATTGAGCAAGGTCGCGGCAGGCCCTGCATGGATAGCGAACCCATGATTTGAATTTGTTAGCATAATGCTGAGCAAATAGCTTGTCAACCGGAGTAATGCAAATTACGGTGCATGCTTTCACAGGCCAACTCACTCGTGTCCTGGATGAGCCTCCTTACCTCACAGGAAAACAGCTTGAACTGCAGCCCCAGGATCTTGTAGTCTATCAGCTGGTTCCCTCGCAGCTGAGTCAAGGCCTCTTTGAGGTCCTTGATCGCTAGATCGTATCTGTAGGATGGAGGAAGAAGATAAACCAGGACACGGAGGAAAAACTGTGGGGTAAGATGTGTGTCTGCGTCCCTTTCTCCATCGGTCTCTCAGGGACAAGAGCCTTTCTCATGCTCCAGTTTTTTGCCAACCTTGAGCTCTAGCTTTCTACAGAACTCAGTGTGTGAAGTGCCCCTGGGGTCTGACACCCTAGCTGGTCCCTCAGTCTCAGGCAGCTGGAGGTATTTGTATTTCCTTCTCTGCTGACTCGATACCATGCCCAACTTTCTGACATGTTTGTCACTTTGCACAAGCGCCCCATTCTCTCCTGAGAGCTCCAGGCTGAGCCAGCATCTGCCGGGCCCTGGGTCCTTGCACGGTGGTTCAGAGGGCTGCTCACTCCCCGCCCCCAGCACCAAGCTAGGCTGGCCTGACGCAGGGACACCACTCGGAAGGGCCCCTCCCACAGCCACTGACAGCCCTCTCCTGCCCTGAGCCTTCTCCTTGGCTTCTTTTGAGTCCAATTTAGCTCCTGGTTTTGTGGCTTGCTTAGTCTCCTCTCCCCTCCCTCTTCCTCCACACACTTTGGAAAAAAGAAGCCACCCCTGAGCCAACAGCATTTCTGACCCTGCTCCTGGCCGTGCTTTCTTGGATTGGCCTTGTGCTGACTAGCTCCAGGTGTCTCAGGGCTGCTGTCATGGGTTCAGGGCAGAGAATGGGGCTGGTCACATCACAGGACCTACACCACGTGTTCTCAGCCTGCCCTTGACCTCTCTGCCCTGGTAGGGGGGAGCCACTGCTAGGCTTTGGGCTGTGGGGTGGTGGGAGTAGGGGGAGCAACAAAAAGCAAGCTACCCTCCCCCGCCCAGCCCCCTGGCCTGGAAGGACCAAATTTGGCTGCTGGCTGTGGCTCCCACAGGGCACCTGAACCGCAAGTCCCCAGGACACTCTCTGACCAGAGCTGCCACATGTGGCTTCTCTTGGAGGCAAGCCTGGACTTTGGACTTAGGCTGCGGGGGAACTGCAGGAGGTGGTATGGCATCCTCAGGCGCCCTAGGACAGTGGCCAGGGGACTGGGACCACATCCATTAGCTGTGCCCCTGCCCAGGAGACCCTGGTGAGTTACTTCCATGGCCTCAGGATCTGGGTCCATAATATAAGGAGTGTATTGTGTACCAGGAGCGTTTCATATTCAAGGAGCCTATAATAGGAGCAGGCTGCTGGTAGGTGGTCCCAGATCTAATATCTGGAGTCAAAACTGCATGGGCTTCACTCCTGGCTCTGCCATTTACTATCTAGTGACAAAGGGCAAGTTGTTTCATCTCATTTCTCTAAGTTTCCTCATCTTCAGAGATAGAGCATGACAGGAGTGTGTGCCTCCCAGGGTTGTGAGAACTAAATGCGGTGAAGCACTCAGGTGCTCAAGACGGTTAAAAGCGTGCAGTCCATTCCTTAGGAAGCAGGAATCACTTCAAGGTCTCGGCACGCTTTTTCCGAGCATCTCTGTACCTTCTTTCTAAGCTGGAAGATTGGGGGCTGGCTCCGACCCGCTGAGCCAAGAAGGAGGGGCAGGCAAAATGCAGGCGCCCTGTTCCGCAGGCACCGGAGCTTCACGGTGTCCCCTGTCTGCGTGTGTGACAGTTTCAGCGTTCAGAGTGCTCCGAGGGCACGCTCCAGGTACTGACAGCATTAACCTGCAGTGCGCTTGCTCCCTGGCAAAAGCCCTGGCGAGGCGGATGCATTTCAGCTGTGCGGTGACATCGCCTGCGCCTCCTGGTATTGAATGACCCCAACAAAGTCCTTCTCATAATTCTCCGGCCCATCATGATGTCTAAAGATCTGGGTCCAGTGGGAGAGAGAAAGAACCTACAAATTATTGATATTCAAATGGCTTGCTTTGTGTTAAAAATTGGTGGGGAGCGCTCTGTAAATGTCAGATTTTAAACGTGTTTAAAAGCATCCTCCTGGCTGCTTGCTGCTGGCCTCTGCTCAGTCCCCCTTGTTTCCCGGGAGCTGCATCCCAGGGGCACCAGCCTTGACACGCAGCCTGCTGCCCACTGCTGGCTGCCTGGGGCCTGAGTCAGCTCAGTGTGAAATGCCACAACAGTGGGCAGCCCTGGCGGCTGGTGCAGCTCCCACCCCCTCCAGCCCTTCTTCAGTTCTCTTCGGTGCCATTAGGAAAGCAGTGTGCCTGGAAGGCCAAGGTGCTGGCAGCTTCCTGCTGGGCTCTGGGCTGTGCTGCACCCAAGCCATACCCCGCTCACCCGCAGGCCGGGACTCAGCAGCTCAGGGGCAAGCTCACTGGCTTTCCACAAACTCTGAGCCCAAGAGGGTTTATAACCCTCATTTTTCTAACTGGAAAGGTTTCTTAGTAACCGTTGTGTTTCCCAGTTGTCCCTGTTCTACCCGTGCCCCATGCAGTCTACAGTTTTAAAATGGTGAGTTTCAGCTGCTGAAAAATGTCAAAATGTCGCACCCCTCTGTGACCAGGCTGGGGGTCACAGTTTTCAGTTTCAAAGGCTGCAGGACAAAGATTTTGCTGCGTCACCTTCTTGGGCCAGCAACGTCTAAAAGGGTCTCACGGTTACGATCACAGCCCTCAGGTTCATGAGGCCCAGGACCTGAAACACCTAGCGCTTCCTTCCCCTTCAGACGGCAGACTGGGGGCGGAGAAGTGAGACCACGGTCTGGCTGCGGTTACCGAGATGCCACCTGCCTCCTCGGACATGCGCTCTGACAACGCTCTGTGGGACTCAGAAGCGACAGGAGAGCAACAGGCCATGTGAAAGTGGCAAAACGGAGGGAAAAACCCATAACATTATCACCCCCTAACACGAGTTCTGCTGCAATCCGCAGGCATTCCTAACTCACTAAGAAGTCAGTTTTCCAGTTCCCCATGGGCCCTTATTTTAAAATAGCTCTTACAGCTCTTGCCCCCTTCTCCCTCGTGTTATGGTGACTGGTGTTCTTGACCTGTCCCCCCCTTTAATAAGCCCCTGCAGAGCGGAGGCTATATTTTTCTCGCTGTAGTTTAATTCATTTAATAAGCATTTATTAACTGCCATACTCAATGCTGAAAAACACGAGTGAACAAGTAAAGGTTTCTTCTCTCAAGCAACTCACAGAGTAGTGAAGGAGACGGATATGTAGTATCTGTCATGTTAGATATTGGCAAATATCTGTCATCAGGAAGACAGGTAAAAGGAGGCGCAGAAGAGAGCGGTTGCCCCCTCGGGGGCCGGGCGGCTGGGCAAACCCGTGGAGCAGGAGTGGGTAGGCAGTGGCTGGCCCACACAGGGACGGGTGAGGACATTTGGCCTTTCCCCTGCAGTAGTGGGGTCACTGAAAGTTCTTAAACAGATAACATTATTTTTTTTTTTAGCAGATCAGTCTGGGATAAGGGTAGGCAAGACAAAGCTGGTGGCTGAGAAATTCGTTTGGAAGTGATGACAGCAGTCTTGGTGAGAACTGGAGGTCAGAACCAGGGTAGAGCCGGAGGGGGGGTGGAAGAGTGGCAGAATGTAAGAGATATTTCAGAGGTCAACTTTACAAGGTGGAGGAAAAAGAGACATCGCGGGTTGGTCCCAGGTAGAGATTCAGTAGCCAGCTGGCAACAGATGGAGGCCAACGCTACAGGAGAGGGTGGGATCCCTAGGGTGCATGTATGGATTTTCAGGGGACACCGACCCCCCTGAAGCTGCACATAAAATTGTGCACATGCTGTGTGTGTTGCTGGGAAGATAACTCATACATTTTGCCATTTAACAGCCACTGGTACAGTGATGTAAGAGGGAGGGGTCACGAGCAGAGTCTTGGCGGGGAGGCCACCGATGTGTGTGATGGAGCGAGAGCAAAGGAGGAGCTTCAGGTAGAGAGCAGCGCCTCCTGTATGTCATTTCCTCAATAGACTGTTATTGAACTAACCGTGAAATTTAGTAGCTTTTGCTCTCAGATTTAACTGCTATTCATTGCGTGCTAATTGACTTCTGCGTCTTATTTCTAGATCTATCTAAGATCTTTCTGACTCAAAATCCAAGCCTTGCAGGCTCAGGGACTTCCGGGCATTTGTGTGTAGCAGTTTCTTCTGGGAGTCTTTCCTCCTGACAGTATCTCTGCTCATTATAGGCTGTTAGAGCTCATTAAAGGATGGCCTGCCAGTTCATCTTTTACGATTAAAAATCAGCTGTGGGATTTGTGTTCAGGCTGCCCCGCACGCCCTGCGCACCTGAGGCCCAGGCTCTCTCTCTCCAGATTGCCTCTGTGTGGTTTTTCTTTGGGGAAGACTTGACTTCCCTTTCTTGTTCAGGTAATTGACTGCATCTACATCTTGGAAGTCTTCTGGGCTTCTTGTAGTTGCCCCTGGCAACGGCCAAGCACAGTGGCTTACCCGGCTTGGATTCTGACCAAACCCTAGGATCGGAGCCTTGCAAGGTTGCACATGATCAGACCAGCCCCCACCCCAATGCCTGGACATTCTCTGCAGCCTCCTCTGTGCCCCACCAGCACCCTGCCTCACCCGCTAGAGGGGCACATGTGTGCACCCCCCCCAAACCAGGCTCTGACTATTTTCACAGCAAGTTCTTCATTAGCCTGAGCTGAAATCTTCTTCCCTAGAGCTGTGCCCACTAACGGAATGAACAGTTTCTGCAAAGGCTGGCCATCCCCTCCAACATTCTAAGTTAATGCTTAGATTATTTTCCCTTTGTTATTTGTATGCTTGTTACTGGGGTATTTTGGGGGAGGGGAGCGAAAATGAGATTAACTTTGATTTTCTATTTATTTCTCTTTCACTGACAGAAGGAAATGGAAATCCCTATAATGTCACCCCCCCGAGAGAACTGCTGACAACATTTCGGTCTATGGCCTTCCAGACTCTTCTGTGAAACAGAAGTGGGCTTGTGCTATACACACTGTTTGAAACCTATGTTGTGAATTTAACATCCACTGTGAACTTTTTTCTGTATTAATATATATGCTACTTATCTGTCTGTATCAATATATTCTTATACATATCATGTGAATAGTTTCTATTCCTTTTTTGTTGGCTGAATAGTATTTCATCACATGGGTTAAACTAGGCTTTAAAAAACAGTCTGCAGAAACCACGGGAAATTTGATGGGGTTTCATGATAACTCTTGCTGTGTGACAGTTCAATACCTCACAATAGGGGACCACCAGGGGTGTCCACTCGATGGCCAATAATTTACAACCTGCGCCGTCCAGCTGTGACCCACCAGGGATGCTCATGGGGTGCCACACCAGCTGAACACCAGGCCTGCGATGGTTACGCAGGCTCATCGTGAGCTCTGACACAGCTGATTTCTAACAGGGTGGCCGGCCTGCCCTCCCTGCCTGGGCCTCGTGCTGGTTTCTTGTATAACTGTGCCCAGGGCAGGTCCAGTCACGCTTCGCACCAGAGGCTGGGCAGATGCTTCTCAAACACCCAGGTGAGCAGCACTGAGATCGCCCTCCCCCCCAGGTTCTCTGTGAATGTCTGCAGCTGGTACAACCCTGGGCCACTTACTTCTCCATCTGGTAGTAGAGCATCCCTCGCTGGAAGTAGGCTACTGCCAGGTGCTTGTCTCGGTTGATGCTTCTGGAGAAGGCCTGCGGAGAGGGGGAGGTCCGTTGCTGGCCAAGGAGCCAGGCAGTGAGGAGGTGTGGCATGAGCCAGAGGGTGAGGCAAGGTCTCGAGAATCGTTGGTGTCTTTACGGTGACACCGGGTTCAGAACGCCCTGTGTTGTCACTTCCTGGTGGCATGCCATGAGGCAGGTTACCTAATCTACTGTAACCTTAGTGTTCTCCTTGGTAGAATAGCATATTAATTTCTGCCTTTCAGCACTACCAAAGGATTAAAATAATAGAAGCAAATAAATATGAAAACAATAAAAATATCTTATACAGTATTATATACCCATTTTGTAGATTTATTATATTAGTATTACACAATTAAAATAATAGCAAATAGTCCTAGCCAGTGCGGCTTAGCTGGTTGGAGGGTCATCCCATACACCTATCTCTGGTCGGGGTGCGTACGGAGGACCACAAATTGATGTTTCTCTCTCTCTTCCTCCCTTCCTCTCTCTCTAAAAGCAATGAAAACAATGTCCTCAGGTGAGGATAATAATAAAAAGTGCACATAAAGCGCCAGGAGTAAGGAGTCACGCAGGAAACCAGAGAAAGGCAGAGAGAGTGAGAAGCAGCGGACTGCAGGGAGAAGTGCAGAGTGGCGAGAGGAAGCCGTGGGGCCCGCGAGCCGGAGGTCAACAGGGCCAGCACAGCCTGGCCGCCAGCCTCCACTGGCGTAGCTGCCACAGAGCAGCTTCTCCCATAGTGTGCACTTGGCCTCCAGCAGCCCCCAGAATCTGTGCTGCTATTTGCTCCTCCTGCTGGCAGGTCCCTGAGAGGAGGAGGGGGCCCTCGAGTGCTCCTGCCCACTGTGGACCCGAGATGGACTCATCAGTCTGCAGAGGTCCTTCCAAGCACTTTCTTTCCTCACTCTCTTTGCTCACGTCTGGTCACAGTGAGGACGGCTGTGGGAGGAACTGGCTCTTTAATGGGACTGTGCAGCCAGCCATGTGTCCACAGGGCCTTGCTAAGACTGACTAAAAGGTAAAAACAAAAACTAACACTTATACCCTGGTGTGAAGTGACACAACACTTTAACAAGTGGTGTCTCACTGAATCCTCAAGATGTCCAGCCCCTTGAGACTCTCAGAGCTGGAAGTTACATGAGTTGCTGAGGACCCAAGGTACAGAGAGAGGCAGAGCTGGGCTTTGATTCTAGATCGGGTTCCAAGCTCCACACCCTCTCCAGCTTCCCATGACCAATCCAAAAGGTGATGCTGGAATGCTCAACCTCATGCTTGGGAATATGGCAGAGAAACAAAATTTTGAAAAAGATGCTGCAACACCCCACACGGTGCCCCCGGCCGACATCGTCAATCAATCACGGTATGATTTCCTTCCCTCAGCCTCAAAATCCTTGAAAGAGTGCCCCAGGTAAGTGTCACGCAGACAAATTGTCACATTGGTGAAACCTATTTTACTTTAGTGTCTCTTCTTGACTTCTTGGGCAGACAAAGCTCACCCCACGAGTTAAAGTCTTGAAAAGCCAAAGAGAGGTGCCTTAGCATCAGATAGGAAGCAGTGAGACGCAGAGGCTGTGCATGGCCAGCAGGAGTTCATAGAAGAAAACAGAACCAGGGGCGGCTTCGTGAGGGTGCTAGAGAACATTCCAGAGTGAGGTGTGATTCATAGAGGGAGAAGAAAGGAGAGCGTAACTCACAGTGGCTCCCAGCCTGTTGGTCATTCAAACCATCTGGGGAGCTTTTAAAAATGAAGGGCTCCCATGCCCCTCCCAGGCCAACTAAATTAGGATCTCTGTGGGTGGGGCCTAGGCAGCTTTTGTTCTTGTAAAGCTCCCAAGTTGTTTCTCCAGGGTAGCCAGGTTGGGAACCGATAATTACAAACGCTCTGTGAGACCCCAGGGGTGGAGGTGGGGGTGGGGGGCACCTCCACTCACTCACCTTCTCTGCTGCAGCCAGGTTTTCTTGGATGGTGTAGATGCAACCCATATTGAAACAAATCCTGGAGTGGGGGTCCTGGATTGCAGAGAAGGCGTCCAGGGCTCCCTTCCAGTCTTTCTTGTCGGCTGCCAGCACCCCATCATTCCAGAGGCTGATGGCCTCAGCCAGAGACATGGTCAGGCGGACACCAGGGGGCTGTGCGCACTGGCCAGAGGCAGGCAGAGCGTGAGCAGGGCCCTTCCCCAGCACAGCAGCCCCTGGCCTTCACTTTCCTGGTCTTGCGCTCAGAATGGGTCCAGCCTCCCTTAAGACAGCTTCCCAGTGTTGCAAAGGCGTCAGGAAATGTCCCCACCTTTCGGAAACTGACGCAGAACCCTGCCATGAGAGAAAAGGAAAGAGACAGAGAGATAGGGCAAGTGGGGGCGGAGTGTAGGGGAGAGAGGAAGTGTATCGGATGCTGCTGTGATGGATCAGTTCCCCAAAATGCTTCTGCTCTGTCACCCAGCTTATCCTCACCGTCTTCCCCCACTTCTGCCACAGCTTTGGGTCAGGGCTCTGCCCGAGGCTCAGGGCAACCTGGGCAGGCCCACACACCTCCCTGCATCCTGCCTGCTACACCCTTGGTCAGTGAGGGTGTAGGGTGGGAGGGCACTTCTTTCCAGTCTTAGTGAACTCTGCGCCCACCTTCTCATAACCGCATTTGACCATCTTGAAGCATTTGTGTTTTATCTTGAGCTAAAATGAGCCATTAGCTCATTTCGGATGCCCAAGGATGGTCTTGGGTGTCCATCTGCGTCTGAGTCACTGTTATGAATGCTGGCAAAGCTCAGGAGGGAGCAATCTCTTGCAAATGCTGAAACCAGGAGCCACGTGTGACAGTGAATTATGGCTCCTCCCACCCCTGCATGAAAAACAGAAGGGACAAGGGGTCTGTCTCACTGAGGATGGATGCCTCTGCCAGTCTCCAAAAAAAGATTTAAGGTTCCTCCCCTGGGAGCAAGGGGGGGTACAAGGGGGCTAAATGGAGAAAATATATTAAAAAATTTTAAAAAAAGATTCTTTCCCTTGCTGACCCCAAAAAGTAAAAATCAATAAAATCTCCCAGAGGAACCATTGTGAGTACAGACTATAACCAATAATATTTACTGAAATCCTGACTTCTTGCTAGCATTGGAGAAATGTCCCTGTAGCAACTGAAAGCACCCACTAAGTATCACCCAAATTCTCTAAGAGTCTGAAAATAGAACTTACAATTGTATTTCCATAGGATGTAGAGGGTCGAAGGTGTGAGAATGGAGAAGATGTGCCTCCACTCCCCGCGTTGGGAAGGCCTTCCCACCTTGTTTCTTTGCCTGGCGAACTCCTATTCACCCGTGAAGGCCCAGTGAAATGCCACCCCTCTCTGAAATCTAGCCCCACACTCCAGGCAACAGGGATCATTTTCCCATCCTTTGTACCACCTCTTCATTCTAGAATCCCCGGCACCAATACTTAGCAAGTGATGAAGGAACGTATTCCAGAAACAAGTTAGAAATCATTGGCCAATGACCGACAGGCGACAGAGGCGCCAGGCAGAGACATTGCTCATCCACCCAGTAAATAAATAATCAACCCCCCATTTGCACATTGATTACTCCCAGGAAAAGGTAGTGGTTTTGTGGCTAATTGGTGAGTTCTTTTGTAGCTAAGCTAGACTTTATTTAAACTCTCCCCTCCCACCTTTTAATTTTATTATCCTAGTCAGCCACACAGAACGTTCCTTACACTGACGCCCATGACCTCTCCAGCCCTATTTCCCAGAATGTCCCTTCCCCTATGGACTGCGGACCACACTACTTGCTCCTCTCCCTCCGGGCCTTCACTTCCTGCCTCCCCGCTTCTGCCCAGGCTGGATCCTCTCCTTGGACCACACCTTCCATGTCTGCACCTACACAGCCACCTTTGCCGGCCTTCCGTGACCTGTGCCAGTATCTCCTTCCTTCACAAGTCACCCTGGAATCAGGCCCCCCCTCAAGCCCACACCCGTGACCTCAGCTTCTGAACTCCCCCGTGGCACCTAAGTGCAGTTCCGTGTATGCCTGTGTGTCTTAGAACAGGCTGCGCCCCTCGGCATACGGTCCCGGGACTGCCTGCCCTTGCATCCCCCAGAGCACCACCGTGCCATTCCTACACAATCCTGTCCCTTACTCTCCATCCTTCCCGTCTCCAAACCGTCAGATGGACGTACAGTCTCCTAACGTCTTGACTTCCCATCTGTTTTTCACACAGCAACCAGACTTTTAAAGACACAAGTCGGATCACATCACGCCCCTGTTGTAAAACCTTCAGTGCTGCCCTGGCTGCTGTGGCTCAGTGGATTGAGGGCCAGCCTGAGAACCAGGGGGGTCGCTGGTTCAATTCCCAGTCAGGGCTCATGCCTGGGTTGCAGGATGAGTCCCCATTGGGGGGCGTGTAAGAAGCAACCACACATTGACATTTCTCTCCCTCTCTCCTTCCCTGCCCGTCTCTCTAAAAATAAATAAAATCTTAAAAAACGATCAAAAACAAAAAAAAACTTTCAGTGCCTTTGCATTGCTATCAGGATACAATCCCTCCCGGAGCATGAGAAGGGCCCCGTGTGCTGCTCATTCATCCCATGCTGTCTCGCCTCCCTCCCCGAACTCTGGCTGCCCCGTCTCCTTTCACGCTCCCTCGGCCTGGAATGCTCTTCCCCAGCCCTGTGCCTGGCTGGTTCCTACTCCCCTTTTGCTGCCTCTGAATGGCCTTTCCTGAGCTGCAACCTCACTGTGACACCCTGCTCTCTCTCACACAGCGCACGGTCCTCTCCGCTCACAGTGTTAGTGACAATGTGTAACTGTGCACCCTCCATCAGGTTGTTTCTGCCCCCCAGTGCAGACGGTCACGGCGACTCTTTGATTACGACACTCACGGACACTGCGGGTAGACAGCCTTTCCCAGTGCCCTTCATTCCCTGTCCTCCTCTCGGGAGAACCCCCGTTCTGTCGGAGTCCCCACTCTCCCGAGGCCCACCCTGCCCAGATTGTGCGGTTCTGATTGGCTTAGGTACAAATGTGAGATATAATTCTGCTTAGCAAACATTAGGGGAAGTCAGCCGAGGATTTCTGGGGAAGATAGCTATTTTTTCCTTACCGATAAAAAAAGAGACACATGGGAAGAAACAGTACTTGTGAAGTACTGTGAAGAGGAGTCTGGAATGGTGGCAGCTCTTCTGTACCATGAGGAGAGCCAGCTAAGAACAAGCCATTGTCTGAAAGAGAATGGAAACCTGAAGGGAACCTGCATTCCGAATCATGTCGATGAGCTCCAACGTAAACAGCGTTGGAGCTGACCTACCTCAGGATTTCTTGTCTGGTAAGAGAATAAATCTGTGTATTGTTTAAGCCACTTGAAGGGAGTTTTCTGTTATTTCCCAGTGGAAATATTCGACAGATATGCCCTTGCTTGCTAGCACAGCCCTCAAAGTAGCAGGTGTTCAGGAAACATTATTTGTTGAATCACTTCTGTTGAGACATTGGTTGGACGACTCAAAGTTTCAGCTCAGTGACTTTGAAATCGTTCCAAAATCCTGAATAAGCAGGACTTATGAGTAAGCGGGGAAGAGATCACGAGCTGCCGCTGCATGTATCTGTGCAGCTGAAGGCGAGGAACACTCCCTCGTTTTCTGGGGGGAGAAGTCCGCGAAATCAAACTCATTCTTCTCCCCGCTCCTCAGTTCCCTCCCCACCCCAGCGCTCGGAGTCTAGTGTTTGCTGTTCTCTAACTTTCCTGCGGCATGAAGTTTCCCTCTCCAGCTCCTCGAAGCAAAGGCTAGAAACGTGTCTCAATTTTCCTTCAGTGTCTCATCACGCATAGTTCTAGCACATGGCAGCAGTTCTGTAGACCCTTGAGAATTGGTTAAATGAACTAAAAGCTAAGAAAATGGAATCCTACCTGAAAACAGTAATTTTATAGTTTGTTAATATCACATTATTTGCATAAAGTAAGGTACATTTATAATCGTGGGGAAAAGCATACACTGCTTTCTATGCCTTCAATGCTAACATCAAGTAGATATTTACTTTGAGTACCAGGCAGGAAGTCTTCAGGAGGTGGGCAGGGAGACCCCATTTTTTTATACATAAACTTGGCCTGACTCCACAGGGAGGATACGGAGAACTCAACACGGGTCCTGTAGGTCAGCAATGCTAACTGAGAGGCTCAGCACTGTAAGTCTTCCTTCTCCAGGAAGATATCACAAGGCACTCCTGTCTAACCCACCAGTTCGGCAATCATTTGCCTGGTAACCAATGACCACAAACTTAGTGCTTAAAATAATACATATTTACCACCTCGCAGTTGTCGGAGGTCAGCACTCTGGGCGTAGCTCAGCTGGGGCCTCTGCTCAGGGCCTCTCGGGGCTGAGACCCAGGTGTTGGCCGGGCTGCGTTCTCATGCGGAGGCTGGACTGGGGAAGGACCTGCTTCTCTGCTCCCTTGCGTCGTTGGCGGAATTCATTTCCTTATAGCTGTAGAATTCATGATGCTTGCTCTTTCAAGGCAAGAAATGGAGACAGAGTTTCTATTTCAGTGAATCCTTGACTTCCAGACCCTCATTAAAAGACATGTCTGATGACCTGGCTGGGTGCCTCACCTGACTGGAGCATTGTCCCAGGTACCGAAGGGTTGCGGGTTCAATCCCCTGTCACTGCACATGCAGGAGGCAACGAGTCAATGTTTCTCTCTCTCTCTTTCAAAGTCAATAAACATATCCTCAGGTGAGGATTAAAAATAAATAAACGAAGGGCCTGCCTGATTAGGTCAGGCCCACCCAGGATGATCTCTCTCTTTCGATGAGAGTCAGCTGGTTAGAGATCTTAATTACCTCTGCAAAATCCCTTCAACTTGGCCACATTCTGTGGGTCAGAAGCAAGTCACAAGTCCTGCCCGTGCACGGGGATGGGAGGGGGCCGAGGCAGGGAGGATTACTCAAGGACAAGGATCCTGGGAGGCATCTCAGTACCCTGCCTGCCACAGCCAGGGTTCCGGTCTCCTCCGTCCCTGACTCGCCAGCCAGGTCAGTCGTTCCTGCCTTCCGCCCCCAGAGCAGGCTCTCCCTCTCCTCCGTGTGCTCAAACCTACACGATTGTAATTACTTGTTTAAGTGGCTGCCCCTCACCTAGACGGTCAGCTCCAGGAGCACAGGGCCCATGTCCGATTTTTCCACCTACCTTTTGTGCCCATCGTGTAGTAGATTCTCAAAACATGTGCTAAATATCAATGCCGTGGAAGGCGCATTTAAAATCACAGTAACAACGTAGGCTGATGGGTTACATGTACCCATCCTCTCATCAAAATGAGGGCATGTATAATGCCTATTCTTTTTTAAATGCCTATTCTTTTAAAGAACTCTCACATTAAGCCCTCTAGCCACCAGGATTATTTCCATCTTTGTACCCTTTATACACGCAATATCTAGCGCCCACATAGGTAGGTACCGGTAAGTGTTCGATGAATGAATGAATGAATGAACGCATAATGACTGAAGCTCTGAACCTTGAGCAGGACAAGTAAGTCACACTGGATCCTCGCTATAAAACCGTTGGTCGGCTTTTTCTGCATGTGCGAACCCTGCCCATCCTTAAGGACCACGCAGACTCATCTCCTACGTGAGTTTTCGTTTTTCTGAATTCTGGCAGCGTTTCTGATTGAACCCCCAAATGTAGCACTCTGTGTCATGTTATGTGTTTCTACCTTCTCTATCCAGCTAGCTGCAAGCTTTCGGAGGGCTTGGAGTGTGCTTTCTATTTCTTTGTTTTCCAAAGAATCTAGCACCTAACATCTTACATCAAAAGGTTAATAAGTATGAGCTCATCTGAAAATGTCTTTAAACTATGGCTGTTCTGATTTGATTTTAAGTCTTCACATTTCTCTTTTTTGGATGCAATTGGCCTTTTCAGTCTGAGTCCTCTCCCCATAGGCCCTGTCTACTAAATGTGACCCAGCCACAAAGCCAGGGGTGCTGTTTGTGTCTCTCTTAGATACACTCAGAACTCTATGGGGCTTTCACCCTGGGAAGGCCAGGACCCTGGGTAATTCACTCATGCGTTTCTTCAGCACATTTCCCTAAGTAAGCAGACTCCTGAGTTAGTGGGTCCCTAAGGAGAACTGTTGCTGGGAATGAGTTGGTTACTGATGTAGGAGTAGAAACCGACCATGTCAAATTACAGAACAAGGGGGGTGCAGAAAAGGTAAGAGATGCACCTTACATTTAATGCATTAGAATTTTTAAAGATTCTCTTTTGCTTCTCCTGTAGCGTCCCTAACAATTAAAACAGTATTTGGACATTTAACTATTTGCTGAATGAATAGTAGACACCAAATAGGCTTTGTTCCTGTGGCCACATTGAAACTGCATGATTCCTGGCTGGTGGGACCACCATGGGCACCTGACAAGTGGGACCAGTTCAGTTCTGTCTCTTGTGAATCAGAATTTAGGATGGAGGGACCGCAGGCCCACCTCTCTGAGGGGCTGGAACCATGACGTGTAAACTTCAGGAGCTGTGGTTCTGCTGTGTTTGACCACGAGGCCCAGGGAAGCAGACAAAGCCAGTCTGCACAGAGAGAGCATGAAGCAGGTGCCCAGTGAGGACCGGAGATAAGAGACAGAAACAGTGAAGCGGTGAGTTTCCAGCCCTGACCCCAGCTTTTCCCACGGCCCACCCGAATTCCTGCCTTAGCCGCTGAGACACATTTGTAGGCCCCTATAATACATTTCAGCGTTTGCTTAAGTTTGCTCTAGTTAGTTTTGCTGTACACCACCCCTGTCCCCACAAATGAACTGAAAAAGCAAGCCTTGGTTCATAAAAAATGAGAAATAGATGTGTGCACCTGGGCCAACGCTCGAAAACCATTGATTGCTCAAGAGAGATGAGAGATTCTCAGAAATGGTCATAACCACATAGAACTCAGGGACCCCAGAGATGAAGGACGTGGAGAGTCAGCAGGACTCGCCGGGAAGCTGTCTAAGGAGGCAACATGCGCAGAACTGATGGAGGGCAGGGCTCCCGCCCAAGGGAAAATCCAAAGGCCGGGCTGAGATCAAAGTCAGAGTGCAGGGAAGGCTGAAGCCCAGAGTGAGCTGCGGCTGCAAGAAAATTACTGAGGACAACACAAAGCGCTCCTTACTGTCAGCAAAAGAGCAGAGAGGGTCACTGCTCGGTGCGAATAGCGTCACAGTAATGGTTGTCAAAAAGAGAGCAGAAACCCTCAGTTCTTCCTTTGTCCCCGAGTTATGCAGGGAATGAAGACGCAGACAGAGGATGGAGAGAGAGCTGACAGCTGCTTTGAAGAAACTCCAGTCACTAAATCCATGGTCATCAAATCCCAGGAACTGAACGAGTTTGGAAGTGTCCCTAAAACCTTGTCAATAGCTGAAGCACCACAAAAACTAGGATAGATACAGGAAAGCCAGGATGCATGGGTAAGTGTGATTCTAGCTCTCTAAAGGGCAAGAATCCTAAAAAGGACACCAAAGATCTATCGGTTTATCCCTGGAAAGAATCCTAAAATATAGAATGTTAAATAAAGGCATTTAAAAACAAAACGGAAGTTGGGACCTTTAGAGACGGGCATGAGCTTGCCAAAATCAAGCCGGTTCAAAGCAAAAGCTCTCTTCCCCTTTTCAGAACCCTTTCCTGACAGGTGGACCAGGAAGGAGCCATCTGCAAATCCTGGGCAGACATGCAGCCCGGATATTGCTCAGACAAGACAACTGGGATGATTTAGTTGGTTAAATGTTATGTCCACAGAGTTGTCTTGATGTGTCAATGTCAACTTGCACTTTTAATCTTTTTCTAAACAACTTGGATCAGATTTGCAAATGGCTGAAAACTTGGAGAGAAAGAGAGCACGTCAGCACCCACAAAGCAGAAACAGAATTAAAATATTGCCTGACTGCTTTATCAGAACTCCAAGTTGAAGTTTGAGAGCAATAAGCATAAAGATTTACTCCAAGCTTAAGAACTCAGCTGCCCAAACACAGGAGGAAGACAACTCTTAAGAACAATGTGTTGGGAGACATCTAGCCATTTGGGTTGACTGTGAGCTCAGCTATCAGACAAGAGAATCATGTCATTGCCAAAATAGCTAGTGTAATCACAGGCTACTTTAGCAGAAGTGTGACCATTCTTGTGTCAGATGGTTCTTGACTCAACCACTCACCCGGTGACCTGAGTCACCTCTTGGTTGACCAACGCAGCAGACTGCCACCAACTCTCTCACCCAGAACATCCCCCTCCCCCACACCCTCCTCTGTGCACGGTGCCCACTGTCCCTCACCCATGGCGCCCATTCTGACCTGGCTGCTGTTCCCATCTTTTTCCCCATAACTCTCAGCGGCGATTAGAACGCACTGTCTTGGTTGACCCCAATTTCAGTCCCTGTTCTTATTATCTGGTCACAATTCACCTGCCAGCACAGACAGGGCTCACATGTTCTTCACAAAGGGACAAGCCCCTGCTCTCTGAGGCTCGGACCCTTTGCTGGGCTTCAGGGCAGTCAGCAACATGGGCTTCGTCAGCAGGTAATGTGACTGCGGAGCTTTGCTTAGTGATGGAGTTCTTCCGCTTCCTTCTCAGCACCAGGGCTGGCTTACCTGCCCAGGACATTTTACCTGCTTGGCAGCTCACACCAAGGCCATCATTCCACTCACGTGAGCACCTGGGGGAGGGTCCAGCCCATTGGAGCAGCCACTTCCTCAGGTGGGGACACTTACTGTTGACGGCTCATAAGATGGTTTTAGGCAGCATATGGACAAACTTTTCTATCATTATGTGTTATTTCATTTGTTTCATTTGGGGGACAGATAATACAGTCCCATGGTTCAGGGAGCACGAACAGTTTTCCCCCCATCATTGCCAAAACTCTGCCTGCCCAACGGGGATCACTTGTATCAATTTGTTGGTACACTTTTCTCAGGAAAGATTTTAAGCACATAAAATGAGGACACCCCTGCCCCCCCTTTTATATACATGGTGTTTGATACACGATTCTGTACCTTGCTCTTTTCTCGTAACAACAGTTCCTTGTCGGGACATGGGGAGCTTCCTCCTCTTTCTGGCTGCGCCGTTTCCCCTCACATAACCAACCCCCTGTGGAGGGGAGGCCTTCAGAACAGTGTTGCAGTGACTCCTCTGTGGGTACGTCATTCCACACATTTGTGAACATATTTATGGGGTAGATTTATAAAAGTGGAGTTGGTGGGGCCGAGAGTTTATTTATTTTAATGTGTATTAGCAACAAATTGTAGGGCGAGCACACCGAAGCAACAGATTCACAGTAAGTGTATTTTACAATGAAGCTAAATTTTTTAAAAGTGAATGAATGAATGAAAATTCTAAGCAAATAACAGCATAGGTGAGCTGAAAATATGGCTAAAAGTCATGAATACGATATCTAATAGCAGATAAACACTGCCCTAGCGCAAAATGACCAGCATCCCTGACAGAAGACTCTGAAGCGTCCATTTCTTGCAGGGTTCAAAGGTTAAGGCAATGCACAGAGTGGGGGAGATCTGGAGTCCTGGGTTTGAATCTTGACTTTTCTCCAGCTGGCTGTGGGTCTTACAGCCTCTCTCGGCCTTGCTTTTCTTGTGTAGGGAGGCGTGTTGTAGGGGAGGAGTCACAACACAGACAAGGGCTTAGAACACAGTACCTACTTGATCAGGGGGACTGTTAAAATTCAGCAGCTTTGCGTGAATTTGGGGAAGAAAGAGAAGTCAGAATTTCGTTCTGCCTAGCCCCTCTCCCTGTCAAACTCCTCCTCTGGGAAAATATCAATGATGGCAGCTGGAAGCGAAGCCAGATGGAGTATGTAATAAGGTGTGTGCCCTGTGTTGCCCTCGGGCCCCCAGCTCTGAAGGTCTCTATGCTCGGCTTCATTCTCTATTGTCACCATCTTGAGGTTCATATTCATGCTGAACAAGAGGCCACATTTTCCTTTTGCGCAGGGCCCTGAAAATTCTGCAACCACAAGTTCTGTATAATAAAACATCAGACATGCATGGTCTCCTCCTTTCTCCTGCCACCCCCAACAGATTGTGTCCTGTTGCTCCTGGAAGTTGCTGGGTGGAGCCCATCCCTTTGGGACCGACTGTGGAGGCTGAAACTCAGCCACTCCTGCTGTGGCCAGGGCCCCCTGTGCCATAGCCTCTGTCTGGTCGCTGTCTGAGACTTGCTCAGCGGACGTTCCCAGTCTCACTCTGAGGAGGGTTCCCTGTCCCCTAGGTTCCCCAGGTCAGAGCCAGGGTTTGGAGGTGCCTCCGTGACCTCTGCCCCATCCAGGCCCCTGAGTCCCTTGGATGCCCTTACCCATCTGTGGTCCTCTCTTGTCCTGTGTTTTAACTAATGTGGGCTCAGAAATCCTGAGTTCAAACCCCAGTTCTGTCATGTACACCTAAGCGAATTTGCCTAAGTCACTTCAGTTCTCAAGAACCTCAGTTTCCTCCTCTGCAAAATGGCTTTAAGAACAGTGCCTAAGTTATTTTTGGCTTATCCTGAGATGGAAACGAAATGTTCCATAAAAGTGCCAAGCTTCTGTTGAATGCAGTGGGCGCTTTTGGATTTCCAAATTTACTACAGACAAATGAACATACAGTCTTTGTTTGCTTCGTGGGGTTCGTTCTGGCCCTCGTTTCTGACATTCCCCCCTCCTACTCCAGGCTGAGTGGAGCACAAGTCTCCCAGTGTGCTGGGCACCACCTCCTCAGCCAGACCCTTGCATGCTCAGTCCCACCTCTGTCCCAACTCCAAACAGTTTTCTCCCGGCTTCCGGGTTGTCTGCTCTCCACTTTGGAGCCATTTCCTCCTTGGAGATCCTAGCACACCACCACTCTGCAGAATGGTTTATTACCCTGGGGTGCGATTAAAGCCAAAACACTCTTGACACTCAGTTCAGGGTTATTAAATGCTGTGGAAGTCCCCTTTTACACAAACACAGGACTTCCTGCTTTAGAATCTATTGTAATTTTCCACTAACCACAGCTTTCATACTTCCCTCTCTCCTTCTTTGGGTTGTCTGCTTATGGGAGCCATAGGTAAGACATCACAGGGTCTTCCACACTCTCTCCTGCTCTCTCCTTCCACCCCTGTCCATTGGGACAGTGAGTCCTGGAAGGCACGTGGGGAAGTCAGGAGGAGATGCGGTGCTTAGCAGGGCAAGGAAACAAATTAAGAAGCTATCGCAATATCTCAGGCAAGAAGTAATAAAGCCAAGGCAGCTGCAGGGAGAGAGGAAGAGTGTGAGTAAATGCCCAAGGCGATGAAGTCTTGCACTTGGAGATAAAGAAGAGGAGACATCAAAATGGAAGAGCCGCTGCTGTGTCCAGCTGGACTGCCTCCTGGCACTGCCCTGGCCTTGGAGCCCCTGTGGGCTCGAGAGTCTTTCTGAAACCGTGGTCGGCCTGCAGTAACACCTTCCCACTGATGAAACATGTTTTTTCTTCTCCTTTCTGCACGAACCTCTAACTGTCTTCCTCCTGAACAGAACTGAGCCGCCAAATTGGGCTAAATGCCCAAGTTCACCAAATAAGCTAAGACATGCCTGGGGTCCCAGAGAAGGGGTCAGTGTCAAGTAGCAGGGGCTCTGAGCTCTTCAGAGCACAGCTGCAAGGGGCCAAGTCTGAGGCAAATGATGTCCACCTGCACTTCCTCTCCCCTGGATACAAAGTTTGGAAGACAGATGTGCCTCACAGGCCGTGTAGACATGGAAGAGAATCAATGGCTGCAATAAACCAGCAAAAGTCCTCCTCTGGCAGGTGTGCGAAAGTGGGGAGGGCACGGGTCTACCCATGTTCTCACTTTCTCATCGAGGGGGTTAGGGAACAGGGGGGTGCAACTGATGACCAGCTGCATGTATAGAGTTCTCAGATCACCAAAAGTCCGCTGAACATGCCCAGACCCTTTGCCTGCAACCTGTCACTACCTGTGCGCTACTGTTGCTCCCTGAAGGTGAGCCCCGAGAACAGTTATGTATGTAATTGCTGTAGCCGCAGAGGCTGACATCCCTCAGGGGCAGGGGCTGCTGGAACCAGCTCTAAGACCACCAGTTGCTCTCTATCGAGTTTCTCTGTGTGACAAGAAAGCTTTACGCACTTGCTGTGTATCATTGACTCCTACAAAAAACCAATGTTGGTTGTTAATTTAAGTAGGTTGCTTATAAATGACCAGATTAAACCCAGGTCCTTCTGCTCAGTAAAGGAGCAGGAAAGCCAAATTGCCACCTCAGAAGCATTTCACCGATTCTGAATATACTTTGGCAATTTTTTCTTTCCCAGAATCCAAAGATGTCAAAGATATTTCAGCTGTAAACTTAGTGGTCTTTTTCCTAATTAAACACAAACCAACAGCCCTGGCTGGGTTGCTCAGCGGGTTGGAGCATCACCCACCAAAAGGTTGTGGGTTTGATCCCTTGTCAGGGCTCGTCCAGGAGGCAACCGATTGATGCTTCTCTCTCACATCCGTGTTTCTCTCTCCCTCCTCCCCCCTCTCTCTTTAAAATCAATAAACGTATCCTCGGGTGAGAATTAAAAAAATAACAACTAAAGCAGTGATCTTTTCTTTGAGGAATGGTGCCACCTGCCTAGAGGTAGGAGATGAGCTCACCTTCAGGGGGCTCCTGTCATTCTGAACCTCAAATCTGAGAGATCTAGCCTTTCGTTGCTGGCACAAATACAAAAGTTGTCATTTCCTGCGTTAAAGTCACTGGCCTTGTCACTGGCATTGGGGTTCTTGGACCCCCCACGATGGACATGGAGAGGAAACCCCAGAGAAATGTCCAGACAGGTTTTATTAAGCTGATGCTCAGGCACAAGGGCGGCAGCACAGAGGAAAGGAAGGCGCTCTGAACAGGCTCGGGGGCTGGCTCTGCTGGGCTGCGTTTATAAGCGGGGGACAAGATGGGCCGATGTGAAAGGGTGGGCTCTTTTGAAAAATAAAATTGAGTCCCTACTGGTATGAGACTCCTTATGGGAAAAGCAAGCCCTGAGATAGAGCTGGGCCAGAGGGGGCTGAGGGCAGGGGAGTGAGGCCGGACCTCAGCAGCTGGGGAAGGGGAGGCTGGGACTGGAAGGTGGCAGCTCTCATCAGCAGGGCGGCTGCCCAGGGCACTCTGCCGGGCAGCCTTGCCCTCTGAACTTCTTAAAAACTTACACCAACTGGAAATCTTTCCTCCTTCTGGGATCCCAGACAGGTTTCTGTAAAGGCAAACAAATATCAAAATAAATACAAAATAACTAGCTTTTTAAAAATGTTGGAGACATTTGCTTTATTAAGCCTGGCTGGTGTCGCTCAGTGGATTGAGCACGGGCCTGCTAACCAAAGGGTCACAGGTTTGATTCCCGGTCAGGGCACGTGCCTGGGCTGCGGGCCAGGTCTCCAGTAGGGAGTGTACATCAACCACACATTGATGTTTCTCTCCCTCTCTCCTTCCCTTCCCCTCTCTGAGCGGATAGTCCCTGCTGGTGGGACTGGGGGCTGGTGACCCCTAGCTTTCCGGAGATGATTTGTGAAACTACAAAAAAGTATTGCTGAGGTCATTTGCCAAACTGAGATGGAGGCAAACTCTGAATTCAACTTTTCTCTGCCTGGGGAAGAAGCAGGTGAATCCTTGTTCCCTGGGGCTTTCATTTTAAATCTGGAAAAATCTGTGCCTGAAAAATCTGCTCCTACTGAACTGTTTTCAGGCCCCAAGCAGAGAGTCCTCAGACAACTGCTCACTTGGGAATCAACTCTTTGGATCTCTATAGCAACCTGGGTACCAGCTGGAAGACCCAGAAGCTCAGCGGAGTCCTGTCTGTCAGGCCTGAGAAGAGCAACGAACAACCACAAACAGGAAGTGTCATTTTGTGTGGGGGATTTTTTTTTCTTCCTTTTTTTGGTAAAGATCAAGTTCTGAGGAATAAAACATGTGTTTCGTTAGTAGACCATAAAGTAGCTTTAAAAATCAGAGGCTTGCTCTTCAGTTTCAGGGAAATGATTACCCCATTGGTATATTGCTATGTTTTTATGTCAAATGTTCATGTTTTAAATTTAGCAACGCATGGTCCAGGAGTTCACTTTCATTTGTTCAGGCAAAAAGTCACAACACTGAATCTCTGAATGAACTGTCGCCTCAACCCCATTATAAACATTTTCCTACCAATCTTTGTACTTGTTTTAACTGAGAAAAGGGAAAGGAGAACTGACACCCGGGGTGGATGCCAAGCTTAGTTAAGTCTTTGGATAATGATGAAGCCCCAGTTTGCATACCCCAGAATGCAAAGAGGAGGCCAAGGTTCTTCCCCTGAAAAACTTAGCAGTGACTGGAAATGTTAATTTAAAAAACCTAGGGTGAACAGATCCGATCTGTGCCGGCCACACAACACAAGCATGTCTGCCGGGGTGGGACACCATTTCCAGAAGATGAAAAAGGCTTATGCTTCCATTCTTAGGTCTTTGAATATTCATTATTTTTGCCTCCTTTTAGAGTGAAAGCGTTCCGGCAAATTGGCTGTTCCAATATGTCATCTTCGGTGAACCAAAGGGAGTCTGTTTTCCATTTTTGGCAGTCTTTCAGCCAGCTGGCTTCTAATATTTTCCATGCCTCTCATAATGCGTGAAACTACGATGACACCTGTCTAGATCTCAAATGACTCTTCTCAGTCAAGTTTGCTAAATCTTGAGCCACTGTTTGATTGGCTATGATTGCTCTTGATTTAGAAACTGTTTCTCAACCGTTGAAGCATCCAAGGTAGGGTTTCTGCACTGCAGCTGATTACTCCATCCTTCTGTTCACCAAGCACTCATCTGGGGAGGGAAAAACACCGAATCTTAAGTTCATTGACTTGGAAAAAAATGAACTTGAACTTGAAAGAAAACCCTACCTGTTCCCTTTGGCCAATTGATCCCCCAGTTCAGTTCTCAGAACTGAATCATCCATGCCCAGGTTGAACGAGAAGGATATTTGGCTGGGGTGTGGGGAGGGGTGGGACCATGAGGGCTTGGAGAGGCCCTCATTCACAGTCTCTGCTCTGGCCTGACCTGCAGCAGGCCATCTGGCCAGCAGAACCCTGTCTCACTTGTCCAGTTCCTGGGTGTCCCCGAGCCATGTTCGGGGACAAGGCAGTGAGATGTGAACCAAGCCTCATGGTCCTCTTTTCCTAATTTGGTATGGCAGGCCTGGGCACCAGGGCCTGGGAAACCTGCCTTTCTTGGCGGGTGTAGAGGGGGAAATCTGGTGCCTTCCATTTTCCCATTTAGTGTCTGAGCCAACACTTGAAATCTCCAGAAGACAGGCGCCAAGCCCTAACTATCCTTTGCCCCCCTTAACTGTTCCAGTTAAAACACATATGTGATTTCTAGGCTTGTAAAATGCATTTTCATGATAAGGGTGATGCAGAATGCAATCAAAAACATCCATGCCAGAGAATTGTACTTTTGTGGCAAATATGCATTTTCCCACTAATATAGATATGCAAAAAGAAATCTGTGTTTTTTCCAAACTCTCTATTTTTAGTTTATTTTTTCTTCTGGTGGCAGAAAACATCATCTTATTCAGTTCCAGGCACATGTAGATTCTTGAGGTTGGAAGCTACTCAAGTTTCCCTCCTCTGAATCCCCCAGATGTTCCCAGGGGTCTGTCACTTCCTCCCTGGGAGGTGATGGCCTCTGCACCTCTCCTATATGTCCTCATCCAACTGGTCTCTCCCCTTCCTGTATCTTCTCTTCAGGGCTGGGGAGGGTGGAAGCAAGGCCAGACGGTGAAGAGGAGAGCACTGGCTTCGCCGGCGCTCCCCATCCCTCCATCCTATCTCTGGGTTCCGTAGGGACCCTGGCTTCTGAATTTCAAAGCCAACAATTTACCATCTTCTCTGGCTCCTCCAAGATGCTTCTCCTATTGGGCAAATGGCAGCTTCCTGGTTCTCTGCAGGCATGGGGGGCAGGGGAGTGGGGAGAAGTTCAGGAAATAACAGGGAGGGTGAGGGGGGAAATTGTCCATTAATACTTTGCAATATTACATCACCAGATGTTATCCTTTTGGAGCTGCTTGTGTGTGTTACTCCACCCCTCACACTGTTGACTGTCAACAGTGAGTGCCCCACGGTTGAGCCAAGGGCTCAGAGCTGACACAGCAGCTCACCTGGTGCAGGCTGGATCTCAGGGCGGAACGTCCACCGCCCTTTGCTCTGTCAGCATCCTCAGGAGATGGTGCTGGGGCAGTCAGACAGGATGTACTGTGGGGCTTGTCCCCTATCGCCTCTCCCTTCCCTTTCTTCTCTCTCTTTTATGTTTCACCCCTCTCTCTCTGGAAGCATAATTCCCATGTAGCAAAATGCACACCTGCGGAGGCTGCAGGGCAGAGTTACTATTGCCTGTGTGCTTGCCTGTCGGGTCACCCACCAGAGTGCCGCTGCCTTTTCACGGGAGATCGTGAGCATGGTCTTGTCACTGGGCCACACCCAGCCTGAGCTGGTACACAGCATGGTCTGACTTGGGGACCAGCTGTTGGGGTTTCTGGCTTTCAAATCTCAATCTCAGCTCCTCCCACTCTGGCTCAGATTGCTGGGTGGGAAGGGCTCTTCGGAGGAAGCTTCCAGCTCAGAAGCCCTGCAGGGTCCCTTCTGCTTGCTGGGGAAGGAACTCAGTCACCCATTGACATCCGTGAAGCCCCTGATGGGAGTCCCGGTGGGCCTGCTCCACACTCATCAGTCACACGGATGTCGTGCCCGGATGAGGTGTCATCCTGCTGGTGGCATGGGCTGAGTTACAGTGCTGAGGGTTCCTTTCCTGGCCAAGTACTGGCGCAGAGACACGAGGCAGAATTGGAATTGGAATCAGCTGAGACAAGATGAGACGCTGATTTTGATTTCAGGCCCGACCTTTGACAGAGAAATTTTCCCTCTACTGCTGTTCTTAGATGTTCCCACAATTGACAGGGTCTTGGGTCCCCTCACAAAGCAACAGACCAATTTATCCTGGGACTTCACTCTGAAAAAAGGCTGACTGTCAGCTTTGGGAAAGTTGATGTCGGTGCAACCTTTCTGGAGAACACCTTGTAATAATAGTATGCTTTGATTCAGCATTCCACGTCTAGAAAGCTGTTCTGCTGAAATATGCAAGTATGCAAATACCTCCCCCCACAGATACATACACATGTACACATCGCAGCACTGCTTATAATAGGTAAAAATTAAAAAAAAAACCCACAGTGATTAAATAGATTTTGATGTGTGTATAGGAGCAGAATGAGGTGTTGTAGATCTGTATGTGCTGATGTTAAAAGGTGGCTGAGCTACTGTGTCAAGTAAAGCAACACAACACAAAATAAAAACCTAAAGAACAGTTTAATGCCTCTTTGGTAAATGAATAAGAATATGATAATAGCCCGTGTGTTGGAAGTATTAAAAGCGTTTATCTCTGGGATTTGGGAGGAATGTTAGGGGACTTTTATTTGTAGCTTTTCTATTATTGAAATTGTTGGAATTGCGCAATGAGCTTGTACGACGTTTGAAATCAGAGAACTATGTAGTTTTTTTGTTTGTCCTTTCAAGAAAGAGGAAGAATTCTGGAAACTGGTGAGAGAACAGAAGATTTTTCCCATGACTGCTTCCAGAAACTCCGGGTTGGGCGACCTTCACAAGGTTGGTCCCAAAGGAGGGTGAAGTAGCGAAAGTGGGTGGACTGTGCGGTGGAAGGCTCTGCTGGCAGCGGGATAGACGTTGCTTCACTCAGGGGCCCCAGTGAGTGTTGTGCGGGAGCCAATGGCCCCCGGTGATCCTGGCTGCCGGCATTCCCGCCCCTGTGCAATCTCCTCTCCTTGAATAAGGGCTAGACCTGCTGCCTTACTTCAGATGAAGAAAAAACAGCAAATAAAATAAGGAAAACACCCAGTAATAACCAAAATAAACAAAAGAAAATTTCAAATTAAAAAATGAACTAAAAAAAACCCAAAAGAAAAAAAAAAGAGAGAATACACCAAAAATGATGGGATGTCACTTCCAAGATGAGGGGACAAAGGCTGTGATTTCTGTCTTGCTAGTGCTCTCTCACTTGCTTCCTTGGAGGATGTCAGCTGTCGTATATGAGCTCTGCTACTGAGAGGCCCATGTGGCTGAGCACAGCCTCTGACAACAGCTAGTGAAAATCTAAGGCCCTCAGTCCAGTGACCTATGCAAAACTGACCCTGCCTTTCTGGGACCTCGAGGAGAGTGTGGCTCCCAGACCCACACCCGGATTGAAGCCTTGGGAGAGACCCTGAGCCAGAGGACCCAGCTAAGCTGGGCCCAAATTCCTGACCCACCGCAACTGTGAGATGATAAATGTATATTGTTTTAAGTTTCTAAGTTTTGAGGTGATTTTATGGAGTAGTAGATAAGTGATAGAGTAGGAAAATGAATGTGATCTCCTTGTCACTTGAATGCGGCAGAGGTGTTGATGGTAGAAATTTATTAACTCCACCTGTTTGAGAAGGTTGCCTTTAAAGACTTTCACTGGAGTTTCTGAATTTGGAAACTGAGGGTAGCACTGGGGGACGTAGAGAAGTATCATGGAGTCTATGGCCATACCACTCTGAACGTGCCCGATCTTGTCTGACCTTGAAAGCTAAGCAGGGTCAGGCCTGGTTAGTACTTGGGTGGGAGAGAAGTATCACAGAATGAATGACACCGTGCCTCCTTTGTACAAATGTGTCATACATCCGGGGTCTTAACATGTGAGGGACAAACAGAGGTCTTCGTGGCAGCCAGCTGGCAAGATGACTTCCCATCATCCCTGCATCCCTGTGTTCATGCCCTTGTTCAGTCCCATGAGGAAGCAGAGCTGACCCGTGGACCAACGGAATACTGCTGATGTCATTGTATGTGACTTTAAACGTTAGGCCACAAAATTGCAGCTTCTGCCTTGTCTACAGTAGTGTAATAATGTACACTTGACATTCACTAATCACCCACACACTGACTCAGCCACAGCATGCTCTGGTCCTGTAAGCTCCATTCATGCTAAGTGCCCTATGAAGGTATACCATTTTTAAATTCTATATTGTACTTTCATTGTGTCTTTTCTATGTCTACATACACAATGTCTGTAATACAATGTTTATCATTGTGTTACAATTTCCTGCAGCACTCAGTACAGTAACATGCTGTACAGATGGGTAGCCTAGGAACAAGAGGCTAGGCCCTATAGCCTAGGTGTGCAGTAGCTATATTGCCTGGGTTTGTGTATGTGCACTCTAGGCTGTTCACACAGTGAGGAAATCACCTAATAATGCATTTCTCAGAATGCATGCCCATCGTTAGGAGACACCTGACTGTGTATGAAATACACATTCATTGTTTTGTATAAGAAGAATCCCCATTTCTGAAAACTTTTCTTTCTTTATATTCCATCCGCAGGGTTACAATGCAAGTTTCCATATGAGTAAAGCATGGTGCACAGTTGACTGATGCAGAGGTTGGGTCTAAACTCGAGCTGAGCCAATCAGACTCCTTCTCTGGGACTTTGGACATGAAACTGAGAAAGAGTAGTCAGTCTGGCTCTGGGGCCTGAACATCACAAGTGAGGGGCCTCCTGGGGCACATGTTTTGTCCTGTGACTGATGAAGGAGAGGAAGCTGACTCAGAATAAAGACAAGAATAAAGCAGGCCTGTAGAGAAATGTAGGTATGATTTTGGGGGGGTTGGCACTTGAAGTTAAGCAGAGCTTTAGTTACTATTATGTTGAACAGTATCAGGGAGCACCATTTACACTGATTCCCTATGAGTAGCACCCCTTAGAACATGACAGTGTAGCATGAGGTCCTCTGGAGTTGTGCTATGAGACAGCCCTACTTTTAGTTGGGAATGGGGCTGTAGATAAAGGTCGAGGTCAACTAACTCAGGAATTGAATATAATTGGCCCTGGCTGCTGTGGCTCAGTGGATTGAGTGCCAGCCTGTGAACCAAAGGGTCTCTGGTTCAGTTCCCAGTCAGGGCACGTGCCTGGGTTGCAGGCCAGGTCCCCAGTAGGGGGCATGTGAGAGGCAATCACACACTGATGTTTCTCTCCCTCTTTCTTTTCCCCTTCCCCTCTCTCTAAAAATAAATAAAATCTTTAAAAATATATATATATATAATTGACCAGCACATGGGCTGTAATTTCTCCCCTCTAAAATCCACAGCAGACACTGCCATCATGGCCTGCCTGCCTGGGGGTCCCACGGTATCCCACTTAGCCCAGCAGGGGACAATGGAGACTCACTCCATAGTCGCACCACCAAGCAGAGTATGCCTGGCCTGGGTACTTCCTGGCCCAACGTCTGTGGCATGTCATTCATAAGTGGCTGCGTCTCTGTAGCAGATGTTTTTCCTCTGGGTAGAATAAACATGGGGTATTATATCTGGTTAAAAAAATACTTTCGCTTTTTATCTGAGGACAAGAAAATTTGTAACCAGTGTTCAATTACTTAGTGGTAGGTACCATGGTATCACTTAATTAACTTGATTTAATACCAATAATGAACAGCATTCTGGAATGCTAATTGTGTGATTTCGGGTATTGTGCTATTTCTTTACCTGGCAAACTCCTGTGTAGCCTTCAAAACCCAGTGAGGTGGGTTTTGCAGCTTTTCCCTGACATTCAGCCTTGAAGAGGTAATTACTCACCATGTGGTAGGCTGACTATTCCTTCCTCTATTATAACTTGTTCCCTGAAGAATAGCAGTAGCTGCTTGTGTACCTGTTCCTCAGAATCTAGGTCCTGAAAGATAAGAATTGTATCTTACATCCTCTAAGTAGCCCCTGGCAGGTAGATATTTGATTGAATGACGGTGAAATTGTACCTTAACATATAAAACATTGGGGGTAGTTTGGGCTATACAGCTTAAGAAAAATACCCTCAAGTCCTGAGAAAGGTCAGGGAGGCGCTGTGTGGCACTCTTGCATGAGGACAAACCGGTCATGACTTGAACCTTAAATGCTAGGAGAAGATGAATAAACTCAATTCTATAAAATAAAATAACTTTATAAATGGTAAAAACTATCATAAAATCAAAAGACAAAGTGTGAGAAAATATTTGACATTTCTATTACAAACAGAAGATTTAATATCCCTATGATAAAAGGAGCTTCTATAAATCTGTAAGAAAAAGACCGTCAACTTGGCTCAATCATTATTATGCATCAACTGTTCAAGGGACTGTGGAGAATGAGTATGACACAGTGACTGTAACTTCAGGAAGGCCCTATGGTCTAGCAGAGGGGCTGAGAAGGTATGTCCTAGAGTGTCAGCTAAATGCTGGGCTGAGAAATACGGGAGCCTTGGAGTGCTGGACTGTGAAATTCAGGTGTCATGTACTATTCAATTTGTGTTATATGGCCTTTAGGGAACTGTTACATAGAGGGGTAAGAGACGTAAACGAAGACAATTTGTGTATAATTTTTAAACATCCTGAACAGCGTCCCACGGCTTGGGGTGGCTGGTCCACGTGGGGAAGTAGCGCCACCTTGAGGTGGTGGACACGCTATGCTTCTGTGCGCCCCAGGCTTCTGTACCTTGATGAGTACAAAGGGCACCTGCAGTTTTGTACGCAGAACGCAGAACGGTTAGGCCCTGGGATTTCCACATGTTCTCTATTATTCTGACATTAACCATGTTGGGCTGGGGGGAGAGGGGATGGGGAAAGGCCCCCCCGCAGGATTGTGAGCAGAAGGAGCCTTGTTTTAGAGCACCCCTTTCTAAACTCTTTGAAGCCCATTAGATTTGTTTTTATGGGACCCATCATCCCATTCCCAATCACTTTGGGCACTGTCTGGCACTTTCTGTCAGTAAGGTGATGTGAATTGTAAATCTAAAGGGAAAATTATGTATGTAAAAGTTAGTCTTAGATTTTGGGTTATTTGCTCAATCGCTAGCCAAAGCAATCTATAAAAAGTAAAAGCACCTTGTCAGTTTAGAAATAAGCCACTCAAGCATTTTGAGTCCGTTGGAGGTTCTTGTTGGGAAGGCATTACCTAAAAGAACCTGCCTGAGCACCACCTTCATATTTAATTAGTGGGAATGACTCTGAGCGCCTTGGCAGGAGGAGTAGAGAGAAAATGAGGCAAGTCAGGTAGCAGATGCAGGGACTGACAGGAGAGAAAAGGAAATTAGAGAAGAAACAAATCAGGGAAAGGGAAGGGTGCAAGGCAAATCAAAATAAGATGCGGAAAGGGCAGAGGTGGTCAAAAGCAGCTGAGAACCTACCCAAACCCACGCAAGCCAACCACAGGCCGGCTGACACACAGTGTTGCCACATACAAAGAAAACAAATATGTGTCGTCGATTGGTGCCTGGTGGAAGGTGCGCTGGGCCCTCATTTACACGGGTCTACAATTTTGAACCTGATTTCTTCAAGCTCGGATTTATCTTGGGGATCCTGCCTTTCTCAGGATTTCTCCTGCAAAACCTGGCCTTGCAACCGGCATGTGAGGGCACTCCAGGAGGGTGGACAGCAGCCTCAGCTTCTGATCCGAGGTGCCTCTAAAATGGGGCCCCCGACCACGGTGTGGAAGGCGGCCAAAGTGATGCTTAGGGATTAATTAAGCAAGTCGTTTTTAGTTATGGCGAAAAACCTATTCACCTTGGCTAATGAAGTAAGAGATGGCAGCTCTGGTTCTTGCTAAGCAGAATTATGATGAAACTAAATAAAATAGATGTTTGAGTTAAAATAAGTCATCTACGAAAAAATGGAAAACAGGGACCCTACCAAAAATATTGTGTAAAGAGGAAATACGAGAGAAGCTGCTCTTGGTCACTTTTCTCTGTTCCAGTGGAGTTACGAATGTTACGGGTACTGACGTCTAACCTTGCCACTTTAAAAATCATCAAAAGGCAAGCAAAACTCAGCGTGAAAAAATCACTATGCTGAGTATGCCTCATTGTCCTAAGCATCTGTCCAAATCTCTTCCGACTTCTACATCTGTCAACTTTTCCCTCTCTGAAGGACTCCTGAGTGGATTTTACCTCTCAACAGTACTTTGCAAACATTAAAGTTGGAGATTTCTAGAGAAAGCCCCAATCCTCATTTGTCTTGGAAAACATCTCTCTTTCCCAAGCACTGAACTTGAGAGGGAAGCATGATACAGCTTTGGAGTGAGGCAGATGTGAGATGAAATTCTGGTTCTGAGACCTACAAATTGTGTGATCTTATGTCTATTCCCTGAGCTTCAGTTCTGCAGGTAAAATGTGCAATGGGACTGATGCAGTACTTGGTAAGGGTGGCTTTTGTGTTTCAATCCACCTACTCACTCTCAGAGTCTTGCTTTGGAAATTAAAAGCCGTATTATAACAACCACATGCTGGGGAGCTGACTTTGGGGTCCTGCTATTTGTGCTGTATTTCACAAATCTGTGTAACTCTGGGCCACGAGGCAGGGCTACCGATGTTTCAATGTGAACAAACTGCTTTTTAAATAAACTCTGAACATAATTGCCATTTTAATAAATGATCAAAAATACTTAGAGGATAAATCATACCCACTTATCATAAGTAAGGTTCTTGATTACTAAAGATGCTTTCCTTCTTATAAAATGAAATTCCCATTCTTTTACTACTTTAAAAGGGTGAGATGAAGTGGCCATCATCTGTTTCAGCTAAAAAATATCATTTTCTATAATCCCATGACTTTCTGAAATCTCCCACACTTTATTAAAGCCTAGTCTTCTTAGTAATTTTCACTGTCTGGAATTTCGTGTTAAAAACATTGAAGCCACAGGAACAGCGACAATGTGCTTCAGGTTGCTCTTCTTTCTGCTCTGTCCATGTCTGCTGCACTTACGCGCCTGCCCCGCCAGGCCAAGCGCAGACTGACCTGTCACTTTGCTCCCGTCCACCCTGACTTCACTGCCCCGCCCCCCCCGCCCCCGGTGCTACCTGCACTTGCCGTCACACACTGAAGTGTACGACACTGATTTTGAAGTGCTTTCATCTTCCTTCTCCCTTAGGCTGAGAGCAACTTGTGAGCAAGCAGACGCTGCTCGCCCATTACATACGTGCACCACGATCCTAGGGAACACAGCGAGGGCTTAGAAAAAGTACTTTGCTAATTCATACCATCTGCAGACTTGACTTCACTGGTATGTTACTGGGCTTCCTTAAGACACCCTCATACTTCCTATCAAGTATGACTGTTAGCAAAATGGTGCTGTTACCTAATGAGCAAAAATGGGCGTATGTGCCATGTCCCCCTTTAAAAAGTGGCAAAAACACACACACACACAAGTGACTGAAATGCGTCAATAAAACCAGAGATTCAAGTAGAGGGAATAGCAGGTAGAGAATCACTTTTGGGCTGAAAGAGCTCTTTGGCGTTTGCATCTTTTTTCCCACAACCCACCCCGACTGTCCCCCCCCCCGTTTCTGCCAGGACAGACTTGTGCCACAGCCGGTGTAACCTGGGTGGACATCAGGCAGGATGCAACCGCCAGCCAGCCGGTTCCAGCTGTCACCCACTCGGATTCAGTCCCCCGAGGCACTAACTTCTAACTGTTTTTACTACCTCCCCTGAGTAAAGCTGACCAGCGGATTTTGAGTACACCCATTTTTGTGAGTATAAAATGTAAAACTCCAGAATTTTCCCCAACACTGCAATCTTGAAAGCGTTGTTAAGGAGGATCTTACGAAAAAGCATTGCGGTATCGCTTTGTTTTCCTTTTACAGTTTGTGTGTGGTTTATGCCGTAACTGCTTCTAACACCTACTGCTTAGTGTATCTTCACTCAGAGCCCTCTGAGCTGCTTGTAGGGTTCCAGAGCTTTAAAGCAGGAATCAGGTGCAGCGGGAGAGCAAACGGGCTGCTGCGAGCCGTGAGGAGAAGCAGATCTGCGGTGTCAGGAAGAGTTTAGAAGCTGGAAGTTAAGTGGCTGTCGTGCTAGGCTACTCTGCACATCCTAGTCTAGGTCTCTGGGCAGCGACAATGGGGGTGTTCATTCAAGTGGCACCGGGGGCAGGATGGAATCGCTCCCAAGGGCTCTGACATCACTCACGAGCCTCCCCTCTTCTCTACTACCTGATGTTTGGATAAGGTGGTTTTAGAAACCTGCTGCACCAAACTAGCTCTCGCCAAAGAGTACAATAACCTGGTGGTGAAAGGAAATCTCTCCTCTTCAATAACTATATATTCATTCAATGAGCACTAAAGGAAGAGCTGGAAAAATAAACTATTCAACACTGACATTTTATTTTTGGAACCTTACCACTTTTACAAAACAAAAGGCAGGTATCAAAAACAGCCAAGAGTTTATAGAATTTCCGCACCAGTGTTCACGTAAGTCAGTGACCGTGGGACTGGCGCTCCATGCAGATGCTAAAGACAGGCTGGTTTCCCTCCCGGTCACACGCATGTGGGCGGTTGGTTTTGGAGCTACTGCAGAACAACTCTGTAAGCACCGGTCATTTTTCTGAGAACCGATTTGGTTTGTCCAAAATAAAGTAAACACTTTTTGCTGTGTGGCATTTTCTTCTCTTAAAAAACACTGAGCTAAAATACAG